>JAACJT020000011.1:149433-163136 GCA_009936485.2 Gymnarchus niloticus
ATAAGTAGAGTAGAGAGAGAAAGGAACAAGAGAAGGGGGAGGGAGGGGGGGGGGGGGGCGGGGGGGGGGGGGGGGGGGGGGGGGTGGGGCGGGGGTGAAAATCCAAAGATGCAGACTGACAGGATCCACTGAACACAGAACAACAAAGGAGCAGACACACTTTGTGAACAGAAGTGTATTAAAGTAGCAGAATTGCTTAACTACTCTCTTTAATATATACATGATTTCAGTCTGAAAAGGTAGGTCCTCCTATTTGGTGGCCGCTTTGTGAATGACGTAGCGTACATATAAAAGCATGCTACTATGTGATCAAGGGTGATTAGTCGATCACAGGCATTGCAGACAATCACCAAACACGAGGCTGGCGAGATTCAAACCCTCTTCCCTTGGAACCAAACCTGTCTATGCTGAGAGCAGTGAAGGGTGGGCTTCTTGGGGGTATTACACAACTCCTCTGCAGCATGGTCGCCGAGACCACCATTTCACATGTGCACGGCAATGCAGAGGTACCTTTGTCTGATCTGAGGATTACAGTCCTGTTCGGAGCGTGATCTCCACATAGTTTGCTACCTGACTGGGCTTCTCAAGGACGCTTGCTTAAGGCATGGTGAACGAGCATCGCCCAAAGGGGCTCTGAGGCTCTGATCGGTGGGGCCGGGGGTCTAAACACACTTTTTATGGAGGCCTTGTCCTTCTGTAGGCTCTTGCCTAGCAAGACGCTAGGCCTCAAGGCACAAAGTGCACCACTGCACCTCTGACATCAGGGGCCACCAGGAGTTTAAATAACTCGGTTTTCCGGTAGGAAGAAAGAGACCCTACCTCCGAAATCACTGACAGGAATATCTGCCGTGCCACCCAGGAAGCTATAGAGACAGCAAAGTGGGGGGAGAGCTAGTGGGGGGGGGCACAGTCCTGCGGTTTAGCAAGGACCACTGTTACGAATTGGACAGCCGCTAAACAAATAACAAGTCATCGGTTCTGTTGCTCTCTGCTGGGTGCTGTCACTTTTAGGGGGGCTCTGTGCCGGGAGCCACAGAGACAGCAGCCACTGAAATGGCAGCCACGGAGACGGGAGTCACAAAGGTGGGAGTCATGGAAAATGGAGTGAAGGAGGCAGGAACCTTGTTGGAGCATTCTCCACCTCCATCTTCGCATCTGAGATGCTGCTCTGCTGCCTGGTCCTTGACCCCCAATCCATGAACCCTCCTCCAATCCCAGTGTAAACCTACCTAATGAAAAATAAATAAATAAATAAATAACTGAGGATAACAGTCCACTCCCGTTGTCATCAATGTCAATGAGTGAAGGTCTGTCCACATCAAACCTAGGCTTGAATATCACAATTAAAGTGAACTTCTAAAGAGAAGGGGGTTCAGCTTGTGAATACCCATAGTGGGGGGTTTTGGGGGGGTGAGGAGATGGCAGAAAATTAAATAAAACGCTGTCAAATCCCTAACCCCATCTCCTGGCCCCTCACCAGGGCTGGTGTTCCTGACCAGTGAGGAGCGGACTGCCGTCCACTTGACCCTGCTGACCCGGAGTCAGTTTGCCCTACCACTGAGCAAACTGAGCCAGTGGTCAGGATTTATGATGATGATGGGAACGTCAGGCATGTTTCTGTAATGACACAGACAGGGAAGAGTGGGCTCTGTGTTTCTTGTGATGGTCTGGGCCACAGCACACCTACCTGGAAAAGCTGATGCCCACCAGCAGAAAGTTCAGTGATGGTTTAATTTAAATAACTTTACCCTATATCTTCTGCACATGGGAACCCTCAGAATTCTGGGAAGATAACAGGCTGGATACAAAGGACAGGCTCCCAAGGCCTGAGAGTCAAGGTCAGCGGAGAAAAGGCCCAGAGAACACCACAACAAGTAATTTTTTTCCCCCCTTCTTTCTTCTCCAGCCTAAAACGCAGAAATAAAAAAATAAAATAGCACATGCACGCATGCACGTAGGCACGCACACACATCTTGGGTCCTTTTAAACCGATGCTGTGGGCTTTTACTAAAATGGTGCCGCTGTCCTGGTATCATTTATAACGGATGCCGGCGCTAATGCAGCCGCGAGCCGCGGGATGTTTTATTCATGCCTGTTTATTATTAGAGGCCTTTTTAAAAAGGTGAGCTGGTCCCCAGGCCTGGGCGACGACGAGCCTTGCGTATCTATCACCCTGACAACGGCGTCTTCCACAGGAAGTCTTTCAGAAACCCTCAAAACGGCCGCCCTATCGATCCCCCCCGCCCGACCTGGGCGCTGCCATGCATCTTCCCGGAGGGCGGGCGAGACGTGGGACTACTCCCATTTATATCTGGCGTTCAGATTCTGTACGGGGCTTTTTTCAGAAAGACACTGGGACGTGCAATGTTATTATTATGACTATTATTATTTTGCTAGCAGCTGATGCAACCTAACAGCGTTCATATATATATAGAGCAGACAGATGTCCACACGGTGATCTACAGCAAGCCTCATTAGGGGACCGCCCGATCCGTTACGCATACGAAGAGGCAGCATGTGTGAGCTATTTTATCATGCCGTGTTGTGTACACACACACACAAACACATGCCGTTAATCCTGTATCCCTTCATTGCCACATGTAACTGTGTCAGTCCTGATAACGAGAGGGGCTGCCTAAGTCAGACAGGTCAATGGTGGGAGCACTGCGTGGCACGCTAGGGGGCATGGCGCAAAGCTGAGGTGCCGTCTATGCCGATACAGTTGCTTACGGAAGTGCGGTCATCGGTCCTTTAGGGCAACCAAAGTGATCAGATCGGTCTCTTTTCTGCAGCAGATGAGCGTATCATGGTAAGGTGGGCTGCGGGTCGAGACAGTGACACCCACCGAAGCCTCACTGTGTGTTTGGTAACGAAACAGAAACTAACCAGATATGAAAATCAGATTTATAGAATCATAACCTCCACCTCTGTCTTTAGAACAGTAGCTTATTGATATTTAAAATTATATGATGTAATGAGGCACAAATTTTCTTGAGGCATGGGGGTTAATGAGTAATCACTGGGAGGCAAACCGTTTGAGAGCTCAACTGTATACCGAACCGTTTCGTTTAAAAGGCTGTAAATCAAACTAACATGCATCAGATAAGCAAGTAATTAAGGGACCTGAGAGGGTGGGGTGCTCTAGGGCCCATGCTGATCGATGCTGCAGCTTTTGACAGACGGGTATGACAGCCAATGAGCTGGACCGAGTCTCCTGCATGTGGATTTTCCAGCTGGCACCATTTATTTTACCCATCAGTGATCAGTTTTAAGGTTTTGTTAGGGATAACTGTTGGGTTTTGTGCTTATTTTTCAGTATTTGCAGAATGCCTGTAACTGCAGGTTTTCCAGCCTGGAAAAGGGCTTTGTTCACACACTCATGTGTGAGCCCCTAACCTGTGAATGCTAGTACTATATTTTGCTTTCTTTCTGTTTGTTTTTGTTAATTTTACACAAAACATGGCAAAGATACTAGTAAAAAGAGAGTCTCACTGGTTTGGGAGAAAAGACCCTCCCTGAGGGGAGTGTAGAAGGGACCCAGGGGACAGTTAACTGCCTGTCCCCTTCTCCTTAACAGAGAGCAAGGTCTGACCTCAGGCAAGACCCTCAGCCTCCCACAGACATGATAGGCTGGCTTAGCGCTACCTAGCGTCACATGACATGACACGCTTTCAAATCATACACAAACACAGGTGTAATGAAAGTCAGACAGGGTTGGGAGAGCTGAATGAGAGGTTTACATGCATACAGATTGCCAAAACTGACAGACTGCAGCATATCTATAGCCTTAAATACAAGAGCAGCTCTCTGCTGCTTATACAGGGCTGATCCATCACTGGGTAACGACATTTGTTGGTTAACTGACTAAAGACATCCATCCATCCATCCATCCATCCATCATCTGTATATCTTGGTCAGGGTAATGGGGGGCCTGGAGCCCCTCCCAGGCAGCTGGGGAACATCCTGAAGGAGACGTCAGCCCGTTGTTTGTTGCTTAATTGGTTAAAGGTGTGCACGTTCCACAGCCTGTCCTATTATACCATTATTATACCATGTACTTCCTTAACAGGCATATGCCGTGTGTGGATATCAGGAGGACCTCAGCTGACACGGCTTCCCCCAGGTTTCACTCCGCTCCAGTGCCCACCTTGCTGACTGACAACCCCCCCACAATGAACGTACCTCAACTCTCTGGCCAAGCGAAACTCCGTCTACTTCTCCGATGGTCTGACATCTCTCCTCCTGCCTTACTTCATCTGCCTGATCTTTTCACCCCCCCCCCCCCATTAGGGGGGGGTGGGACTGTTTTTCTCACTTTCCCTCAAGAGAGGAAATGCACCTGTCTACTCCCCATGTGAGCTGTCTTGTGCCCCCTGCTGGCCAGGGTCATACAGGGTCCATATATCAGTGTCCCCTCCCCCATAAACCCCTGCTGCGGTGCAGGCTGCCCCCCTCAGAGTTACGGGCCTCCATTCCTATTCTCCCTGGGCTGCCCGCTTTTACCCCTCCCCAACGACCCCCCATCTTAGACCCAGACACCCCTTGTGCCTAAATTAATAAATGAACATCACAGTCCAAACATACTAACACACGCACATGCACATACCATCCCCCATGCCAATTAATATTTTATAGTAATTGAAATATTCATATATTATTGCCAGGGTGAGACCTTTCATCCATCCTTGGGGGGGGGGGGGGGGGCGTCCGCTCCCCCCCTCTGGTTTTTGACTTTAAAATGTCACCTTAATGTGGGCGGCAGTGGGACAGAAGACCAATCCCCAGGGTTCTGGTGCCCCCAGGGGTCACTGGCCGCCCTCTGACATGCAGCAGCGTGCGGTGGGGGCAGCCAAATACTCCTGACCAGCCACGCCCAAACCTTTAATTTCAAAGGTCGTTCTGACACCAGTTTGGAAGTATGTGAACACGACACGTAATGGCTTGTTTGTACAGTGATACAGTAAGGACGTTATGGACACGGGACACAACCTTCTGCTCTTCCAAGGGAGCTTGGTGACGGCACGGTGCTTTGAAGCAGTGGGACAGAGTTCTTAGAGTCATTGGCCGGCAGTGCTTCACATCACTGTATTTCTCCTTTAACACAGCATGTTGACATGTCCTCGGGACCCTGGCGTGGCTGTCCATGCCGTGCTGGCAGCGGCCGCAAACCGGAGGCGACATTGTGAAGTAAAACACAGGGGATTGTGAATGGAGCAGGAGCCTTAAAATCGGAGAACTAACGAACTGCGCACAGCGTTTCCAGGTTGACGGGGTGCGGGCATTTTTGGAGGTTTCTGGGTATCTAGGGCTCACGTAGAGCCCCTCGCTGGTGGCGCAGTTAGCGCCACACTGCCAAACTCTTATCCGTCTCTCCATTCGCTGCTCCTCGATGTCGTCTTTCCAAACGATAATCGCAACAGGCATGTGATGAGTCCCATCAATCTGACTGTCAGACATTTTTCTCACAAGCAAGTTTGCATGTGAGTGTGTGTGTGTTCGTGTGCACTCGTTCGCAACTTATCTTATTCCTGGGAAAACCAGATCGCAGTATAACGATCCTCCGCTAATGACCGTTTGAGGCAAAAGCGGAGGGAGAGGATGCTGGCATTCTCAAGCGAAGGGACTGGCACACAGGGAAGAAAACAAAACACAATGAGGTATGGAATCGGGCAGGAGGATAACCCAGCGGCCAAAGGAAACACGGCGTCACGGACCCCAAATGAAAAGGCGAGCGCTAGCTGATCAGACTCCCCAGGGTGCTCCGAGCATGAGCTAAATGCATCGCCCGCAAAAATCAATTCTTCCTTTTCCTTAAGTGGACGATATTTTTTGTTTTGAGAGCTGCCATCTTTTTTTTTAATTCAATGGCCCAATTAAAGATGGCGTCATATCCCATCCATTCCCTGGAATGGTGTTTGTGTTGTTACCTCATCCTGGGTAAGTGGACCTAGGGATGGGGGCCGGGGGGTCCTCATAGTGGGATCACTGTAAAATGACCCTCCCCATGCCACCCAGCGCCTTCCCGTTAGTCAAGGACGGGAGTAATTGACGTGAAACTTTCCAAAATGAATTCCGCCTCGTGCGCCACTTACGGAGGTCTCCCAGCGGCCTCTCGGATCGTTTGTTACTCAGCTCTGATTGGCTGTGACAAAACAATACCTTAAAAACTCACCAAAGTAAATTATGGTTCTGGTAAACGGCCAAAGGAAGGCAGGGGTTTGAGCACTGGCGTGTGGCCAGACGCGAAACAAAGTAATGCGCTTTTGATATTAATAACGTAGATGATATTGATCGGCGGACGCCGGACTCGCCCGTGTGGCGCGGGCGAGGGGGAACTCCTTGAGGCACTTTGATTGCTGAAAGCTGCTTTCCAGACGGCCATTTCATTTGAGAGTCTTTAATTACGTGAAATGGATTGCCCAAGAAAAGGTAAAGAGGGAACAGGGGCCCGTCTGTTAGACAGGGTCCGAATCAGACCGAGATGTCCGGGGGGAGCCCACCGAGCAGGGTTAGACCTACTACACTGTCATCAGTTTTGTTTGTATCCTCCGCTGGTGCTTTGCTGGGATAGATTTTTCTTCCTCACTTGTGGCAGAAAGTGCTCTGTTTTACATGGGAATGCTGGAAGAGTGGTGGCTGGGGGTTTGGGAGAGGGGTGACGGCTCAGGATGCTCCGACACAGGCCAACCTGCTTCGGCTACCAGTTAGCGAGTGGACCATCTGCAGGCTCAGTCGGAATGTGCAGGCTTTGTCTGTGAATTTGTCATGGGCCCCTCCCTAAAGAAACCGCCCCAATTCTCCTAATTGTTTTAGGCTGTTCTTATTGCCCCCCCCCCCCACTCACTCTTGCCTTTCCTCTACTCAAAAGACATCATTTCCAGGACATTTAATATATCCCTGAATACTGCCTTCCTTCCCTTCTTGTTGCCCTAATGCTATTACGCATTATTGTGGTAAGCTAAAGCCAGGAGGAGGACACCGACTCCCCCAGACAGCTGTTATTTCCCGGCCAAATCCGGAATGGGAAGAAGACCAGCAGCCTTTAAACCCTGCCATAAACACCCATGTCAAAGGTCGTTGGAAATGTAGTGTGGTGGATGCTTCTTATTGCACAGGAAGAGACTTCTTTGGTGAGGCGTCCCCAGCTCAGACCCTCGTGGAAGAGAAATGACGTTTTCCAGCTGTGGGACACGCCTGTCACACGGACAAAGAGAAGGGCATTATAACCAAGCTCAAAGTGTTTTTGGATGCCGTGAAGCACTATCCCCAGGCAGTCGGACTCCCATACTCCTGACCTTTACACCCCCATAGTGCTGAGACACTGGGAATTCATGAAGTACCACCCCACGAGGCACCCCTCCTTCGCGCCGATCCATAAGCTGTTCGCTCAGGGTTTGCCAGACCAACCCAGGCAAATGAAGGCCAGGACCTACAGTGGGAGAACAAAAGGAACAACAATCAGCGAGGCACTAACATCCCTGCCCTACTGTGCCGTCTTCAAGCCACATTCGGCCCTGGGTGGTGCCGTGTGATTAAACCGCACGTGGTTCGCCTCCCCTCTTCGGATAATTACTGATTCATTATCTCCGATAAAAAGCCAATTGAAATGCAATAAATATTTCATGCGGGCCGTGCCATCATTTGGTACCAGCGTAACACGGGTGTCATGCTCCCCGGTGCCGCCATCCCCGCTTCATCTGTGACACCCACCCTCCACCTTCGTGGTATATGATACAGGCGGCGTCCAGCTCCACCCCGGGACCTCTCTGTCTGGTCGTGTTCGATTGAGGCATGAAAAGAGCAGCGGGCAGAGAGAGAGAAGAGCGAGGAGCCTCAGGCTGAGGTGGGGGAGTCCTGGAGCGCCTGCAGGTGACCCTGTGCTCACCATAAATTTCACTCTACGGCTCTGAGAACCCTCCGGACCTCCTGATTCAAAGAGCAAGTGACCCCAGTAGCTGCTCAGCTCAATATTTAACCTCAGGTTTTTACGCCTACACATTAACGCATCAGAATGTAAATGTTTAATATATATATATTACTTCACAATATGGCTCCACGTTTTTCTGATATAACTCTGCTCATACAGAATTAGCATATCCATGCCACTTGCAGCTGGAATCAGTTTTCGACTACAGGCGATGCACACTGCATATTTAAACAGGCTGTGTTTTTAACCTTGCTTTCACACCCAAACGTTCCACTCTTCCTCAGTGAGCAGGACCACACCCATTGCCACCCCTGTAACCAAAGACTTCTCTTTGTCTACACCGCCTCCTAAGGGGCACGTACGAGGGATCACCTGACCAAGCGGTCCCCAGTTACCGACACAAACAGGGTCACAGCAACAGGGCCAGGTGCAGCTGACATACAAGGGACCCCAGTCACAGTTCCCCAGACCGGATGCCTGACCCAGTACCCCCCTCACCACCTCATTGTGAACAAAAGAGGAAGGTATGTATATCGCGGGGGGCCTGTAGGATGCCTGCTTCTCTGCACTATAGTCACCACCTTCTACAAAAAGTTGCTTCCGTCCCCTATGTTCTCCAGGAAATTTCACTCTCCCTTTCCAAGTCCCTTCTCCCTAAAACACACACACCCACAGATATAATCTTGGACATAAACATATACTCATAAATATCTCCACACACACACGAGAGGCACGGGTGGGGTGGCTCACGAAAACGGCGTTGCGGCCACACGCACGAGCTCAAAGATACACACACACACACGCACAGCCTGCCTCAATTTATGCACAGGAGTTTATTAGGCAAAAATAGGAAAGCAAAAATCAGGCCCTCCCAGCAGCACTGGCCCATTAAATATTTAAATGAAAACGTGCTGCAAGGTGTGTGTAAATTATAAATAATAGAGAGCGGTGCCCGTCTGGGTCAGACCTGACACCCCATTCCTCCTGCTCTCTAATACATTATTGAGTGAAGATGCACTTCCCTATGTGGGGGGGCTTGGAGAGGAGGGGGACGCCCCGGACCGGCACTCAGCAGGGTGGGGAAGGGGGCGCAGGCGGCAAAACCGGGCCAGCGCCACACAGGTGTATAACGACGCCCCCTGCTTAACGCACCGACGCAGGGGCCCAGCCATTCGCCCAGCAGAGGGGGCGTTCTTCATTCCTGTCCGTGCCGGCCTCCATTTTTCATCAGCTGTTCTGGACTCAGCATGTTCCAATGCATCACCTGCAAGTAGGTGGGCCCATCGGCCCCACAGAAGGCTGGCGGCGAGGCCAGCCGTACAGCAAACACTGGGGGGAGGGGGAATCAAACGTGGGGGGGTGAGGACAGTCACGCACATCTGCACAGAAGACACATCAAAATTTTGAATGAGAGCATGTTAACTTCTGGGTATCATTTACACAAAGGCATGTGAGATATATATATGATTTAGGTAAAGACGTTTACCTAAAAATGTTATACTTTGCATGGGCAAGGAGTAATAAGCACAGGAAATTCATTCTTAAATGTTTAGTATGTGTTAATATTAGAATGTTGTAGAAAGCTCTGTGTGCCTGTGGTTTTATGTTCCAGTGACATCTTTGTGTGTGCATGACTAGGTGAGGCTTCAGGATCATATCTGTTCTCAGACAGGCGTCACGATGAAACATTAAGCCAGTGTGTTTGCGTATGCGTATATATACACATATATCGACCACATCTACCTGAGTCTGAGCTGATTTTTGCATGTGTCTGTGTTGACGTGGGGGGAAGGGGGGCAAAGGCTGCTGTTCCTTCTGCTCCGGCTCGTTAGCTTGTTTTTGCTGTGGGGGGGTTGGGGGCATCTTGAGAATAGATAAACAAAGCAGCGGCAGTTTGTTGTACTTCATAATGCCTGAAACTTTATTGCTCCCATGGGGGGGGGGGGATTGTGGTGGGGGCTGGTTGTCAAATCAGGGACCTCGGAGCATGAGGAAAGCCAAAAACCCCAAACTCTCATCAAGAGGTGAAGAAGACATATTGTGGATCCCTGGGGGACGTGACCTGGAAGTGGAAAACCACCATTCCCACGTGACTAAGACAAACCCCCCTGTAACACAGCATTCAAAGTTCAAATATGTCCGGCACCTTCCCAGCACCATCAGGACCAAGGACAGCCAGGGTCTCGTGATTCCCGGGGGGTGCTGTTTGCTGGCCCAGCTTCACCTTTGGTGCTGGAGTGCCCTTCATTAAGGGAGCGGCCGGCTGTACCTCTCAGGAGCCGCCCCCAGCACCTTCCGGGGCACCCAGCACACTGCCGCGGAGAGGATAATGAACTGTGTTGGCTTTTGGTGTTTTCCTCTCCACTTAATACTTTACATCTCCTGCTTAGCGACATATTTCATCTCAGGTCTGCGAGAAGGCTCACGGTGGTCTATTTTTCATTTGTGTGTGTGTGTGTGTGTGTGCAGGGGGATGAAGGATGAACCACCGTGTAGCAATGGGGCCACGTGCCAGGCGGATGCGCCTGTAGCTGGACCATAAGGAGGAAATGGAGATGCGCAAGTCAGCTCAGGAACAGAAGAGTTAGCGGGGATGCCGTCGAAACACGTCGACCTGAGCAGCACTCAGACATCACTCCTGGATTTATTTTCAAAAAGATCACACATGCAGAAGCTGCTTTTCAGCCTCGTGTGGTTGGGGGAGGGGGGTGTTTGGGTTAAGAATTACTGCACCAGACAGTAAAACAAAGGCCCGTAAAAGTCTCTCAGTATCTCACAGACACACACAGGCTCACACGCATGCAATCTGTCTCACACACGAATCCTTAACACAGCCGGGTTTTTGTTATAAAACAATGAATCATTTAGCAGCTGTTGCCAAATCTAACAGGTAACATGGTACAGAGCACCAGATACAGAAAATAACAGTATTGCAAAAAAAAAAATTCAAAATCCTCACATACATAAGAGGGTATAGGTGGGGGAGTTTGATGTGGGGAGAAAACATGCATTTTGGAGAATTTGAATTGTTATGTCCATATATATATTATATATATATACACATACTGTGAAGGACGGCATGGAAAATAATCACTCTATCAATCAGAAAGATTGATCAGTAAAGATTTATGCCTAATTATTTTATATTTTATAGTTGTTCATTTCAGTTGAAGACCAGGAGTAAATGAAGTTAAATGAAGAGAGGTACAGCCTTGGGCAGGCAGGTTCATAAACACAGCCCCTCATAGACCCCCCCCCCCCCCGCTGGAGCCACCATCCCCACGCAGGGGATGATGATATGTTTGTCCCCTCCCACCCCAGGACTCCTGCTGACTCCTGTCCCCCTGGGCATCCAGCAGTGTTGACAAGACGCTCTGAACAAACCAAGTGTCACTTATCCTTTACAAGAAGGCTTCGTCCTCTTAGATACGGAGAATCGATCCATACAAAGCTGATGCGTGTGTGTGAGAGAAGGACAAAGACCAAGCATGAGTATGGGATGATATTTAAACAGCCGAAGAGGCCCAGATCGAGGCTGCTTGCCAGGGCAGTGTACGGTGTGATGAAATCACCATGTTCCACAGGCATAGGTCTCAGAGACCAGATGCCGCTGCTATCAGGCACGTACGGAAAAACACGCAGCTGAACATTTAGACGAATCCTGGCAGTGACAGGGATGTTGAGATGTAAAACAGTGTGTTTGGTTTAATGGTGAGATAGATTAAAGAACGAGAACTTCACCCAGGTGGGTGGACAAGAAAAAAGAGAGTATTTAGCAGGTAGGAGATGGTTTGAAAGGGCAGACAGGTGGTGACCCAGGCACAAATGCGGGGAGAGAGTCTTGTTCTGGTTGTTCGTAGCCTGATGTTCAATTGTCTGGTACTTCGGTTAATTGGTAGGTCAAGTGTGTTGTACAAGGTGCAGGTACAGACGGGGGGCAAGCGGGCAGAGTGAGAGGGCAAGCCTGGAGCTGAGTGGGAGTCGAGGTATGACAGACGAGCACCCGTGTCGGCGGCCTCTCCTTGAGAGCACTGGAGACCAAGAGGGATGGAGAGGGACGGGGAGGGGCTGGAAGATTGGCAGGAGCACCAGAGCTGAGCGCTGAAAGCTCTCTAAGGTCGTTCAAAGCAGGCGTGAATACACACGAGACTTGACTGTATTTACAGCGCTTTGTGCGCGTTACAGCACGGCGCGAGAGGAGTGCTGTGAGTGACAAGGTGTCTGTCAGCCAGCCAAGTGGCCCTCAGAGAAGCCACCAGATACCCAAAAGACGAGCAAGCCTTAGTCATCCTGCCAATAACAGCACTCTCCTCAACCTGCCGAATGCCATTTCTGATAGCACGACATCGTTCCCATGTTCCTCATCTGACTCTAAGCATCGTATCCATTATTAATAATAACACACAGACACGTGAAGTGTTCCTGACTCACGCATCCCAATCCCAAAGAGAATGTGCCCCATTTCTGCCCCAAAACATTTTGCGTTTCAGGTACTTATGAGTACGTTCTTGACTGTTGGGTTCTCAGTAGCCACACGTGACTTGGAAGGGACATTAAAGAGGAGGCTTTTTCAAATACCACTGGATATACTGTACATATATATGTATTTTGTCAGCCAGTAGCTTTACATTTTGCCTATCATGGTATTGAAGTACTTCACATTAACATGTTGCTGACTCGCTGTCCACCTGGAACTTCGATGCACCAGGCCCTGGGTGGTTAGGAGATAATAATAACAGAGCAAAGCGTGAGCCTGCGTGCTTTAAGAGACACTTTAGCTCCTGTCAGAGAGGCTGGGCCTCAGGGTCTGCCGAAACAATTTAATAGCTCTTAAATCACGGCAAGGCACTGGATGCCGCTCGCTATCCCCGGTCATCTGTTGCGGGGGATTTAATCACCACCATCTCAGAGCAGAATCACTGATAAATTATGGCCGGGGTGAGCGCAGGACTGGAGCGGGAGGGGAATACGCTCAGGAGTTTCTGACTCTCAGCACGCAGACGGGAAGGTTCTCCAGGCACGCTCCATGGAGGGGCCGAGGGTACAGTCAAATGGCAAGTCGATCAATACAGAGGCAGAGGCGGCAAAGGTGGAGCAGCAGCAGTGGGCCAGTTCTCTGGAACGTGCTTGGCTCAGGCTGCCTGGTAGGGGGATCATGGAGGTTCTGAATGGAGGCCAAAGAAACATAACTGAAATATGACATAAAGCAGCTTTTTAAAACAACTCATCCCTGCCTCGTTCACCTGCTGTAAAAGTGAAGTGCTATTCCGTGGGTTCAGGTCATTTTTATTGCAACGTTCAAAGCCACCCTTTTGCTCTACTGTATCAGATAATGGATGTTTACTTCCCGTGGACTCGTCGTGTAACATCACAGATGATGGTGCTGTTCTTGTTTTTTAGTTGAAGCTTCTGCCCATCAACTGCATAATGAAGTGTGGTCAGGATCTTTATGGTGGCTGCTTCTGCCAGGTGGATGGGGCATCTTCCAGCTCTTCCTCAGAAAAAGGCTTGCAGTCTGCCTCTCTGTTCCAGGTCTTCCTCAGATAAAAGCTTGCAGTCTGCCTCTCTCTGGTCCGACTCTTCCCCAGATAAAGGCTTGCAGTCTGCCGCTCTCTGGTCCGACTCTTCCCCAGATAAAGGCTTGCAGTCTGCTTCTCTCTGTTCCAGCTCTTCCTCAGAAAAAGGCTTGCAGTCTGCCTCTCTGGTCTGACTCTTCCTCAGGTAAAGGCTTGCAGTCTGCCTCTCTCTGGTTCGACTCTTCCTCAGATAAAGGTTT
>JAACJT020000011.1:163236-178849 GCA_009936485.2 Gymnarchus niloticus
GCAGTCTGCCTCTCTCTGGTCTGACTCTTCCTCAGATAAAGGCTTGCAGTCTGCCTCTCTCTGGTCCGACTCTTCCTCAGATAAAGGCTTGCAGTCTGCCTCTCTCTGGTCTGACTCTTCCTCAGATAAAGGCTTGCAGTCTGCCTCTCTCTGGTCCGACTCTTCCTTAGATAAAGGTTTGCAGTCTGCCACTCTCTGGTCTGACTCTTCCTCAGATAAAGGTTTGCAGTCTGCCTCTCTCTGTTCCAGGTCTTCCTCAGATAAAGGCTTTGCAGTCTGTCTCGGCTCTTACTTGGAGTGAGATGCCTGCATCTCTCTTCCCCCATAAACGGCAAACATGCATGAGTGCCAGGCAATCAAATGCTCTGCTTTTCAATCTGCACATCAAATGAGGCCGGATTCCAGAACATTCTGACACCAACCGCGCATAACAAAAGCCAGCACTTCATCTGGCGTAAGATAAGCCATTTGATATCTTTACAGGTGCTTTTCCTGCCAGAGCACAGGAATAAGGGGTGATGCTTACAGTAAACACTGAGCAGATAACTGGTTAAATCAGCACCCTGTATCTTTAAACGTCTGTGCATGACTATGAACATTAATACTGGTCTCGATTTTGTTCATTTTTCAGTTCTTTTCCATCCGGTCATCCACAACATGAGGCAGTGACAGAGAGCAAACATGGGCCATACGCGGGACACACAGGCAGACACACACCCCATGGTACGACAGCCTTTGATGGCCACCCGGAATAACAAATGAGGGCACAGCCCATGCTAACAAGTGCAAATGCGGGTCAGGAAGTGGGAGAATATTTATTGGGTCATTACCGGGGCTATTGTTGCCGAAGGTGAGAGCAAACTTTGCATACAACCTTGCAAGGCAGCCCTCCTCTCCACTGCCACCCTCTTGCTGTCCACAGCACTTCAGATTTTTGACAAACAAGGCCGCCTTGAATATTCCCAGAGCTCAATGGACAACGCCAAGCACTACACAACGGGCAAGCTCTCTTCCATGTCAGCGGAGCTATGAATGGAATGGACAAGTGTCACCAGGAAAGGGTTTCCAAATAAAAATGAACACAAAGTTGTGCAACTGGCCCACATGCACACCAGAAGGTGTCTTCTCTACAGACCTGGGCTCGAAGTGGAGCCTGACAGGGCCCCATGCATTTGAAGGGGACTCCATGGCAGGGAGGGGGGTAGTGGCAGTGGTCAAGACCGGTGATTGAAGTTGCTGACATTTTGAGGCTGTTGAAGACAGTGGCTAATAGGCAGTATGGCACAGCGGAATCGTGTCTAGTTCATGTTTAACAAAACAAGGTCGCCAGGGTTGTCAGGCCGTGAATTCCATAAATAACCCGATAATGGGATTTTAAAACAAGCTGTGCTCCTCCCCCCCCCAAATGGGCTCCGAGTATCTTTCGGGAGAAAAGGGGAGATATTAAAATGCAAATAGATTCACACAGCATCCTCATAAACAACGGTGTTCATTTAACCTCCGACCCCTGCATTTAACTGCCCATCAAGCAATTTGAGCAGTGCATGTGGCGTTGGGGTGGACAGCGTGTTCTGAGGGGATGGAGGGCGGGCAGCACTTTACTGTCTGAGACGCCCAATTAATCTTGTCAGCAGGTATTCAGCGGAGAAGCACTGGCGACACCGTCCCTTTCGAAGGCACCTTTCTCTTGGCAGGTCTTCCTCATCCATCACGGGTCGTGTGCAGAAGCCCCCCACCACACCACACTGGTTGGGGAAAGTGTAACAGTTCTTGTGAATAAGTTAAATGGCCGAGTTAGTCCCGCGGAGCAATGTGACGGCATGAACGAGACCGCGACATGTTCAATGCGATTGTCCAACTGATGCACACACATTAATAGACCTCACTTCAACTTTACCTCTTTATTTGAGAGCCCACCATCCCATAATCCACGGCTGCAGCAACAGGTCTCTCGATAGCTGCTCCCCCACCACTGTGATCCTCACAAGTGACACGACATCATGCAAAGTGGAGATCAGGAGACAGTTTTGTCCAGGGAGGTGTTGTGTACCTGTGGGTGACCATCATTGGAGAGCTTGTCTTGTATCTACACGTGTGAAGGCTGTTCCCCATCCTGCTGACCACGCACAATGATCCAATGGAATAGTCGTTGAACACTTTCACCAACTGAATTCAACTGGACATAAAACATACCTGGGGAGCACGCATATAGAAATGGACTGACACACACTGTATTCTGTTACCCTGTGTCCAGTGTTCGTTGCAATTGAAGCCGTGTTTGATGCTGTACATCTTCATAAAAACTGATGAACACACATCCCCTCCCACATCAGGTAAAGCTGTCAAATTGCTCTGTAATCAAACATTCTCACCAGGGTGACAGTGGGGGGGGTTACATTTAAGGTGTGTTAGTCAGGATGAGGGGGTGGGGGGCGGCTGTGAGCTCGTAATCCCCCTGATTAATCACTTCTGGGGATCGATCGGCAAAAAGTGAACAGACACTAATGCACGCGGTGTGGCGTGATAAACTGTGGGCACGTCTCCTTGCCCAGATGCTCCCGAGCACCCCCAGCTGGTCACCCCACCCTGCGATATCTTCAAGGTAGAATGCAGTCCAAAGGCCTATTACTGAGAACGTTCCAAACAGAGCACTCGGCAATACTGCTGTCCATATGGTAAGTTAACAAGGGACACATGGGTAAAACAAAAGAGGAAAGTGGACACAGCAGAAAGCGTTTTGCATGCCTGTACTCAAGGCTCCGCCTCCCCCTTTTCACATGAAGTAAGCTGGGGAGAAAGTAAAGAGAGCACAAGCGGGTAGAGAGAATGAAGGTTAAGGGGTTTCATGGCTAGGCTGGGCTTCTCTCGCAGGCAGAGCCGTCTTAATCCCGGGTGCCTGTCGCTGCTAATTATGGCGGACAAGCCTCTTTATCGAGCGTGCCCCTGCCGCCGACATTAGGATGCGTGAGCCGTGGCTGTTGTTTTAAACGCTCTCATTAAGCACACAAATCAGCGCTGTTGACAGAGTGCTTTTGAATTAAGCGTCGGCCCACGTGCTCCCAGGACAAGGAGCAATTTATAACACCATTAGCCGCACTCGCCGAGGTTACAGCCATCAAAAGTGTTCCCTCCTAATTATTCCTAATGGATACAGGGAAGGAGCCTGGCGCAGGACGGATTTTCCATTTGCCTTCAATCAAGGCGGAGAGCTGGGCTGAAACGTACCGTGGATGTGTGAGAGAAATCGCAAATAATCACGTTTGCTGTTCCACAACAGGCGGTTGGTGGGGGGGAGGGGGGCAGTTCCCCACACTCACGCTCGTACACAGATGACTGACTCCTTTTCTTACGCGTTTTCTTAGTTTTGCCCCACACCCCACCTCTCTCAGCTTCCAAGCGTCCAGTAAATTGCTAAACCCAGGGTGAAAAGTAATTTGAGTAATTTGATTTAATAAGTGTTTAAAGTGCCTTCACATTTACCCAGATTAACTCTTGAATTTCTAAGCAGCTGACCTGTTAAATAAATGCATTCATCTCAAAGTCTGTCTTATATGCCACGTGTGCTTTGTACTCTGCTCCGTTGTGGTCCAAAATGCAGACTTCACGGTTAGCGCCGCCTGCATGTGTAACGTATGATCATCAGTCCTGGCAGCTTAATGCATGGGCAGTGCACTGGCCATTCTGCACACACGGCACGCCATGCCACGCCACAACCTGACTTACAGCAATGGAAAATGACGCAATCCCCACCTGTGACGTTACCCCCACCCACCCGGGAACGTCCCGCCCCGCATCCTTACTGAAGTTGAACGCAGTGTGCAGCGATTGAAGAGAATGGAGAAGATGAAACTGTGAACATTTAACATCGTTTACAAGCCATTAAGCGCAAGGCCTTAATGAGGACTGACATATGTGCGGAGGGCAGTCAGCACCCAGCTGTGGGATACTGTGCATAGGGGACTCGTTGGTGCTAATTAGGGGATAATTACTGCCCGTTCACCAATGCAGGCTCACACACACACACACACACACACACGCACAGTTACGTTATAAAACACACCATGTGCATCATCAGTAATGTGCTGCTCATAAAGAGTAGACAAGTATAAGCAGCTGTGTGACCCTATATGAATGCATATGGTGTGTTGTACATATACCCTATAAGATGGACCCCCTGAGCCCATGCTCCTTTGCATTCTCTCCTTCGCTCCTCTTTTATATTCTTTCCTTCCCTCGTCTTCTCCCACTCAACAACTGATACTTCTTTCCGTCTCGCCTCTGTGGCACTTTGTCAATTTCTGTGGCATTTGTCACCTGAAAATCCCGTTGAGAGACCCCATTCCCCTGCGGATCCGCACCACCCCAGCCCATTCAGAGTCCCCCCATTCCCGTGTTGATCCACCTCCCAGCCCATTGAGTCACCACTTTCACCTGTAGACCACCCAGCCCATTCAGAATTACCCCTTTACCCTGTAGACCCCCCCAGCCTATTCACAGTCACCCCATTCCACGGCGGCTCCATCCCCTCAGCCCATTCAGTTACCTGTTTTCTCTGTAGACCCTCGCAGACCATTCAGAGTCACCCCTTTCCCCTGTGAATCCATCCCCTCAGCCCATTCAGAATCACCCCTCTTAGTTTAGGTTAGTTCAGGTTAGGTATGGAGCATAGCCCTTCGTAGGGCCAAGGTGGAACCCAGTGGGTGCCAAGGAGGGGGGAAGTGCTCCCCATTCCATCCCATCTAGCACGTAGCTGTTGCATCAATGCTGGAAGTCGAGGCTGCATTCACGCAAGACTGCATATGACACACTGAGGGACTGCATGTGCGGGAGACAGAGAATGTCAAGAGGATTAGGGTGGGGGGGCATGTGAATCGACCTTCCAAACCAATCAGCTGCCTCCCTGCTCTAATCACCACTGCCCACCAGAGCAGGATAAGGCATGCTTGCAGAGTTGTGGTAATTTACTGCAGTGGACAGGCTGGAACTGAGCCCCTGGGGGGCGCTCCAGTTCAATGTGTTCATTCACCATTGACACCCAGGCTGTCAATCAGGTACCTGTACTCATGGCAGGGACACTGGTGAACTGATCCCCTGTCTCCCGTCCAGAAACACACTGGATTGGCACCGGCTGGATGGAGCTGCCCGTCACTCCCCCCCGTAGCCTGATGAAGGTCCACCTCAGAATGGAAAGGATAAGGCCAACGTGCTCGACCTCCAGCTCCACATCGTTTCCCGGAGCGACGTGCGAGTAAAACTCACGTTTGCGATGAAAGGCGCAGGCTGCCCCCAGAGAATGGCGAGGCTGGAACTCAAATGCCAAACTTTATTAGCATGACAATAATCAATTTGTGAGGCTGAAACGCTTTAGCTCATGGCTGGATTTACAACATTCCCCCCCACTCCGACTGCTCTCCCAGCAGCAGGGAAAAGGCATGCGCCCCTAACACCCTTAAAAGCTTTAAAAGCCTCGTTATTAGCAAACTCGACACTCTTAAAGCTCCTTCCGCACGCCTCGATCAGAGCAGGAACCTTCAGAGATGGCTTGTTCTGTGACAATTTACAGGACAGGCCTTTAATTGCAGGCTATTCCCTCCTCTAATACACCTTATTTAAAAAGAAGAGGGACCTGCCATCGCCAGCAAGGGTTTCTGGGTAAAAACATGAATAAAAGGCACTTTAGCCGAGTACCTACTCAGGTTAAACACAGCCAGTACAGGGATTATGGGCTTTATATGGGCTTTTATATTATTGGATTATTTAGCTGACACCTCTATCGATGGTGACTCGTAGCTTCAGGGCGTGGTACACAGTAAGCTCCCATACACACACTGCAACACAAATATCCACAACATTGCACATGACTAATAAACACCCAAAATGCCCCTGGGTGATGCATTTATGAACTGCATATGACATAAAAGATGACATATATGGAAGTGGATGCAAAATGTTCTCTAAAATATAAATGCTCTTCTTTTTCACGAGAGCAGATAAAAGCCAACCCTTGAGATGTCACTCAGGCGTCCTGGCGACCATTGTATCTTGTTACAGGTTGGGGGGTCGTATCGCTGAGTTGTATAAAACCAGCGTGCCCTCTCTACAGCTGAAGCCGACAAGAAAATGAGCTGCTTGGTTGATGAGAAGTTATTGCAAATTCTTATAAACTATACTTGTTTACATCAGAATTCTAGGAGCCCTGTTTGTGTTGGCACTAAATATAGAGAAAATATGCAGAAACGAATCAATAAAATGAAAATAAGACTATAAAAAGACAATAAAATAAACAATAAAACAGTGAAAATCATTAGAAATTTCATTATAAATGAAACAAATGACGCTATAAACACTAATTAAAGACAAGCATCAGAAGGTATGCTTTTTGTTGTATATCTTGACATAACAGGCAGAAAGAAGGGCACCCTGAGTACATGTTGAAGGAGTGCAAGGGCCTACTGGGGTACCAGGGAGGGAGACATGCTGTAAGAAATATCCGGATATCATGGGCACAGGGGTTGGTTAGGCTGCGTTTGTTCCTTAACGTCATATAAGGTGGGGGGGCGGGGTATGCAATTGAGTGTGACTAAAAGACACAGATAAGCAGTAATTAATATTCGATTAATGCCCTAGGAATTTCTTTTAAAGTCATTAAGCATTTATTAACGCGATTTGTAACCCCCGAAGTGTCACAGAATGCGCTTACACTCTGATGTTAAATCACATTCACTAAATTGCCGGCATTTTCCACCCATTGGCCAGTTTACTGATGCCCAATTTAACAGCACTGGAGTCCAGAGCGGGATCATAACATTCACCTGGCTGCCAATCAAAGCTCCAGGCTGGTCTCCAATAGGGGGACAGGGGAGGGGAGTACCCATCAACATTTCAGTTTGTGCTACTGTGCTCCTTAGAGTTGCTTGGGGGGAGTGCAGAGACAAAAAGCAAAGGGGGGTGAAGAATGAGAAATCAAAACATTTTTAAAGACACCACTTAAAGGAGCAGAAGTCTGACCAGCTTTCTCAGTGCTGTCACGGGTACGAGCTGCTTTGGGTTCTGAGTCTGGGTCAAGGTGCTGCCTAGCGTTCTGTTTCATGGTCAGGGTTTGGCTCGAGTTCCATATCACGGTCACAGTGTTGCGTCACGGTTCCATGGCACAGTGCTACCGGAGTGTTCAGGAAATAGGCAGAACTGAAGCAGAAAGTGGAGAAATGATGTGGCATGGTACAATCCAACACCTTTAGCCGATGGGCACTAAAGCACAGCTCAGGGGGCAGAGGGCCGGGTCACAGCCGGCCTCGGTGTTTTCTGAGACGTGACCCTCATGTGTCTTTTAAATCAAGCCTGCCCTTACCTGTCTACCCATGTTACTGTAACCCCAAAAAGCTGCTGACCAAGGTCCTGCTTGCCACCATGGATGTTAGACTGGACATCATGTTCCCACTGTACCGGGGTGTGGCTCATCCATAACCAGACACTGTTTTATCCCCATCCACTTGGGTTGGAATTCACCCCAGTAGCACCAACTTAAAGCCGGCTCAAAGACAAAAGATTAGTTTGCATCCTTTACATTTAAAAAAATAAAACAGCTGCATGCAATTGTTTAACGGTATATTTATTTCACCGGTTTAAAATTGCAGTAAGGGCCCATTGTATGAACTTTATTGTCATGTTCTTTTGAACTGAAATTTTAATGCATCCACTAAACTCAGCCATCCATGAAACGCTTAACCTCACATAAAGAGATGCTTGAGCTACAGGAGGCGCTAAAGAGCTCAAGGTGCTGATTGACAGATTATCTGAAAGAGTACTGAATTCGCTGAGCACTTCAGCTGAGCATCGCTGACATCTGGGGGAGGCCGGCTCCTACTCGAAGAGAGGGGCTTGGCAGCTCATATGCTGGGCGGATTGCGCTTGTCAGACCCGCGATACGCATCTCTTGCAGGCCTGCCAAGCTCCAACAAGCCAGTGGAGGCCACAGAGAGAAGTCTCGCACCCCTTGCCATCATCTTCTGGTCCTTCTCGGTTTTGTGTTTCCTCCATCAGACCCCCCCGTTGCTCCCCCCTCAGCTGTGAAAGGCTTTGGTTCCTCTGTTTCAGATCTGCTTTCGTTGGCTCGCATTTCTAAGATGTCATCTCTCATCTGTTAGCCCTTTACTTACTTACTGTTATCTAATGTTTCACTTCATTATGCAATTATTTCTGGCTTAACGCAAGAACATTGTCAGGCTGAGACTCTTGTCTGTATAATAACTCTCATCAGCTCACAGCTCACCTACAGACCTTCTTGTGCAGCTACTCCAGATGAAGTCGGGCTTTCAGTTTCATGGGTACAACAGAAAGACCTGCTTCCTGGAGCTTCAGGTAATCAGAGTTTCCCTGACTCTCCAGATTGCCGTGCAAGAAGAATGGTACTTCCAGCTTTAACTATCAGTCATTTTTTTTTTTCAGTTCTGTAGGGACGGTGTTGGATTTGAACGTGGTCTGCACATCTCTCCCTAGACAAACACCTTTTCATGAAACCATCTGCTTTTTAAAGACCAAAAACCCTTTGTTTGATTTGCATTATGGGCTGTGTCTGAGTTGCAGTGGTTTGGGGTTAGAGATGGGTAATTATACTGAAATAGCATGACAGGGAAGTCCCCACAAGTGCAGCTGTACCTGATGCGTGCACGTGTGTTCGTAAAGAGGATGATAGAGCAAACTCGTAAAACTGATCTGATGCTGCTTCTGTGTTGGGTGAGTCTGTGGCCGCAGGTTTGCTGGAGTCTGGTTACCTGTCAACGATGTAAAAACGCGTTAAGAAAGTGGGGCTTTGTCTAGGGCAGACACCAGGAGATCACATTACTATGGCAGCCCAGGGCTCTGCCTTTCCCTGAGTGTGCTTCAGTCGAGCTGTCGGACGTCCTCTTCTGCACTTTTCATCTCTCCTCTCGGGTGCGGACACAAAGGTTACAATGGGTCAAAGGTTAACGGGATCCTAAATGGTGACCTCGGCAGTAGCCCCTGGGTTGGTGGACCTGCTGTTTTGCCACCGCTAGGCTAATAGCCATAGCAGCAGACGTGTCACCGTCCTGGTGGTCTGCGCCATCAGTTTTAGGTGTTTATGATGTTAATTGACATTTTATTGGCTTGTATTTACTTGAGAAAAAAAAAAAAAACCTTTGTTAGATATGTAATAAAGTTTCAGTGTTTTACGCAGTGGCATGCCCAAACAAACTGACACAGGCCCCCTAGTAAACCTAATTAGCACGTACGCTGCATAGCACAACGTGGAACTCACAGTATAAACAGGGTCCACCCCACCCACTCCAAGTGTCTGCGAATAAACCTCGTTTTGTTTCCTGTCAACAGCCTGGAAGGTGACCAATGCACAGATGCTGGGAGGGCATGGGGTGGCAGGAGTTCAAAAATGAGGGGGTATGTGTGTGGGAGACAGGGGCAGAGGCAGGGTGGGAATCTGAAGCTTATGTGTCCCCTGTGGGGGGGTCTGTCAGCTGGCAGATCACACGACAGCGAAATGGACAATCCGGGTCATGCAGATATGGGGGGGGGGGGGGGGCATAGTACAGAGGGTTCCAGAAGGGACTTGGGGCAGAAGAGACAGGAGATGACAGGAGATTCGGGGGTCGTGTGTCAGTGGTTTTTTTTTTTTTTTTTGTGGTGGGGTGGTTTCCTGCACAATCAAGAGCCAGGGCGAGCAACAAACAGCAGGCTGATGTCCAATCCACATACACAGACACTGACACCTGGGAACAGATACACTGACTCTGACAGACACATTGACAGCTGGGCACAGACACAGACAAACACACTGACACCTGGGCACAGACACACACTGGCACCCAGGCACAGGCAAACAGATATTCACAGACACCCGGTCACAGACACAGAAAGACTGACAGACACAGAGACACACACACACACACAGTAGTTCTTAGCTGATCATTACTTCAGTTTATGTCATTAAGGAGCCCCCCAGCACTACACGAGCAGTTTTGGAGCTAGGATGTGTTGCTGGCCAGTGGGGCCCAGCTGGGGTGGAGCCCCGTGAGGCGGAGGTGGCTGCGAATGTAATGCAGGGCTTTGCGGGCCAGCAAATCCCTTGACTGCCTAGTGCTGGGGAGCCCATGGTGTTTGTTCAGTCACTCAGGCTTTTGGTGGGGGGTACAGTGTGCGGGGGGGGGTCATACCGGGTTTCTTTTTAACCCCACACACTCGCCTGCTTCTGACCTCCACTTAGAAGAGCCGACGTGGTATCCCCCTTCCTCCTCTTCCTCCTCCTCTCTTCTCTGGCCGGCCCATTTTGTCCGAGTCAGCAGCCCAAACGGCCGGACGAAGATTAAAAAAAAGAATAAAAAGGTGTATCGATTAGCCTTCAAAGGCCACGTGGCACAGCGCTATCGATCATGCCCGACCGGTCCTTCCCCCGCCTCTCCCTGTGCCTTTTGTCCATCAAGTGAGCGATATAATGGCCCTTTGGGGGCGCGTGTGCGTGTGGGGAGGGGGGGGGCAAGCCGGCGGCAGTACAAGGGTGGGGAGAGAGAAGTTTCAATGACAAAAGGTCGGGGCAGCTGGTCGGAGGCGCTGGAAACCAAAGGGAGAGAGGATTATCTGCTAAAGCCCAGATCGCTCCGATCCGGCATGCCTGCTGTCCTCGCTGGGCTCGCAGGCGCATTTGCACATAAATAAGGAGCCGGCTCCTCTTTGTGGGGGAGGTCAGGCGAGCCGCAGCTGCAGGACGCCACCAGCCCCGCCCTGTTCCACCATTTTACGCCCCGGTAATTTCATCGCAGATTTCGGGTTTTGAAAAGTAAAGGTTTTTTTTATCCCTTGCCTTTGCAAACAAATTTTTTCTATTTGCCCACTTGATCAATGTGCGTGAAAGACTTTGTGTTTAATTGTGTCGGGGAGTACTTACTCACGCACGCACGCATGCATGCGCAAATGCACGCCAGAGGACACACGGAAGTCTCGTTCAGTTTTATGTTCCACAGATCTCAGAGTTGGAGCGTACGGAGGATGCAGCCATATGGGTTTAACACCATCGGCATTAAAAATGAACACTCGGCCCCGTCTAAGAGCATCCTGGACTCATCTGAGAAAGCACCTTCACACCCAAACACAGAGCGGATCCAGCACCACACAGACCCCTTATCAGAACACCAGTGGCTGGGAGTGTGGAGGAAAGCCAAGGGCAGGGGAACTGGGTGGAGGCAGTAGCAGCAGATGGTATTGATCTGCCTGGCGAGTTATGAAGTGACCATCAGTTACCTTTCATGGGTGGGTCAACAGGGAGGGAAGTCAAATGGGACAGGGGGAGGATTTGAGACTATGGCTTTGAGGGAGGAGTGGAGCGGCAGGTGGGGAAAGGCCCCACACACATAAACATACACAGATTGGTAAAAAGAGCCCAGCAAACACGCACCTTCACACACACTTCACACATGTCACCTAATGATCAGGGGACACGTTTAAATCCACCTTACAGGCCCTCTGCCATACTTTGCCCGCAGCCCCAACTCCGGAGCCCACCATGCCGCTGGGGGGCCATACCTCTGGTGAGTCTTTTTTGTTCTATCCCTCCTCCATCTTTTGCTCTTCCTCGTCTCTTCCCCCCCCCGGGTTGGCTCGTCTCTCCTTTCTTGGGGGGGTCTGTCTGAGCAGTCCAGCCCTCCGTCACACTCTCATGCGCTTCTAAGGCACTAAGAAAAAAGCAGAGATTCTTGCAGAGATAGGAGAGAGAAACAGAAAAGGGGGGTGGGGCTTATCTCCCCCCTCCCACAGAACCAGAGACACAGATGCCGATCGGCCCCTTAAATACACACGCAGCTGGTCTGCCGCAGAAATGAGTCAATGGTGAATGGTTAACGGTCTCGATCCTGCAGGGGTGTGTAAAAGGAGTGAGCGAGGGTTACTGACGTGGTTAGCGCTGGCTAACGGCAGGGAGCAGCAGCTGACACAGGCCACACACACGATTTGGTGCTTATAACTCAGACATGATTAGGTTTCACTGCCACGGCCTGCCTGCAGGCAAACAGCAGCTAATTCCAGGACACATCAATACACTCATTCACACACTCTGTCATGGTGCACACCTTCTCATCCACTATGTCATGGTACACCATTTCTCCTACTGTCTGTCAAGGTATATACTTTTCTTTCTCACTCTGTAATGGTACACTCCTGTTCACCCATTTTGTAATGGCACACCCACCATACACACTGTCATGGTATACCCCTTTTCCCACACTCTGTCATAGTACACTGCTTCTGACACAACTCTGAAATGGGACATCCCTTCACACACTGTAATGGTACACCTCTTCTTACACACACACTGCCCTCTATGCCTTTCAGGTGAAGTGTACGCTAAGCTCGTCTCTTGTTTCCCCAGGGATGTGACCCCATCGCACTCCTGCTACCACAGGTTTATGTTCTTAACCTCATTCCAGTTGCAGGACCCTCATCCCTCCTCCCTGAGCACCATCTCCTAACTCAGGACTCCCACACATCAAGGCACTAACACTGCAGTCCACCCAGAAAGAGAAATGAACTGACCAAAAAACAGGAAACAAAGGCCCAAAACGTTACCTCCCACCCCCCGGTTAATTTCATTTGATTATTGACATTCCTCTGTGTGCCCTCTGGCTGACAGATCAGACTGCCATGCCTGGTTTGGGCTCTGGGCAGTGGCTGACCTACCCCCCCGTTACCGGACCCCACTGTGTTCTGCGATGTTCGGAGTAGCCAAGCGTATAAATAAAGGTGAAGCAAACGTGACAGGAGCGGTGAACCATGAAGAACACCTTGAAGGGCAGTAACCTGTCAAGCTCTCTCAATTAACATAAAACCAAACTCCATTCCTGTTTACCATGACTCCTCCCGATGGTGCATGTTAACTCTCATCCAAATCCCCGTCCTCACGTACATGCATGCCCCCGAGTTCTCTGCACAAATCTCTCCCACCCATTTATTGGTAAGCTAAATTCTTCCCGCTTTGTGTAACTGGACTGGCATTTGGACAGAGGGATGGCATCCCACCCCTTGTATATGTACCCTCCACAGAGTGCCAGGCGATCTGAGGACTGCTTTGAGTGCCCCGGTCACTGTAGGGGTGACGTGTACGTGTGTCCAACTGTTTCAGTGGTTTCTGAAATTGGCCTGCTCACTGTGGCTCCAGGATTCATTCAGACCAACCAGCCTCGGGCAGTAGACCGCAAGAGACAGGAGAATACAATGGCACATCTCCCCATAGGCTGACTGAAAAAGAGGGCGGTGCTTCTTGTGAAACTGGCTTTGATTCCTCATTGCTGCTTCCCATACAACGCAACATTGCCGGTGACAATGGTGATTGTGGGTTCCTGTTTACCAACATTCAGCAACATCACTTACCCAAACCTTAAATTCTAACATTAAATTGTTTTTCTCTCATTCAAAAATGTCATGAACTTTGCAAGGGTTTTATTAGTCATTTAATATATCCCATAAAAAAATAAATTGAACCAGTAAACACAAAGGACCAATCAGGCAGCGGCTGAACTTGGACCAATCAGTGAACACCAGCACTTTGCTTCTTCTCTCCTCCACTAAGCAGAGTGCAACGCTACAGGTTTGAAACTCTCCATTAGCCCTTGAAATACCTGGAAACAATTATGCTGTCAATCAAAACACTGCCATAGTCGTTGACCATGAAAAAGAGGAAAAATTAGCAATGAAAAAAAGTTAAAAGCGCTGCGACGTGAAGCCTTCCCTCTAATATTATCTTGGTGAAAATGTCATGTTAGCACACTCTTGATCCGCCCCACGACGGCTAATCATTCGGGTTAATTGAGGTTCCTGAGCAACTGAAGCTGAAAGATATAGACTGTGAGCTGGATCCCTATCCCCCCACATCCTGGTCCACCTCATAAGGAAGGTAGCAGAGATGGAAGCCCAGGTCTTAAATGTGCTGTCCACCAGTGGGCATGAAGGCCTAAGGAGCAGGTCAGAGGGTGGCCACCTCCCTGGGATGCCTGCTTCCTTCCCAGTCTGACCCTGGCCCTTTCCCTGCTCATTTCGCTGGTTCAGTTCAATCCAGCACGCTGCAGCCTGACTGCGGATTCTGGGTTCTGCTTACTGATGCTTCATTGGCAGGAAACGGTATGGGTGAATCGGCATTCTAAGTCCACTTGCGAGCCCGCCCACCACGTTGTGCTGCAATCTGAAGACTGCATTGCTGTTTGTTTTTTTTCAGACTCCCTCGGGTTTATGTTGATGTCAGACACCCGGCTTGAGTTGCGTCACCAGGGTGTGGACATGACCTGACTTAACCATAATGCCCGGCATCCTCTCTGTCCCATTGTGGTGCTTCTGGCTTCTCTGCCTGTGAGCTCCTCTTTGCCCCGCTATGGTGATAATTTACCGCCGTTACCCTGTCGGCTGTTACACTTGCGTTCATTAGCACTTGATTAATAGAGTTTCAGGTGGATTTATTGCATGCTGGGTATTTGCTTAGGCTACATAATGATAGTGGTGGGAGAAACAGAATATGATTAATCAGGTAAGCTCAGTACACAACACAAAACACGCGTAATGAATGGCTGCAGACGGCCAGATGTCTGTGTCTGTTTTCGTGTTGATGCTGCGTGTGTGTGAGCATAAGCAGAGATTAGCACAGGTAGACCTCTCTGTTCATCTGTAATATATTAAACAGACCACCAATCTTCCCCCAAATTAATAATAACCCTACACAGGTAGACCTCTCTGTTAATATGTAATTTATTAAAGAGACCACCAATCTGCTCCCCAGATAATAACCCTACACAGGTATACCTCTCTGCTCAAGTGTAATCTATTAAAGAGACCACCAATCTGAGCCCCCAAATAATAACCCTACACAGGTAGACCTCTCTGTTTAAGTGTAATCTATTAAAGAGACCACTAATCTGCCCCCCCAGATAATAACTCTACACAGGTAGACCTCTCTGTTCATGTGTAATCTATTAAAGAGACCACAAATCTGCCACAATAGATAACTACCCAACACAGGTAGACCCCTCTGATCATCTTGTAATCATCTTACCAGCGCGTTTCTCTGAAAATAATAATCCACAGTCCAGCCCATTTATCAGTGTGTTTTACACTAACCAAGCATGGAAGTAATTAAAGCTCTACATCATTACAATGAATATGCCTTTAATAGAGATGCCATCGGGCACTGGGGGCCTCTCTAATTGTCGCTACAATGTTTTAATTAACACGCCCCCACGAGATGTCCGTGGGTGTGAGCGAAGGCTTTGGATCGTCTAAAGCCTGGCCGCTGTCTCCTGTGGACGGTCATGCAACATCCACTTGGACCCAGGATCCTGGCATTCAACGGGGACCATCATTTTTGCCTAACCTGGCAGGTAGATCCTCTCAAGTGCGCTGCCTCATGGCCCCACCTCCTACACAGGCAAGCCTTCGGATTGATTATACAGGAGCTTCATGTTTTGATTCTCATGTGAAGGGAGAGCAAAGCTGGGGGGGGGGGGGGGGGGGGGGGGGGGAAGGGGGTAGGGGGGCGGCCGGGAAAAAAAAAAAAAAAACCCCCCGGGGCGAATCCGTTTGGGATAACGGTCCCTTACAGACTTCAGAA
>JAACJT020000011.1:178859-235493 GCA_009936485.2 Gymnarchus niloticus
GGGGGGGGGGGGGGGGGGGGGGGGGGGGGGGGGGGGAGTAGGAGGAGACAAGGTTACGAGGCCGGCCACTCAATAAACAGATAAACACCCTCATGGCTAATCCTGTACTGATAACGTTCCCTTAATCATCTCATAATAACGCAAATTGATCTTCTCCAGGGACACTTCTACAGGGGAATTGTTCCGAGCTGGTTTTTTCACCTTCGCTCTCATCCTTTTTGATTGTACTGCCAGAGGAAATGATCTACGCCAACCCGACAGTCACAGGCAGCCAGTCAGAAGGATGTCCGGGTGCGTGGGTGGGGCTTCATCATAAGCCATGTCATCCCTGAATGAAATAAGACTCAAAGCACTCTGAAGCATGCTGGAAGCTGCATCCTGCTGCTCTATGTCCTTCATGGGCTGGAAATGCCATATGTGTGCTGCATCCTCAACAGGGCTCTGGGATCCAAGCGGGCACTCCTGGATCTCGAGAATTAGCTAAACACTTCTGTATGCTGGCTTTTGGTGTTTCAATTAATAGGACCAATACTACTTACTTCAGTGCTACAGAAATCAATACTCGCTCAAGGGTACAACAGCCGGATTCCTGCCACGACGATTACTTACCATTCACCTGTCCAGAGCCCCAGCCTTTGCTAGGTGGGGTGTCTCTAACGCCAGTAATAAGCTGCATTCTCCTCAGTGTGGGGACCATCACTAGCTGACTGGTCAAACCCCAGATTCCAGCTAAACCAGACCTGTCACCATCTCCTGGTAGCTGGAGTATCGATCCAGCTCCAGAGGACAATCCTGGCAGAATTAGCTAGGGTTACGTTCAGCGCTGCGGGGGGAAGCTGTGAACACACGTTAGCTGTTACGGCTAGTCGTTATCCGTCCGAAACCACTCTTGTTAGTGCAACCAGGCCTGACAGGTAAACAAAACTAATGGGACTAGCCTATTGATACAGGCTAGCCAGGCAGTCAGAACCCAGTCTTTAAAGGCCGGGGGGGCGGTCACACTATACCTGTAACTACCTTTGTTTATTAAAAAAGTAAAAGGCAGGAAGGCAGGGTATAAGAGCAGGAAGAACAGCCCTTTTCAAAGATAATGTGGTGTGGCGAAACCTCTGCGTGTGAGCAGAGGAAGGTGGATGTGGAGCTTGGAACATCGTTAGTGTTTCCTGGAGGCTCATGATGAATTCAGCCTGATTTGGGAGGACAGGGAAGAGACAGACGGATGGGCAGATGGACATGGGACCAAGCCGGGGTGAATATGCACAGATAAAGACACTCTCGCCAAAGATCGGGGGCAGAGCGATTAGCCGCAGTACACTGGATAATGTGGAGGAAGAGAAGGGAAAGGAGAGATGGAAAGATAAGGATTTAACACCTTCTGACGAAAAGTGTGAGCTGGGTCTCACGAAAGGAAAGTGAAGCCATCTCAGAACGAATGTGAGTAGGGAGGAGGTTGAGGTGGATGGAGGGAGAAAGGAAGAAAGTCAGGAGGGGGTGGTGATAGTGTGGGTAGAGAAAATGCCCAGGCCTAGCCCAGCAGCCCTGACACCAGCGGTGGCGGTCTCTCCATAATTATACAGCCTGACCTCCCTCAGGTCGGCTGGGGCGGGGGAATACGGGCACAGGATCAATATTCATTCTTTCAGATCTGTCATCTGCTTTTGAAACGATCGACCATGTACTGTCTTTCCTCACACAACCCTTCTGATTTATTCATTTATTTATGCCCCCCCCAAGGCCTGACTCTTACCCTCGTTTGACTTAGGCTGGGCCAGTGCTGTTACAGAAGACTAGTGGATGGCTAATGAGCTGGATGGTTCTCCTTCAAGGTCAAATTCTCCACGATATCCCTTGGGCTTGGCAGTTCTGAGTGGCCCAGCTGCCCCTAAATGACCCAGGCTTCAGTTTGGGCCTTCGATTCACTTATTGAGTTCAAGAGTCCCTCTTTCCTGGCTTACACCGACTTCAATGCCCCCTCCCATTGCCTTGATGCAGGACATGCAGGAAAACGTGGGTCAGGTTGGCCAAAGTCGTTCTGTAGTGCAAGAGAGGCTCTTTGAAGGGCTTCTGCATAGCAAATGGCAAGTGAGCTTTACACAGACTATGACCCGAGGGCAATTGGAGGTGAAAGGTCACCAAAATAACAACAGTGACAGGGCAGGAATTTGGGAATGAAAGGCCGCTTCATTATGTGTGCGGCACGTTGACATCCCTCAGAAAATGCGTGCCGTTAATAGGCTTTTAACGGGCTGGGGATGGGTGTCTCTTATATGCGTGCTTGGCCCATTTCTGTAGGAACGTTTGAGTGCCTCGTACCCGTACCAGTGCTGATCCAGAGAGGGAAGGACCGGTCCTTTCTGCTGTGTGCATGTGTGTTTATGCCTATCCTCTCAATTCATTCCTCCACGGAGAGCAGCGCATTAACACATGGAAATGGCCTTCCCGTTCAGGGCCCCATTCAGAGCCCCCCCGGACCTGTGGAGTCCTGCAGGTGAGCGTTCCATGTGGAAGGACAGCTGCCAATCATCTGTCCAAAGCAGCCCAGACATGGGGGGAGAGTCTCCTGCCAGCACGCACTGCAGTGACACTGCAGTATACTCTGCGTTCGTGAGTTTTCACCACAGTCATTCAAATTTTCTTTCACCTGGACCCACCCCCAAAACCCACCCCCCCGGAAAAGCTGTCCGTCTACCTGCCCGTGTTTTGTCTGGTTGCTAATTTGGCCTCTCGGGGTCCACCCGGGTATGCCAGCTGGGCAGGGTTTTGGTAAGACCACAGCTGGTACCTGGGACGCAGCACACCGAATGCATGCTAATGCCTGCCACAGCACAGGGATACTGAAATGGGGCTGGAGGGCAGAGGAATCCCATGAGAGGCACTAACAAGGCCCACGACTGCCCCGCACAGAACTCGACCCCACTTCCCAAGCTGCCTGGGTCGAATACTGATTTCCCCCTTGTTTTGAATGAGAGGAAGCAATCTTTTAAGGATGCCACCCGCATTCCCCCACCCACAGAGAAAGGTGACATTGGGAGGGGAACGCTCAGCTGTCAATCAACTGAGAGACTCCCCCCAGTACTGTCTCACCACCCACTTCTTTACTGGACCCCCCGCCTACACTTGGGGGGGGGATTAGACACCAGAAAAATAAACAGGAAGGCAAAAGTGCAGGGTGGTTAGGTGCAGAGTCAACGACCTGGAGAACAAGATTAAAAGAAATAAATAAATCAGCATGGAGGAAGGCGGAAAGAACCAACTGGAAAATAAAAATCGATGGACAAAGAGCACAGCGGCATCCTGGGAAGTCAGAGAGAGAGCAAGAGGAGAGAACCATTTAGAAGAATTCTGTATAGGAGGCAGTGGGAGGGTGCAAACTGCCCCAGGACAGGTGTGGAGGGGGTCATAGCAGAACGCTCTGTGGCCTTAAGGCTTAAGCAGCACCCAGAGCCACCACGCGGGTTAACGGGGTGATGGAGGGGAACGGGTCAGCAGGATTACGGCTCACTCACATCTGCCAGTGAGGGTCTCAGGTGCCCGCCATCGAAGGTGTCTGCGAAAAATATTACTAATAGTCTGGTTTTAATGTTCCAAGCGGTAAACAGGAGTGCCGAGCCGCGAGCGGCCTGCTAAGGTAAACAGCTCAATACTATTGATTTTGCTTCCTTTTCACCCCTGCTGGGACCACAAGCAGGTAATGCATTAAAGGGGCCACGTTCTGCAATGCGCTGGAGGAACAGCCAGGCGCAGTGGTGGGCAGACACATGACAACGCAGGAACGCGTAAAAACAATCATGGCGTTTCGCAGGACAGACTAATTAACATGGTCAGCATAGCACTCTGGCTCTGGGTGCTTTGGGCCGGCTGCTGCTGATTCACTCTGCTGGAGCCCGATCTGGTGAGAGCCACATTCCGAGTTCGTGAAGTTGTCCTTCTGGGAATTGCTTCCTTAGAGAAATACAAAGTCTCTGAATCTACAGACCATGGATGCAAGGAATAAAAGGGAAGGGGGTTTTAAGGAGATAGGAACAGGAGAATGAGGAGAGATGGAAAAACATATGATCCTCAGTGGAGAACCCATACCAAAGGAGGGGTCTCACTTAATATTTGACTTTATGATTTTACAATATACTATAACATTCTCTCCTCCCACCCCATGGAGAGCCTAAACTGAGAGGCAGTGATAATTCTATTAAGGATGGTGATTAACCCTTGAGTGTTAGCAATTAAGCAGACACAGACAGTAATATCCTGCAGAGGCTTAAAGGCATCCGTACCCTTTACACTAACTGAGGGAATTATGGGTAATACAGGTAACCAAATAGGCTCTTGATTTAGTAAGAAGGGGTGTAATTATGCAGACTGTTGTTCGCAGCTGCTATGGTGACAATGGACTGGTAGGTGGGGGGGCGGGCCTCGGGTGCATGGGTATATTGGTGGCAGCCCATGGCAGCCCCTCCTCATGCTAATTTGGATGGTCAGAGAACTGGTTGGGAAGATGGCAAAGATGCACTGGTGCAAATCGGTCATTTCCCAGCAACCATGCGGGCCAAGTTTCAAGAGCTGATTTATGTAAGGTGTCGGGGGGGGCAGGGAAGCTCGTTTTCTCGGATGCAGCCGCTTCGAATGTGTGACGTGATGAGATTTATGAGACTGACCGCTAATGTTCCCCGACCTTTTTTCGGGTTTTATTTTGGGAGGTTCTTGCCTGCTCCTGGGCTTCTGCACGTTGTCGCCCATTTCCGGGGGTGGGGGGGGCCCTGGGGATACTTCTGGAGAGATGGCTGATTAGCGTGGTCCTGTTCTTCGGCGAGCGAGGGAGGAGCGAGACCGTCACGCTGTGTGCGGCTGTCCAGTCAGCGAGGGCAACTCTTGGGGCCCAGGGTCTCACCCTCCAGTCACTTTGCATAAGCTCAGCGCCTCGCAGCCGCCGAATCAGGCCCTGTCAGCCCGTCCAACGGGGCCTCGCCTACAAGCCATAAAAATAATTGGAGGCGGCGTGGGGAAGGCGCCAGCCCCTCCCATTAGGAGCAGGGCTTGCGGCGAGGCCGGCCGCTACACTCCAGGACGATGCGGTGGGGGTGGCGAGGGTGTCAGGCATGTCGGAGCCTTAGGGAGCGTGGGGGGGTACCCCCATTAGATGCCAAGTCCACGTAGTTGTTCTCTTCGTATGTGTGTGCTGATGACGGCTGGGTGGGTAGGGGGGTGACACGGACACTAGTTCAGCTGTCAACTTGAAGGGATTTTGGGGGTGGTTCATGGGGGGGGCCGGTGGAGTAGCAGGTTGCAGGAGCAGCCTGACAAGTCAGAAGCAATGAGTAACAGGGCATGAGGCCGTAATAGACTGTCCCTCTCCAGGATATGTCCCAGTGGTCTCTCTCGGGTGGGGGAGGGGGCATTTGAGCACTCCCTATCCTCACACAGGATGTCATAGGTTCAAGCGAAACCCCGTACCATATATCGTCTCAGGTTTGACCCTACTGCTACTACACCTTTCTTTACCAGAACCATACCATTAATGACCAAAACATCCAAATAGGTTTAAAAAACATGTTTCAGGTGAGAACTTGAAAGTGCCATAAATCTCTCTGGACAAGGGACCCTCCTGCCAAATAAATAATGAAGTCTGCCGAAATACGGGAGTCCCAGAGCGGTACCTCAGGGTGCCCTGGGCAACCTCTGGGGCACAAATATAAATATAAATAACACGTAATAAATAAATAATGCAGAGAAAAATAACCCCACATGGCTGATGGTGTCAAAGTGACATGTACCTGATGAATTAGGAGCACTGAGAAGAACAGAGGGCTTTGTACTTATTCATCGTGTTTCCCTATGGTCAGACATTACCAGAGCATGCACATGGCTGTGAGTGTGGATGTGCACACGTGAGTTAACATCAATTCTTTTGGTTTTTGAGGACGTCTTTTTTAAGTGTATGGTTTGCACGAGACAGATTTTGGACCTTTAGTTGTAAAGCTGCCCACACAGCCGGGGGAATGACCCAGCGTCAGAGCTGGCAAAGGGACCTGAAGGGGGCGCTGTGGCCTAGAGTCTGACAAGTCTGCCGTCACCCATTCTCTACTAGCGATGTGAGCTGTACAGACCAGTGAGATCTCCAGGCCCCTGGGTGCACCCCTGCCCCCTGTCTCTGCCCTCTTCTCTCCTTGTCTGGGAAAAAAAAAGTCCTTCATAGTTCTGGATTACAGCCGTGCAGTCCGGCTGTCTCTTCGCACTTCCCCGAGCTTCGCTGATGGGGCCTGGCCTCAGGAGCTTTTCCCTCTTCGCCACTACCACTGCGATCCGAAGGAGCAGCGAGTCACCCTGAGAGCAGCACAAGGGTTCAGCTGGATGCCAGTGTTCATCGGGGGAGGCTATACTCCACCATATGCAACAGGAGAAACACCGAAGTCACCGCGGCCCCAAATATCAACAAAGGCTGATGGAGGGGCCCTTTAAATACGGATAAGTAACGGTGAAGGCCTGCAGCCATCCAGCTCGTTAATCAGAGTGCCACGCCATACATCTTCACACTGAGGGCTTTGTGTGATTGTTTGAAGCAGTGAAGATGTTGACGAGAGGCACCAAGTGTTGAATCTCAGCGATAACTGCTGAAACCTGGGAAAAAATGTCCGATAAACAAAACAGAGACTGCGAGCCAGATATTAAGAGGCATTAGAGGGGAAACATTAGGTCTGTTAAAAGGCTGCTGTTAAAACAGCAGCTGGTGGCTATCAGCACAGAGGCTGGGTGCGGTAAAGAGATGGAACAACGGGAGTGGGTGGGGCACATAGGACAGGGGCCGGCTCAGGGTGTGAAAATTACTGTGGCCATACCATTTGACCTCAAGCTGAATTAGTGCGATGATGAGCACAGGTGTCTCGGACAAAAAAGTGCTAATTTAAGAAGTGGACCCCAAGCCTGAAGGCCACGTTTCACAAGGAGGTGATGTTGAGCCCAGCTGCCACACTTCACAATGACAGAACACTGAGTCCAGGGGCCACATTTCTCTAGGAAGGGATGTTGAGCCCAGGGGCCACATTTCCCATGAAGGCCATTACACACATCACCTGGACTCCTTCTGAGTAGAAACAAACTGGTTTCACAAGACTGGAACTGCCCTGCCCAATGCCGTATGTAATTTCTATGTCTTACGTCACAACAGTTGTTTGGAGGTGTGGGGCAGGTGGCCTCATTGATGTAATCAGCACCTCACAACTGTCTTGCCTAAACTACTCTCTCTGGGTCAGTGTCAGAAGCAGAGGTGGGAGAGGTAGATAGACAACAACATACCCAGCCACTTATGAATTAATAACACTCGCAGTGTGTGCTCTTCCTTCAGTTGTGTTCTAAGCCTTGGTTTTCACGTTGGCTGCCTGCTTAGCAAAAACATTGTTCTTTCGGTGGAATCCCAACAGTTCAACTGAATGGTCCGGTCTTATAGAGGCCGGACTGCCTTGCTGTACCCCTCTTTTAGTCCGGTGGCGGCTCACCTTGATCCCTGAGAGCCACGGTGGGGCCGGGGGCTGTTTTTGCTCGGCTGCTACTCTTAATTGCTCGTTTAAGTAATTATTTGGAAAGTCAGCTCACCTGCTGTTCCCACCTGTCAGTCAGGAGCTAATTGAAACATTGTCCCGACGATCTACGGGACAGCGCCTCATGAGGGTTCAGGTTGACCCCCGTCCCACCCCCTTCACAGCCTGTGGCATGAAGTTGGGCAGTGGGTACCAGAGATGGCACAAGGAAAGCTAAAGCGAGTAGATGTGCCAGCATAGCGAGTCGAAGAGAGCAAGACCGAGGCGAGTGACAGACGGCTGTGGAAATCCTGGGTTGGAAACCCAGCGGGCCACGGGCAGGCAGTTAGCACCACGTTACATCACTCAGCCACCCACAGGCCGCATGCCGGAAACGAGACCGCAGCACCGGGAATGCTGGCGGCACCCCTTTGATCACGTGTCAAGGTTCATTGGCTGTTAACTTCCATCTCAATTTCTCACACACTTTAAAATGTGGCTTCTTATGATTGAAGCGTTCGGCGATACCTATAATATAGTTTTATAAACGAATGCTCCTTGCTGTGTTACGATATCCCCTGGTTTTTTGTGGAGCAATCGACATTCACCTTTTCCTGAGGAGTCACAGTCTCTGTAGCAGTGTGTCCTGCTGTTCTTTACAAATTATTGGTGAGTTATCACTGACCTCAGATCAGAAAGCACCCCTTAAAGCCAGCAGACGCATTCGGGAGCAACCTCCCGGTGAGGTGATCTTAATCGGGGTCAAGCGGGATGGAGGAAGCATAGTATGCATTTTTAATCACACGTGTAACAGCTGATACGATAAGAGGCGTGATCGCTGTGTGGTAAATGAAACTGCAGCTGATCGGTGATCATTTCCTTCAACTGTGATGCACGCAAACTACCATGCACTCACAATCAAATCTCTGTGCGGTGGAGCAGCCACACACACACACACACACACACACACACACACACACACACACACACACACACACACACACTCATGCACGTTTCTCTCTTGCCGGCAGGGGACACTTTAGAAGGTAATTGATTTTATCTGCTAGATAATTTCCCCTGCGCTTTTCCATTCATTGGCAACCTGTCAATAGGCAGGGAGGCGGAGCCTGATGTGTTGCCACCCCGAAACACTTTAATCAGTCAACCTGCCCACTACAGAGCCACCCCACTCTCTCACTGCCCACAGCGGCATTGCAGAGACCCACCACCAGGTAAATGCCTGGACACACAAACGAAAATGGGTCTCCACCAAGATGATGGGTTAGCATTGCTAATCAGCTGTTTGCAATGGCAGAGCCGAATGAGATGGAGGTATTCCTCTCGTGTGACGCTCAGCTCTGCTTGTGTACCATCTCCTCTTGTGTCCGTAGACAGAAACACAAAAAACGCAAGTTGAGTGATGCAAAACACAGGAAACACAAAACTGAAGAAACAGATGAGCCCTGTTATTCAGTATATCACTAAGAAAATGGACTTTTTGTTTGGAATAGCAGGTTCTTAAACATTATGCCACCTGCTGGCACAATGTGTACCATGTCTGTTTGTGATTCCTACAACTATATTGGTTTTTTTTAGCTGCCTTAAGGAGACATTCAGGAGTAATTTGGCTTCATTTGTTTAATGTTGTTCTAAGGGCCATTACCACTGTCCTAAATGCTGGTTGTCGATGTAGTGCTAAGGTTACATCCCACAGCTCATTGGCTAACGGTAGCACATAGCCAGTGGGGAAGAAGGTCACACTTAGCATGCTGCATCACTTTAGCATGTACTTCTATCTGTAAGGCTGGCCTCAATGGTCATCTCATACTAAGGGGCTGCTTCAGTCACACCTTCAAAGCAGTAATATTACTGCACATGTCAGACTCTTTGATGCATCCTTCCTTTTAGCTATACATCTATACATCTTTCTAAATTTGTCTGAAATTTAAGTAATTCAGAACCCCATCTACACAGTTTCCCAGCTAAGACAGGCGGTTTATTTTCTCTGCTGTGGTTAACGTCTTCCCCACTTTAGACTTCATTTTCCAAAACCCAGACCAGCAGTCTCTTCCATTCCCCGGCACTGCAGTAAGAACACTCGTTAACGAAGTGTGCCTGTGAGAGAGACATCTCTGCTGTTGTACCCTTAACCTTGGTGCTGTCTGTGAACTGCTTCAGTAAACATGCAGCTCTCTCACCGGACACGGCTTAACAACCTGTAAGCTATGTCGTTGTGGATAAATTCATTGGCCACATGGCGAAATACCAGTGTCACTCCTCTGTCTGTCGGGAGCCAACACCCACCCCATATCTCCACCACTGGGCCAGAAAGTTCAGCTTTTGCTGGTCATGGCAGCCAGACATTGAGTGTCCATCTTGCGTGGCAGTGGTCCATGTCAAATGGGAGGACCCCTCATGCCTCCAAAGTCCCGCAGGTGTTTGCATGTGTGTGTGTGGGGGGGTTGCTTTAGTCAACATTACAGCTCTTCTGCTCATTTATATCCAGTTTTGTCGCCGTCCCGTCACCCCCACCCCCATGGTCGGCACCAGAGGAGTTAAATCTATTTCGTCCACATGCGTGCAGGTGTGTGTGTGCGTGTGTCCACGCGAGCCTCTGTGTGTATGTAAAGGAGAAATTTGCCTGTCCTTGCCTAAGTGAATGGCTAGGATTAGGCTGACAGCCCACCTTAGTGATGGCGAAATAATTGGTTGTTCAGCTCTGTCCTTGTCAGAGCGCTGACAGTCTTGCAGATGTCCTGTGTGGTTCTCCAAAGGTTAGGCTCGACTGAGACCGCCATTCATTAATCATCCAGCTCTGACGGCGCTCCGAGCAGCTCGCAGCTGCCACTGTGTCTCCCTCAATTTCTGTCACCCCCCCTTCACCCCCCCGCCACCTCCAAACCCTCCCCGCTCCTGGCTCACAAACACACACACACACACTCACCCGGATGCATGCATACGGCCTCATGACTTAGGGAGACACAAACAAGCATACTTGGAATTTGTACACGCTCTCTGACATGCAAACACACCCACCGGCAAGGAGGGTGTGATCTGCTACAGTGATGTTACCCCCTATTTTTTTTAAAAAGTTTGACAAAGTATCCCTTATGTCCAAAGCCTGCAGTGATACCAAGTTTGAAACAGAGAGGAGGGGCATGCGTGTGCGTGGGTGCCCGTGATGTGTCACACTTGTGAACGCTCCATGTTTAAGCCCTCTCCTCACTCTCCCTCTCTCCTTCCCCCCCTCTGTCTTGCACGCCATTAATTCTCCTTTCACCTCCTTGCTGAGTCGCTATTGTTCATTAAGTCACTTTCAACACTTCATAATCTATCGCTGCGTCCCTTCAGAGGACAGTTGGAGACAGCCTAGCAGGGCGATGAGATGCTAATCTGGGGGGGATAGTTTCTCCTACGAGTGTGATTTGAAATGGCGCGGCTCCATGTACAACTCTTAGTGCCTGTCCAAGTTACGTTGATCACCAGGGAGATGATGACAAGGACATGGATCCTGTTGAGTGCTACAAAACACCTTTCGAGGAAAATCTCAGTGCGAAAGCCAGAATAGCACCCCATGTGGCTGTGCTGAAATGTTACACTGAACTGCTTGTTGTTAAGTGCATCAGCATTCCCCAGTCAGCGTCTTTTAAAATTAGCTACTTTTGGACTTCCGAGGAGCCTAAGCCATACTCTCTCAACACATTCTTTTGCTTTCCCCCATCTCTCCCCCTTTCCTACCCCAGGCTCTCTGGGGCAGTGTCCATCATGGTGGGGGGGGTGACATGTTCTGTAATCTTTGAATTAGGGCTAGGATAGGGCACCACTGCAAGAGGTGTCAGCTTCTGTAATGATTGCTAGAGAAAACTGTAATAAATCCACAATTACGAGCCATTTCCCCCTCTTCAGGGGCAATTTATGACACGTCCTGACCTGGCCCCGCCCCGCACCCCATGTCTGCAGGTATGGAGATGCATGGGAAACAGCAGCAGTCCTGTTCAAAATGTACCCCTGTCCCCCACATGGTACCATTCAGTAACTGTGCAGTAGCAGAGCCCTACTCACTGGGAGGGGGTTTTTCTGCACAGTTGTTCCTATTGGGAGTCGGAAAACGCACTGTGGTGGGAGGGGGGCAGTCGGCAGGGAGGAGTGTCCAGGTGTCGCCAAACGCCCAAGAGCATATGTTTCCCGGGCTGCTGGAACATAAACATGATTATTTAGGGGCACTGTACATGCTGGCAGATGAGGAAACCACACATATATAACAGGCAGAAGTGTAATTAATGCTGCGGCAGGCCCCAAGACCTGCCAACCCCCAAAGTGCAGCTCCATCCCTAACCCCATCATTTGGCCCCCAAGCCGGCCATGTTCAGTGGGCTAGGGCTGATTTGCTGACATCAGCAGGCAGGACACAGTATGGGGATGCGGGCGTGTTCATGATGGGGGGGTATGTTGCGCACGTACGCTGGGAAATTCCCTTTTTATTTAGCGAGAACAGCCACGACCCCTCGAGAAAATAAAACAGCCTAAAAACACAGACAAAAAGAAGAGTGACTGACTGACACGGTGAAGGAGGTGACGTCGGAGTTCTGCGCTATACGACAAAATCCGCCACAGCTTTCAGGGAATAAACAACCTCTGACATCCTGAATGATGGCTGTTCAGTAGCCAAAGACAGTCATGTCCCGGCAGGGACTTGAACCAATAACCTCCCAGCGCTGTGCAGCATCGGCAGCGATTGGCTGATCTGAAGTGTGGAGATGAAACCGTAACACATAGCTTAAGACCTGAGTCTCAGGCTTAAGGGACCAATCAGGCTTCTTCCTTGCCTCTGCTTTGTGATGCTGCTGTCATAACACACTTATAAAGGTCCCTTGAGCTCCTCTCCTAAAAGAACACATACATATACTATAAATTTAATACCATTTTTTACAGCTTTACCCAACACAGTTAAATTCAGTACGTTCACTATACCCCAAAGCAGTACTGTCACAAGAAATGACCCAGCTACAAATTTCAAAAGTTGCAGACAGGGGTGTACATTTCTTAACATGTCTTGTTAACATAAGGAGATGATGCATGTTGAATCAGTCAAGATGTAAACTCTGGTACTCTTTCAGGCAATAACAAACAAGAGCTACAAGTTGGATGATTCCTCCAAGGACTAACAGCAAAAGGAGGATTTTCAGTCTGCACTAAACAGAAGCTATAGAAATCCATATACTGGTTGATGTTTCTGGAAACCCAACAAGTGCTTCTTTAATGTTTCCAGAACGTTTTCAGGATGTCTGTGTTCTGGTGCTGCCCCGTTGGCTCTCCTTCAGATCCCCCACGCTGGGGAGAACTAGGCAGTGGAAGAGTTAACCTACTGGCTATACCGACACGCCCCTCCTATCGGCGACTGGCAGGGCAGAGGGGAGGATACGTGTGCTGGGTGATTTGTCACCCCGCTGGGAAGCTGTCTCCCACGCTCGTGCCTCTCTGCCGTGCTCCCCGCTGATGAATACCGGGATGAATGCAGAAGAGCGGGATTCTCGCAATCAAGGTTACCGCAACCTGTGTCCAATTAGAGAGGAGTGTGCCGGAGGGGGAGGTCCCTGGCCCTGCCTACACGCCCTGTTTACCACTGTAAATCTGCATAGAAATTTTCCGGCCCCTGATTGCCCCCCCGCCCCCCTGTGTGCCTCTCCCTACTTGGAGATTGTCGGTTGGCACCTTCGCAGTGATTAGTCCGTGGGTTACCATGGTGTGCCTGTGGCGATGGGCTGCGGTGACAGACCAGACCCACTACTCTCAGGGGTGCAGAGATGTGGCTTTAGATACAGGCGAGCTCGTTGGCTGGATGCTGGAGGCTATGGGGCGGAGCCTCAGAAAGCTGATGTTGAAAATAATTTGCTAGGTTTGGACACAGCTTTTTATGGGGGGGGAGCATGGATCTAACCAATCTCCTCAGCCCTCCTGACTGGAGTGCTTCCAGCCTGCTCAACACAGAAGTGGCACCCCCCAGCCCTCCACCACCCCCCCCAGGACAGAAGGGTGCTTTATCCTCTGTAGAGAGTTGGGGGGACGCATCCCTAAAGCAGGACGTCAAGGGGCACATGAAGAGCCGGGACCAACAAACCCCATGTGCCAATTTCCCATGCACCCCATGGCTGGGGTGGAACGGTGTGCATATCTCTTCTGTGGGGGGGTAAGAGCCCCCCCCCACAAACCCAAGCTTCCCCGTCCTGCACAGGGGATGCCCTGTTGAGCTGTAGAGCCTACTTTCTCACAGCCCCCAGGTTGAGTCTCTCAGGAAAAGTGGCCATCTCACAATAACAGATAAATATATATTTAAACACACATTCCCAGAACACAAGTGCCAGAAACACTGACACACATGCACCAGGCTCCCCCCACGACCACCACCTTCTAAAAAGAGGTAAGGAAAGTAACGCAGCATAGTCGTTGGTGACATTAAGGCGGGGGCCCGGACCAGAGAGGAGGCTGGTTAGCGCCTGTCGGGGAGTTACGTTAATTAGCATCTGTTAATCGGATAATGGGGCGATCTTCAGGGAGAGTCTGCGGTCAACATGAAAATTGGGCAAGAAAAAGCACAAAATCACATATGGAGAGAGCCGCTCTGGGTGGTCACGTCACCGTTGTGACCGCATAGGTCACCCCCGCCATCCTAAGAGCCCTCCCATCAGAGGAAGCTCTTTTTGAGCTTTTCCCTCGGCATCTCTTTTTTATCTGGGGGGTGTCTGCACACCCGGCAGGGCCACTTGTTCGGTCTGAGAGGCCTGGAGCGGCCAGTGCCGGCAGCTAATTGCTGTTGACATTGTTTGGCCTCTTGGCACTCAGTCAGGGACAAACCCCCATTCATGTTGCGGGGCAGCTCGTTAGGCCCGCTCCCTGCACCCCCCCGCCCCCCTTAATTAACTGCTAAGGAGTCGTCGTGCTCTGGTGGGAAATTTGCACACAAAGAGGTGGTGTCTCCCAAGCCCCCCCACCGGAACGCAAGCGGGTGCCAGTTAAGTGTTGTGACAGGACCACAAAGATGGAATAACGTCCCTTTCTGCACTCACCCACCTACCCACACGCACCCCCCCCCCAACTGCCACCTCTAAAATAACGGCAGCTCCTCATTAAAAATCTTGTTGTTTGGAAATGGTTCCTAAAACGAATGACCCCCCCATTTGCCTCTCTTCCGTCAGATTGCTCCTCCCATGTCTTTTTTACCTCCGCCTGTCTTGTTGCCATTTGTACCTGGGGGTGGGGTGGGGGGGGGCCGCGGTGATTGGTTCTCTGAACGAGGGCCTTTTCTCGGGAAGCCCATCCTGAGTGAGAATGAGTCCAGTGAGAAGTGTAAACAGGTGGACGTCTCCCCCAAGACCAATGCACATACTGCTGGCATCTTGCCTACACCCACCACCCCCCATCTTTTGTTCTCCCGTCGACCTACAAGCCTCCACAGGGTCTTACCTCCTCCATGGACCCCCCCTGCCCGTCTCAGATCCAGCCCTACAATGGGACTTTTTCCAGACTCTGAGTGTCTACGTTTTACACAAGCAGATTTCAACCCCCACGTCCAACCAGAAGCTATTGTAAAGCATGCGGTTTACAAACATATAAAACAATGCAACAATTTCTTAAATAAAGGGAAAAGACTCAGGCAGAATATGAAATTGTCTTAGATTTAAACAAAAATAAGTAATTACAGTGTTATAATTGGTACATTCATAAATGTTGTGTAGTGGTGTGAAAATTATGACCTAGTATGCTTATGAGTGTGTGTGTGTGTGTGTGTGTGTGTGTGTGTGTGTGTGACTGCTAGGGAGCTGGTCATGATGGAAACCTTCATAAGGAAGAGCTGGGAGATGAAACAAAGAAAAAGGGACAAGAGTGGAAGGAAAAAGAAAGTTGTGTCCTCCTGGGGAATAGCGTGTGACCCGTCTGTTGAAGCAGATCCACACAGCGTGACCTAGATAAGGCTGAAGCTGTGCTCCCACGACCACTGAGACGTCCATTCATTTTGTTGCTCCAGTTGCCTTAAAATAGTGGATTTGTGCTCGACCGCGACCTGGCCTGACGTCAAAGACCGGTCCAAACAACATTCGGTCACTGCCAGTCATGCCTGTCTCATGTTCTACATCACATGTGTGATCTGTCCTGGCTGTTGACCTGACTTTTCATTGGAGGAGGCCTGTACGTCTATATCATGATGCTCTCGCCATGTTCTAAATGAGCGCCCAGACCTACATGGAGTATTTTGTGAGCCAGTGTGTGTGAATTTGCTGGGGTTCACTGCTTCATGACATACACAAACACACGTGTTCCTCATTGCTTTCCTGAGGGTTCTCGTCTGAGGGAAGAGGGAACAATGAGAGAAGGAGGAAGGGGAGACTCCCATATTAGCAGGGAGGGACACTGCCTTGCAGCTCCGCCTCCTGACTGGCGGCAATGTGCCCCCACCCAGACAGAGAGGTTAAGCATTTGCTGCCTCCCCCAAGCCCCCTCGGTGCCCCCCCCCTGCCATCTTTCCCCACCACCCATGGAAAATATTGTGCTAGCGGCAGACGAAAATTAATTTGTCTTTTGGTGAAAAGGCCTCTTTCTGCACGTCTGTGAGCCCACTCCAGTCGGGATGGAGCGGGCTGCCTCATTGTGCCCTCCAGCTCCACGGAGGACCCCCGGCCCCCCAGACAAGCCGGATGGAAAGCTGGAGTCCCGAAGCACACCCATCCCCTGGATGACCCTGCCTGTAATTACACACACAGACACACACACCTGCGTGTTACAGAGTAGAACCGGCCGACAAAAGCTTAGGATGGGACAATGATTACATTGGACAGAATGAGTAGGATGTTCCTGCCTTAACGGCTTGGGGGCTTTGATGCCACGTGACTCTCTGATGAAGAATAAAAACCCTCTAACTACAGAACTTTACAGACTACCACAGATTGAACACCCTGTTACAACAGAACATTCCAGATCACCAAAGAATAAACATTCTCTTACTACAGAACTTTCCAGACAGTCGCTAGAGATCATAGTAGATAACTACAGCATAAACAGCCAATCACCATTCCAGAGAGATTCACACCACAATGCAGGCTGCCCTCTCCACGGTGACATACATATTTGCCGAGTCCTGGAGTGAAGCAGACACAGTTCTCGCATCACTATACCTGTCGTAGAGAGTGGTCCAGATGGGGTAGCATGCACCAAGCCCAACACGCTACCATCATATGGAGTCTATTGCAAACTTGGATTATTTTATTGTTGACCAATTATTCCACCCCTTTCAAGAAACTAACTCATGGTTCCTCTAAACAGAAGGCCATGAAGTTGACTCAAGGCTGCACCTACGAAACTGTCTGTGGTACCCAGCAAACCAAATAAATAAACCTTAATAGCAAGGCCATTGTTCCTCCTTTGTCAAAGATATGGACATACTTGTGCCTGGCCTCAACACAAACCCCTTTACTTGAAACCATTTCAGCAGAGAGACCCTTGATCTCTGACCCCTGCATCAGCACACCACTTCCTGGGTCCTTCACCTTCACCTGCCATCCCGGCACGCCGTAAGAGGACCGCAGCACAGCGGCCGGCACCTCTCAGCAAACAGCGGTGTGCCTGCATTAAATTTTAAATGCGAATGTGATTATGGTCGGCATTCATTTTTAATGGACTTTGTGCGGTGCGTTTTAGCATACGTAGGCGCGAGAATGGCTGACTCAGCTCCCTTCCTGCTGAGGCGGCACAAAGTCTCATTCACGCAAACCCTCCCCCCCACCTGCCACAGAGAGGGAGAAGGCTCGGGGATGAGTGGGGTGGAGCCAACCACACCAGGTGCCCAGCTGATCGAAGTCAATGATCATGTGACCAAAAGGTTCCGGAATGTTCTGGGGGGTCACAGGAGGCAAAAGTGCAGTTGTCAGCAAGATTCACACAAACAGGACATAAACAACCGTTCATATGGGTCATGCCAAAGCTAGCCAGTCTATTAAAAATGGACTCTGAGGTTGCTTCCAACAAGGCCAAAACACCACGGATGGCCCAGTTCCTCAGCGGAATGAGTGACAGAGCCCATCCACAGAGACCTTCTACAAAGGACAATGAAAAGACCTTACGGCTTGACTCCAAATCAAGGATAACGATGACACATCATTGACGAGAAAAAGAAAGCTTTGTCTTGGCAATGTGGGGCTCCATAGTCCCTCATTGGCTTGTGGAGAACATGTGACCAACACTGTATTCCATGCAACTTCACCCAGATGCATACGTGAACAAGCGGAAAAGCAGCAAATTCCTGCTGGCTTTATTAACTGCCAGTCTTGCTGCCCATTGGATGCAACTGTGCTGCTCAAAATGGTGTCTGGTGTCAGGCCTGATTAAATTGCCTGGCAGTCAATAAGAATACGGTGGAGTAACACTCACCTGTGTCAGTCAAGGTCCCAGAACCTGCTCAGAACTGGCTCAAAACCTGTCTGCAAAGCCAAGCTCATGTTTTTTTTTCCTCCTGCCATCTCCAAATTCCAACAGCCCCCAGTCATGTTGACGATGCCACCATTTGAAGGACGAGGCTGTCCGTCCAAGGTTGTCTCCTGTTGGCTGCCCCACTCCTTCTCGGCAGCCAGTTCCCAGAGGTAAAGAACCCGTGAGCCTTTCAAGGACAGAGCCAGCCTCACTTCACTGTCGGACCCCATTTGACCGCACCGATCCCCGAATGAATATGTTCTGCTTATGTGATGAATCCCCAGCTTCCCTCCCCTAGGGAACGTTGGGGCTCACGGTGGGCCCTCGCTTTCTCTTGCCCCCCACCCCAAGCCTCTCGTTTGAAGTGTTGGTGAGGCATCCCCCTCCTTTGTGCCTGTTGCGAGATGGGACCTTCTGCGACACTCCTTTGTAGTACTAAAGAAGGCCTTTTTCCAGGCAGCCTGCCCAGCTAACGGGGGCAGCAGGTGAATAAATGGCACCCCTCCTCAGGCTCTGGCCCCACCCTGTGAGGCTACAGACTCGTCCGCAGACCCTCATGTTGGGCCTTTCATTTCTCCATTTGAGCCATAATGGAGGATGATATTTGAGTCAAGGACCTTAGATTCATCCATAAATTGGTTCATCCATCCCTGCAGCCCTGTGTTTCTAGCTCAGGGCTCAGAGTCTGTGGTGCATTCTTCTCCAGGAATCTTCTAGATTATTGCTCTTCAGGAACCAGGCCGTGTACGGTCCTGTGTTCAGTGGTGACGTACACTGCAGCGCAAGACACCTTCTTTCTCCCAGATCTGGGTCTGCTGTATTCTGTACAGGTCTTCGGCATGGAAAATTTGAGCCCCCTCTTGTACTCTGATGGGACACCACGCCCCAAGGCTGTCATATGAGACAAGCTGCCTTATCAGTTCAGGAACCCCCACAGGTGATTGGGGGAAAATTATTAATCTTGGGGGCACTGGTGGACGACCCAGGCGGGGGATGGGCTGCGTGCAACTGTACCCTTCCAGCACAGAGGAACGAGAGCGACTTACACCACCCCCACCAGAGATTCCCCCAGGACGGAAAGGGCCTCTCGGGGGAGAGGAGTCTGCTCCTTTTTGAGGGAACTAGCAGGCCTGGCTTGCCTTTAAAGTGTGGCCTTCATCTGCCGCCGTTTAAAATTGATCGCCCGCCGCAGCTAATTGCTGTTTCGATTCCCAAAATAAACGATGGGAGAGTGGGAGCTTCCCAACGGCCCAGTGATAACGATACATTTTTTTTTGAAGTGTTAAGACCGGCTGCTTGTCGGAGTGACCTAGTAAAGGAGAGAGAAGGGGGGGCTGGGGGGGGCAGGGAGGGCGGACATACAACGAGGCAGCTGCAGGGAAACCACGAGGGAAGACCAGGGCAGTAAAGAAAGTCCCCCATTTTAGAGTGGGGAAGCACTAGTTTACGTTGTGTATCCATTGGGGGGGGCATCTCTGACTTCATCTTTCTGATTTCCACCTGTAGATTTGAGTCATTTTCACTCATTGCTCAGGTGATGTTTATTGAGCATCATCAATATACACCTGGATTCACAGGAGAACATCACATTCTGCTTGAGGTCAACAGTGTGGCATACAAGGGGATCAGGAAAGCGTGTGGAGGGCACAGAGGGCCAGGGGTCCTTCACGCGGGGCAGACCACAGCAGTGACAGCAGGTGCCGTCAGAGTGCTGGCCCCACAGGCTGGGAGCTGAGCGCTGCATCTGGGGTGTGAGTGAGATGGCTAGGGCTTCATCTCACTGCTTGGGGATGTTCGCCAGGCATTCCCTCACACACTGTCCAGCTTGGCAGCCCCCTACCTTCTCCTCATTTATCCCGGAGAGGCTCTGAATCCTCCCCATCATAGACTCCGACAGCCCCAATGCAGATCATGTGACACACGGTGATTACCGCACTGACGGCTCCTTGGGTATGTTTCCCCCGCGGATGGAGTCTCATCACGGGAGCCCGGCGACACCCGAGAGCGAGGTCCATGCCACTTTAAAGTGCAAATACGCGGGAAGCCGATTCTCACGCCTGACTGGTGCCGAGGAGCCGGACGAGGTGTCCCGCTGTCCACGTGACACTTACGGCTCTTACTGTGCACAGAAACACTCCCAGTAATCTGCTCACTGCCAGCCTGACACGGCTGGAATGAAGGCACACTTTCTGGGCGAATACCTAGGGTCTCAAAAAAACTGCGTCCAATTTCTTGTCAAAATTCAAGGCCGAATTTATTTTCTTCTCCCCCCTCACCCATTTCATCTCTAATCAAGATTTCTTCTGCTCAATCTGCGTCAACAGTCACTGGAATGGAATCAGGGCTTTGGATATCAAAAATACTTTTTATAACCTTTTGCAGACTTCCTTTGAGCACAAGGTCAAAAAATACCTTTTGCACATGGATTTGCTTTGTTGGTTTTTTCTCTGAGCCCCCCCCCCCCCCAAGGAAACTCTGATCTGGGAAGCACTGTACAAAAACACTCACCAAATCAAGGCACAAAAAGAAAAACAGACTGGCAGAGAAGAAATGCAAACTGGACTTTCAGTGTACTGGAATGTTTTCATGCATCTCTAGAGTCACCTGAGGCACATGGTTGGAAAGAAACAAAAGTGTGGCAGGCAGGATGGGGGAGGGGATTACAGATGGATTTAAGCCATTTGAAGCACTGGTCACATGTCATGGCATTCCACGTCAATTACATTCAGCAAGGTCACGTCCTTCTTGTGGGGGGAGAGCAGACACTCTCCCACCGTAACCGATGACAGCATGAGCGCAGGGTCATCGAAGTATTGCTTGCTGTTTCACCAAAGCACACACTAGACTCACTTTGCTCCCCAATCTGCAAGGGTTCCTCCACTATGTGCCCTCTTCCCACCCCCCAAGTCACCAAACTGAGGCAGATACCCAAAGCCGATAAGGTCGGGCTGGGAGCATGTTGAAGTCACTCCATGACCCCACGATCAGTCAAAGGGGGTCGTTCTGGGCACCGTGGAGGACATCAGCATCTGGCCTGATGAAGGCCAGGGCCTGGCCCACATGACAGCAAAAAAGAGGAACTTGCAGGATCAGAAAGAATCACCACAAGATTTTTTTTTATTTTTAAAAGCCGAAACAAGTCTGCAATTGGCAGTAGGTGAAAGGTGCTTCTCAGAGATTAATTTAACTTTCTGGAAGGGTAGCAGGCAAACAAGCAATCCACACACACCTCCCAATCCCTACCAAATAAAGGAGGTGTCATGGGACAGACACAGACCATCAGAATTGTGGACATAACTCCCAAAGGGAGCTGCATTTATTTAACATCAGGGCAGGACACACCACATACAGCAGAGATGGACAATTTGCAGGTCCCCGCAGCCTCATATGGTCCCAGAAGACGGTTGTTCTCCATGATGGGTGGTATTCCCTCATTGACACCCAACATCCAGCCTGCCCCAGTGGGTCGTCCTGCTTGGACCTAAAGTCTTCTCTCCCTCTGGTTTGATCTTTGCCCCTTTTTGCTACTTGGCAGCTCACTGCCGACCAGCTCCAACTGCAGCTTCTTCTGCATTCCGCACATGTTTTTAATTAAGGGGAGCCATAGACTATGGCGCTGAGAACCAGGCGATCGGGTGAGGTGGCATCCCCATATCACCACAGATATGCTATGATATGGATGCTAATGAAGCATAGCGGTTCAGAAACAGAGGTCAGATATTACGGTTAAAATGAACGGACATTAGATAGGGAGATGAAAGGAACGGCTAACAGAATCCAAAAAGGCAGATGGTTAGGGTTAAAGTTAAATGTTAAGGCTAAGGTTAGGGAGCATGTTGGGACAGGCAGGGCACATGAGTATAGCCACACAGAAGTCTTGGATGGAAATTGCCTTGATGGGAGAAAAGACGTAGATTCAGTGAGCCAACCGTGAAAACCAACTATGCAGCGTACGACGACCCAAATTTGACAACATGTGACACCGATAGATGTGAGGGATTGGCTGGGCTGAAGAGAAGACAGCTGACCTTGTGGAGGACACCAAGCGGTGTGAGCCTGCAGTCTCGCAGATGTGATGCTCTCACTGGCATCAAGGGTCAGGCACACGACATCAAGTTGTGTTCCCTGAATGTGTTTGCTAGAATGTTACTGTTGGGGCGTGCAGTGCTTGACCCAGTACCATGCGATGGTGCCCTGTTTTCTGTGAATAGGCCTGGACTTTCACTGGAATGGCTCAGGAAAAGCAGCTCTGGAAACTCAACAGAGGCAGCACACTTTTTTGTTAGCCTGTCTCCTTCACACCACACCAGGTGCTCATCTACAGAACTAAATGGAGAGGAATAGAATGGAATGGAATGAAGAGGAACAAAATGGCACAGAATAGAATGGAGAGGAATGGATTGAAATGCAGCTGTGTGACTCGCAAGGTTGTCCCAGCCTTGCAAGAGCTATCCGTTAATCTGAGCAGCCTGTGTGGACCGAAGTCTCCGTGCGCAGCACACAGCCCTAACAGGTGTTCGCTTCATCTCCCCTTCCGCTGGAACTGTTTTAATGTACCTTCCGCCTAATAACATAATAGCGGGTGGAAATGTCACAGTGTGGTGTAATGCAGCTAAGTCATCACCGCCTTTTTTTAACGTCTGGTTAATTGGAGACCACTTTTGAATGCAGCTCTGTGCAAGAAGCAGGAGAGGGAAATATAAATGGCGGTAAATGTCTGCGGAACTAATCACTAGCCTTGGTCCTAATGCAGGCTTTTTGCAGGTAGTGTGTGCTGCTAATTGAGTTTGCCTTAAAAAGACATTTTAAACTCATCATTTCATTTCTCAGCCTTTTTATGTAGCAACGTGGCACAAAAAGGCAAAGGGGGGAAAAACATTTACACATGCATTTTGAGGTTAATGGTCAAGTCTAGCTTTTAAGCTTGGCAGATTTCGTTGAGTGGATTGGAATTCATTAATAACAAAGTGAGATTGGTGGTTTTGTATTTTTGTATCAAACAGGATTCGGCGCATGTTGCGGATCTGCGTCCTCTCATCTGGGGGGAGAAGAAAGAGTCACAAACGACGGTGGCGTTTGGATACAAAAGCTGATGAACGGCAGCACCGGGCTCCCCACTGCCTGATCGTCGAAGGGGACTGCGTGTGTGCGTGTTTTTTTTGTTTTTTTTTTTGTTTTTCACATTTCCATGGAATTGCATTTCGGTAGCTCCTGAGCCATCGCTCAAAGACACGATGAATATCAACGAGTGGGGCGACTTTGCTGTGATTTCCAAGAGCAATTTACGTTTCAGAAAAATAGAGAAGAGCCTAGCAGGAGGGGATGGGGGAGGTGTCCTTCTCATTTAGGAAGGTATCCCTCCTCCTCACTTGGCAAACACCAGCAACTTCCACCATGGGGCTATGTGGGTGGGACAAGGTCCTGGAGGTGGATGGGCAGGGCAGGATGGGGAGAGGCTTGCAGAAAATACTCATGAGCGGGATGTCACAGCGGCATTAGCACACTGACCCCAAGGTGATACTGTATCACTGTCATTTGGTAATAACACCTCTTTTATCTTGGGAGAGGCCCTGCAGGGAATTGGCACCTAAGAGACTGAAATACATCAACAGAAAATGGCAAAGCCCAAATCAATCTCTTTCGGAGCACTCAGCTGGTGCGGCAAGATACGGTAAGTCGTAGAAATTAGCCACAGCCAAGGAATTCGCAGACAAAACCTGCATCCTCTCTCTGACGTCTCTCCTTTGTTTCAAAAATAACGTGTAGAAAAGTTACGAAACTTTGTCAAAAAACCCATCACGAGATGCAACACTTGCGCTTGTTGTCCACGAGCTTGGAGGGTGTGGAAAAAGCGACACATGGACCAACCTCAGGTCCGCCCCCTTCAGGAAGAGACGGGAAATAGTTAGGGCCAGAGCCAGGGTTACCAGGAACATACACAAAAGGCTGGAGGTGCAGTTAGAAGAGAGCAGGACCATGCCATTGTACACAACAGCCATCAATCAGTCGCGTGGTTTTTCGAACCATGATGCCCTCAATGGCACCATGCAACACTCTGATCATAGCCCAGGTGGAGAGATGGGTTCACATGGATCCCAAGTCTGGCTCTGTCAGCAGCTGGCGGGGAGAGAGCTACTCCTGAGTAACACAGACCCCTGCCCCTCTTGCTGGACCGTGAGACGCCAAGGAGCGACGCGTGCCTCTGACAATAGGATAGCTCATGTGGAGGAAGTAACAGGTGGGCCATCCTCCGTCCTTACCAATGTGTGGTGTGTGTGTGTGTGTGTGTGTGTGTGTGTGTGTGTGTGTGTGTGTGTGTGTGTGTGAAATAAAGAGAGACACACATACAGATGTACCGACACGTTGAGCACTTGTCGAATCGCTATAGACAAGTCATTGCCAGCACTTAATGGAAAGGAGGTACTGTGGCGGGGCGGCCTGTGTGGCACATGGACCCCGGCTGTCACAGCTCCCCCAGTGGAGCCGGAAGGACAGAAAAGGCTGAAGATGAGAAACACGCAGCTTTGCTGGGTCCCAGTGGAGCTCAACACCCTCCTGCTAGACCCAGCAGCCCATGGAAAACAGTAAGCGAAAGACAATGAGTCATGTGCTCCATGTCAATCTGGGCTCCATGGTCAGCTCTAATAAAAATCAATATTAATATTCAGAAATTGATGAATCTAAGTTAGATTTCATTTAAAAATTCCCTAAATGAAACCGATTCATTATTGGACTGTAATTTACCATCTGTAATTTCCTACTTTCCTACTTTAATTATAAACAGTTCAATTCAGAAAATCGTGCCATTTAACTCATTATCAATACCTGTTTTCCTAATTATGTATTAACTATTTATTAACATGGGTCTTGTGAACATCCTAAGCAAAGGATAGTCTCTTGCCAGCTAATGAATATTTGCACCAGGCATATTAGTGCCAATTAAAGAGTGATAAAACCTGCACATTTAAAGTGGAAACAAAATTTAAAGGTGAGCTGCTTCCTGAGAGCACAGGACTTGAAGCGTTTCTGGTTCGACAAACAACCACCAATAAATCGCTCGGTGCCAATGAAACAAATTTCTCAGATTTCACGGAGCTCCTACATCACGGCGGGGTCAACAATGGTGCTCACAGAAGACAATGGTGGGAACTCTGGGGCCAACGCCAATCCATATGGCTAAAGTCATTCGCTCCTGGGAGATGTGAAGAATCAGCTTCACGCAGTTAAGTTCTTCTCTTGATAATTAAGCAGATTAAGTGCCTAATTAGAGTAGTGATTTCCTTTTGTTTAAAAGTGGCACGGCCCATTTTCACACCGTAAATGAAGTAACTAATTACTCTCTACGTACGTCATACTGGTGCACGTAAAGCACGCGCTTTGCCAGCATCTCCAAGCACTCGTGCTGCGGATCTAGTCCCCCGTCTCGTTTGTTCTCCACTCCGGTGGCGCCGGCATTAAAAATGAAGCTCGTTTTCATAATTAGCCGGCTTTCACGCTATTCTGCTGCTACAGAAAGCAGTGGGTAGGCCCATCGTGTCACAGCGCCGGTGCCTTTTCAAGTTTCTGGTAGGAGTTGAAAGACATCGGAGGGGGGCGGGAGCAAGCGTGTTCGAGCCGGGCGAATCAAAGGGAATCGGACACGGCGGTTTAGCACCGGTGCTTCCCGAGGTGAACCGTGCATAAATATTTAACATCACGCACGTGGATGCGGTGAGGCGGAGAGAGAGACTCAGGCCCGCGCTTTAATCACTCACACTTTACCTACATCTCACCTTTTACAGCAAACTGCTTCTCCTTTGGGACGAAAAGAGATGACACCTTTAGCTCACTCAAGTAAGAGAAACGTGGAGGCGCTCAGGACCGCTAGTGTGTCATCAAAGTGTGGTCCGATGTTGCTGGCGGGTGATTGGACACTCCTGATCACCGTGGAGATGCAGAACGCTTTAGCCCACCTGGGAATGTGTGATGACTGCAGAACCAGGGCAGCAAACAGTTGAGGGGATTAAACCACATCTGCGATTCCAGGCTGGCTGCTCTGTCGGCACTACCTCTGTTACCCCCCGTGGCACCAGTTCCGCCCCCACCTGGCTTTCAATCACGCTGAAGCCTGGAAGCCATGTGGTGTGATTTGGGGTGGAGGCGGGGCAAAACAAACAGAGGGATGACAGCATAAACACCTTGTGTAATAGTGGAGGCTGATGGCGTCATCTTCACTGTACCCGCTGTTCCTATATCGCTTTAGGTGTCTTTTGTAAAGCGCACTTTCTTTGTTTCTGTATGTTTGTTTGTGTGTGTGTGTGTGTGTGTGTTTGTGCTTGATCCCGTCTCCCAGCTCGATCCTATCACACAGCCTGTTACGACCATAGCAGCACAATTAAGCAGTTTATGGGTTCAAAAACAAGTAGGGATCTGGGTCTGGGAAAAGCCCACGGCATTGGAACCCAGGACCTGGAGCAACTGGGACAAAAGGGGATTAGCACATGTTCAGCCGTTATGGATCACGCTCAGCTCAACGAATCAAACACGGGTTCTGGGGGTAAGAAAAGTCCCACGGGATGTTTCCTCTTTCACGCTTCCCCCACATGTGCTACTTAAATTTTGGGAGAGGCGAGTATGGAGCAGCCCTACCCTCCAGGACTCTCGACCCACGCCATCGGAACTGGCGTCCATAAGGCGGGCCTAACACACGGCCATCCACAGCAGAATCCAAATGACCTGGCATACATCCAAATAATGGAGAGATGCTTCGATTTTGCTGTTCAAAGGCCACACCACTGTACCTCCTGTGCCCCTTTTCCAGTGACATCCCAACAGGGAACGTTCCCACAACTGTCAGTAACGTTCTCATTAGGTTATTAAAAGGTTCGGTTGCAACATTCTATAACTAACGTTACTGTAGCGTTCCTAAAACATGGATTGGGAAACTCAAGCAAAAAAGAGTGTTTTAGGAATGTTTTTAAAACGTTAAAAACCCAAAAATGTCCATGGAACGTCCAGAACTGGACAAAAACGTTTTAACAACCTAAAAATAACGTTTTATAAATGTTCTGCTAACTTAAAATTGTTAGCTGGGACGATACCAGTGCCAGCACTCAAACCGGTTTTGCATGTTTCCACCCAATGACAACTGGTTTGGAAATCAGCACCCAAAATCTGCTAGTCTGCAACTCATGAAGTACTGAGGGACAGAACAAACAGCACAAGCACTGTGTTTGTTTCTCCATTAGCAAAAAATACTTGACACAGTCTTTTAAACATTAAAGTTTGATCTGAATTTCTAAAAATCCCTTTGAAGTGGGTAAAGATGCAGAATGAGCTGTCTTTGGATCACGTATGACTCGATACCACTGGATCAAGTCAGTGATGTTGTTCTACGCCATCACCTCAAATTTTGTCCTGAAGGTGGTGGAAACCTGGGCTGGTTCAAGGTAGGCTCAGTTCCAGTGTCAGCTGAACATCAGCACATCTGTGCATTGGTGAAAAAGGAGTACTGGAGAACGCTGGCGGGTGGACCACTGCTGGGACCCAGCATTTGGCGTTATTCACCCCTGATCTCAGTGATGCCACGTTATGGGATGTGATGAACTTTGATTTGCGGTGCTTAAGCACTGAAGCCTTTTATACAGGAGACATTAGGAGGAGCTAGCAGAGCAGGGGAAAGGGAACAGCGATGCTGGGGTAGAGGTATAGCACACACACACACACACGAGGGAAATCTTAAATCAATGCATGTGTCCATATAGATTTTTATTTTAAAGAAGGCACAAAATCATTTCCTTATGTAAAACAACAGAAGGATCAAAGAGAAAACGATGAGGAATATGTGGGAATCTGGGACAGTGTTGAGATGGGGGAGACAGGGCCCTTCTGTTCCTACGTACAGGAAGAAAGGGCAAATGACCCTGGGGGCAAAAAGCAAAACCATACAGCCGTTGCCTTCAACGACAACGACCCCCATAATTCATTATGCTGTCACTGGCCCACTGGCACAGTGTCAAGGGAATAATGGTGTCCCAGGACATGTGAGCCTGGCGATGCGGAGCCATGGACGGTCCGGCTGTCCGGCTGCCGCTTCATCACACAAGGAAACCTTCCATTCTCTTTGAGAGTCCTGGGGTTTGTCACATGTCAGAAATTGTTACCAGGCCTTTAGTGAATCCACCCAAAGGTTCTGATAGTCTAAATGGAGAGGCAGACTAAAAAAAAAAACATTTAATGTAGAACGTCTGTTTTCTAGAAGATACCCCTGTCTTTGTTAGAGGGGCCATGTGAGTCGGCAGCTTAACTGTATCACACTGGTGTTAATTGTCCTGCCATGTGCTTCTGACACTGCTCCCATTGGACCCTTTAAATAAAGAGTGAGACTCAGCTCGCCAAATGGTGTCACCTTGGGAGCATCCCTGTGCGGACTGCCACGTCCCCGGCACGTCGACAATCGGGGTGTCACGAGGGGGACCACAGCCCAGACTTATGATGTGAGGACAGGCTGAGGGATACACTGAAACACATAGGACAGCAAGCGTATGTATAGCAGAACCACCATCATCCCCCACGCGGGCCGTCTCCCTCCACCTCAGGCCATGGGGGCTGTGAGGGGATGGGGGGATGACGAAAACAACAGGGGGTCGCTCCCAAACACTCGCCTGCAGACACTCTGGCAGTCCGCAGATTACAGGGGTAATCAATCTCCACACGGAGATGCTGAATCGGTCTGGTGGGCCGGACACGGGAGGGGCACGAGGGGGCAGCAAGGGGGAGGGGTAGGAAGGGAGAGGCATACGTATTTAACAAACCCCCCTCCAGGTAAGGAGCGTCTTATGGGACAAATGCAAATAAATGCATCCAGCCCATTTTTGTCATTGCCTTTCATTGGCTGAAGGCGAGGTGCCAAGCCTAACTGCTCGCCAGTCACATAACCAGAACCTGCACACGAGGAGTCCATTATCAGTATTTTCATTTTTATCTTAGTTTAGAAATGAGTTTTGGAGCCACTCAGAATGACAGCTTTGTGTACCGGCAGACGTGAGTCACTTCCTGAATCTGTTGCCCCCCATGCCAACCCACATTCCGTGAGGAAGCACCGGCATCGTCCATTGACAAAGCAATGACATGAGCCTATATGGTAAGCAAGGGCTTCGCTGGTTTTTATATATAAACCAGGATTAAAAATCTAATCCTGGGGGGTGAGAATGCAGAAAAGCAATGTTCGGGGTGGGGGGGGGGAGTATCCAGCAGAACCCCAGGCTCTTTTTCCACAGATAAATGAAATAATTATGACTTCTCTCCCGTGTGCTTTTACTTTTTATATTTCCCAGGAAATAATTAGGTTTTGGCGCAGCGCTTGTGTGTTTTTGTGTCTTTAATTTTTAATCAGCGAGGTGTGAGTACCCTCATGCTCCAGGTAGGAGGAGAATTTTTCCTTTAAAGACCGCCTACCTGTCTGCCGCACCAGCTTGGGTTAATCATCCCAGGCTGGGAGAGCTTCTGCCAGCGACGATGGCAAAAACCCCAAAACTTGAGTTCTGACATGCCGGGGACCGAGGCTGATAATACTGCCAAGGACACGGGTTGAATTATAGCAAGGAGGAATGTTAAATGACACATGGGTGCCGGCCGCCTGTTAAACCCACGATTAATGCAGACTGGAGGCTAAAAGGCAGCAGAGGAGTCAGATTGCATGTCACAGGCATGGAGGACACTGAGCTCACTCCAGATCCCGCTGCTGTACATGCGACGGCCATAAGCAGGATGCCACGGCATTGGCAGCACCACAGCATCTCCAGTCTTCCCTCCCTGATCTGCGAGCAGCCAGTCTGAGCTCCTGGTGGGACGGACTCATTAAGCCACTAATTGAGCAGTTGTCTTAATTAGTTCCAGGTCCCTGCATTTGGTTCCTTTCCCACTGATGTGTTTCCCCTGTTCATGCCACGCCTGTAATGAACACCCCCTCCTCCAGAAGATGCAGCGTGCCTGGGTATCCCCTCAACGTTCGAATGAAGCGCACTGCGTTGCAGCGACGAGTCTGACCAAGCAGATTTGTGGGATTTTCCATAACTCTGCCACCCGTGTCCTGTAAGACAGGCCCCGATCAAAAGCCAAAACTGACAGAGTAACCTAAACAAGCAAGAATGTTCCAAAAGAACAGGCTGAGAGTGGAAGAAAATCTAGACAGGCCAGGAATGGCTCTGGCAAGGCACATGGGTCACAATGTGGAAGATAAAGTTAAATTAACGGGGAGCCACGTGAGCCAAAAGGGCTGAGAATTTTCAAGTCCGGCAGAAATCTTCTGTTGGAAAAAGAGGGACAGACTCTGATGTCAACAACCATTGATGAAGTTTAAGTGAGGCTGACAAAAAAATTCTGAAGGGAAAAATGGTAATTTGAGTTGGAAACCGACATTTCATTCGCCTTTAAGGTGCATTTTAATAAATCCTCAGCAATTTGCATCCTTCGCTTGCAACCAATTACCTCGTATGCAGAAGAGATGCTACAGCTTCTGAAACTCTCAAATTGTCAGAAAAAGTGACGAAGTGCTTTCCTCTCTTTCCCAAACAATTTCACTTCACAGTTCACAGGTCGGCTTCTGTCTAAATAGGCTAGAGCTTTATGGCACTTAAAAAAACCTTTGATTTTAGAGTAATTATTTCTGAGTGACTTAAAATTTTCCAGAGTAACAACGAGCAACATTCTTCACCAAACAACGATATCTCTCTGATTCCTTGGACTCTTGACGAGAAAAAAAGCATTATCGTTAGTCCAACCTGCACGGCAGTGCATCAGTACGATTTAAGCAAGCTGATGATTGTGGGGAGAGGAATGGGAAACATGCTCAATAGACATCTTACACCTGTTTTAGAGAAACAGGCACACCTCCCTTACCCCAACACAGGTTTGCCAATTTCCTGCTAGCTAACAGCTTCGCAAATGGGAAGCCATTGCAGTAAAATTCAAACAAACAATCCCCTGAAACCATGAGAAAAAAAATGAATGTTTTATGAATATTCAACATGAAATACTCAATTCCTCATTTTCACCTTCATTCCTGAAAATGTTCTTTACTGTATAATTAATGAGCAAGTGCAGGGTGCGAATTTGTTTACATGGCAAAACAAGAATCGGTGAGTAAAGCAGAACAAAAAAAACAAGACAATACGTTTTTTTCCTCTCTGCGCACAAACTGCAACAATTTCCTGCATGCTTACTGTATATATGATCAAATCGTTGTCTGCCATGTGACCTGTTTTTCAGTCACATGACAGATAGGACGCAGAAAGTACCCTAACCCAAATCTGGTGATCTGGGGCTCAGTACACACATTTACCTTAATCATAAAATGCAGCTGATAAACTTCTTAAAATGACCCAGTCCAACATTATATCCAGAATAATTAGACTCTGGTCACATACAGCAGCAAACATTTCCCACAGATCTTTGTGTCAGGAAGCCATCAGCATGTAACTGACATCCATTACCTTTAAAGTTAAAAGGTCTGCTCTGAGGAGGCCAAGTCACTCAGCCAAACTTGATAAAGCATCCTTCAGCCAAGCTTGTAGGAAAAATCTAGCTTTCCCATAATTCTTTTCACCTTGGGCCTCTGTTAAACCCACCTTTGACTCAGAGATGACAGCGATGGCCCCTGCTGGAGAAATAGTCCGCAGAGGGTCCCACTCAGCTAATGAAGGGCGTCTCACTCACAGTCCCCTCCAACCCCCGGCTTCTCGGTGGGACTGCCGAGCATCTCCTTTAAGCCAGCATCCCATTGAAAATCCGAACCTCACGCTGATTTGTTCTTCCTGACATCAATCGCTGATCCCGTAATTTCCAAGCCCTCACTCGGTCTCCCCCTTCGAATCGCCGCCAACCCCCCTGTTCTGCGTGATGTGCTTTTAAAATGCATGTGTGCCATTTGCCTTGGAGTAGACAATCAACTACAAAACGGGGGAGAAAATGATGGAAGCTGTGTATTTGTGCGCTAAAGGGATATAGTTTTCCAAAGGTACAGAGATACCCGGAGGAATAGATTTACTGGCCTAGAATCAGTTGTCAGAATTTGATACATTCAGGAGTTATGCAGAAAGGAGTCCAGACAAATTCATGCATTTATGGTGCACTCCCGCGCAGGCCTGAGAAGAGGAGCTTCAGTGTGTTTGCTGAAGGCTCTGAGCAGGCAGGAGGGAAGACGACTAAGCTGTCATCAAGCTGCCGGCTCTGGGAGCTGTGGTGGGAGGGGGACTGCCCACACCCTCCACATGACCTTGAAGTCTCCTGGTCGGATGCGCCCTTACTAACATGGGTGTGGGTTCGCACCTGGTTGGCGCTTACATTCAGCTCACATGATCCCGATCACTTGGCCTCGAACAGTCACCACAGAGTCCTTCTGGGCATCCAACTTTCCAGAGAGGGGGCATCAGAAAACCCTCTCAAATGTGTTGTATCATTTGTGAGGCTTCCCCTCAATAAAATGACAGTATGGTAAAACAAAAATACCTTTGTTACAGTCACACTCATCTGCCCAACCGCAGCAGACCCCCACAGACATGAACTGCTAATGCCCACTGGCCCCCACCCTCTTCTCCCACCTCCTTTTTTTGCTGAGGGGGCTTCTAGGTAAACATCCCTGATAAATATTTCACTCATGTATTTAGGCAAATATCAGTGGGCTCACAGGCACTGGGCGACCATTAAGATGCAGCTGGCCACGCGGTTCCCAGGCGCCGTCTCCGCCGGAAAGGTCACTTCCTCCCCACTGATAAATACGCGGATTCGCGTGGACGCGCCCGAGCGGGAAATAGCACACCTTGACTCCCATTAGGATCCCGTTGTTGAACTTTGCATCTTCTCCCCTTTCCCATTATAAATAGCGGCGCGAACCCCTCGGTCTGGAATGCCAAGTCTGACGACCGCGCGGAGGGGCTCGATCGATGGGGGGGGGGGGGTCTGGGCCTCCAGCCGGATAATGGGGCGACCTTTCCTGAAGGGAGTGCCTGGTGAATAACAGAAAGACGATGAAGGACAGAACGGACACGCGAGTCTACGGTCATGCTGGGGTAAAAACGTTTAGTTCATACCATGGTGTGGGCGGTCACAGTAATTCGAACATGCTGTGCAGTCTTCAGTGAAAACGACAGCCCCAGGTGCAGTGAGATTCAATAACATCACGGAGTCGCCTTCAGCCATGGATTCTGACTCACAGAGAACCTCACAATTCCCACGATGGGCAGATTCCCTGAAGGTCTTCCGGCAAGGTATCAACGGTGCCCCGTTGGGCCTGTAAATCACCCTGCACCGGCAGCAAAGGCTGCCCCAGATAGAACACTGTGCCTGGAGCAGGCCCACTACTCCAGCCCCAGGGCCCAGAGCCCAGGCATGGCAGCAAGCTCACTTACCAGAGGGCTTCAGCAGGAAGGCAGCGTGGGGGGCTCTTTCAAAACAAGCCAACAGCTCTTTCCTCCGCAGCCTTACCATGGTAAACAGGATGAATAAAGGATCCAGAACCACCAGCTCTTAGTATTGCACCGAAGGCTCGCAGGTTAGCGAACCTGAATTGCACCACTCGCAAATTACGTGGGGGGGTGACTATGGCACAGGGTCTCATGGGAAACCAAGGACTGGGGGACAAAAAAAGGGGGATCTGTCTTTTATGGTGAACATCAGAGTAGGCGAATCAGGAACACGCGTTGTGGGTGTTCGCTCCGAGATCAGGAAGGTGCAGACAATTTCCAGATCACTTATGTTTCACACTCCATGCTCTTTCAAAACAAATTGGAACAGAAATGTCTGCTGGTGATGTCAGACAGGAATCAAAGAACCGGCATTCTGTTCTCAATTTCTTGCAGACTCTGACTGGTGGTGGAAGAGACAAACTAAACATAACGATTTTGGAGAAAGGCGGGATGCCATGTTCCCGCACGGGCAATCTGATTCAGTTTGAATCCCTCGCCACACAGACATGTTTGTGGCATGTGTAGTAATAGGTACAGTCACAGTGATGAAGGGAGGCCTCGATCCTAGAGGTTTCACTGAAACGCAACATGTTGGCGTCAACGCTGAACGGGCTCACAGTACCAGAAGAGACTCCATAGAGTCTGTCCACTTTTCCGAAACATGCCACTCCTCTCTTCCAGAATCCACAAAGCTCTCTACCTGTCCCTCTCACTCTCTTCCTGGCTTGTCCCACCACCCACCAGAGACACTAAGGACCAGTGGCGGTCCTTCACGAGGTCAGCGGCTCCGGAGGGCCCCTTCCCCAAACCCAAATGCATGTATAAAACAAAGGGGTGGGATTGGGGGGTTGACCAAGGGTTAATTTTGTTCTCGGCTCCCCAGAGCGTGCTCCGCGACCTTCTGAGAGAAAAGAGGGAGGAAAAATGAGGGAGAGTTGAAACAAATAGCATCGTCGGGGGCGACGGGGCCGACGTGCGGCCTGCGCTTAAACAGAGCCATAAATCAGAGCGCTGACATGCAGAGCGGGCCGAGCCGGGTCCGTCAGAGCCCCTTCCACTTCTCATTCTCCTCCATCCTTCCCTGCTGCTCTCCACCCTTCTCCTTTAACAGCTCCGCTTTATCACTTGAGCCCCTGACTTCTTCTCTCTTTTAAAAATGGTGAGGAGCGCCAAGCCACCTTTCCAGCCAGCTTCATGCTCCTGTTTCTTTACCTGTTTTTTTCCCTCCATCCATCCCAGTTTGTCTTCAAACCCCCTCCCCACTGCATCACCAGCTTCACCCAGCTGCCCCCCCAACCCCCATGCTAACTTCACAAACACTCCCAGGGGTGTTAATGAGACACCACGGTTAAGTTTACGCCACCATCACCCAAGGGCTTGCTCATCATACATTCATGCATCACCCGCCACCATCCTGGCTAACCTGCCTCTTCCCATAATGCAACAGCAGCCTATTCTGGAAGTGTCAGGTATGGCTTGGGCAGCCGGCTGCCTGGGGAATTTCTCAACCTAACGAACTGGGGAAATCAGCTGTGGAGAGCCGTACGGTACCCAGAGCAGCATAGAAGTACGGAGGGGTGCCCCTCCGGTAATGAGTCCAGCCCCCTCGTTTGGCCTGCTTATTAAGGGCACCTCCCTCCTTCAGCCCAACTTGCTCTCTCTCGCACTTCCTGGAGAGGGTGACCTGTGGCCCTTTAATTCTCCCCTGTTCTGTTATCTTTTGAGCACATGCTAGGGGAGCTCTCAGCAGAAGACTTCGAGAGCCAATCGACTCATTTGAATCCCTTAAAGGGGCGGGGCCTGAATAAGTGCCACTCTTCTGAAGTGTAATTATTCATCACTGTGTTCTCTCTTATGGGGCAGCACACACTACGGTAAGAATAACTACTGCGCAGGACGCCACCAGGCCGTTTGTAGGTCATGGTGCGCGCGTGTGTGTGTGTGTGTGTGCACCTAGTTGCCCGGTCCTCCTCAGACTCACTGGGAAGTGTGGTGGACTCTGGGGTGACACACCCCTAACATTAGCCAATGAGAACATTTTAATGAATTCCTGTGGGTGCGGCCCATCAGACACACAAAAACAGCTGCATGCAAATGCAAAGTTAAAGCAAAACAGTGGAGCCTCTCAGAAGAACGTGGAACTGTGCAGCCAGGAACCGGAAGCTGTCTCGATACCCAAGAGATTCTCTTGGGAGCCCGAGACAGGGATCTCAGAGCAGACAGTGGATACGTGGACAGTCACTTGCCACAGCGATGGACAGATGCTAGTGTTAAACGCAGACGAAAAGCCCAAACACATTTGCTGATCAGGAATGGTGAAATTTCATAGGGCTCCAGAAAAGGAAACTGTGTGTGTGTGTTTGTTTTCTTTTTTTTTTAATCAAAGAGTTCTGGTAGGTCTATCTTTAGAAAGTAGCCCACAGCAATGAGGTTCCAAGAGGGAGAATTAGTAATTTGTATGTTACGGGCTTTGTTAGTGCCTTACTGGCTTTCTCAGGTCAGGTGAAAGGCAAATGATATGTGAAGACAATCCCTTTTACACGGAGGTCTGGTCAACAGTATAAAACCATTAAAGTCTCTCAGCAATGAGAGAAACAGCTGTTAGGTGGGACGATATGCTGGTTAGTGGCTGATATAGATGACAAACGCTTTGAGGGCACGTGATCCAGACACGCAACCCCCAACAGCACTCTGTGATCAAATACTCTTTGATAAATGCCCTTTCCTTCATTTTAAATATGTATATTGTGAACAACAATTATGCTGAAGGAAAAAAAAGTGTTTTTAACATTTTGAATACAGCGTAATCATTATGTTTGTCAAATGCCGCTTAAATCCCATAGTCTGAAGTGCTTCTTGGTTGATATATTTTTTTAATTGATGCAACATTTGTAAGTGCATAATTATTTTCTCTTATGGAAATTGATACTGTTTTTTCCCCCTTTTACTTCCCAAAGACAACAATACTGCTAATCGGCTCAGCTGTCACATGGGAAAATAAACAAATCCTAATAAGCTTATTCCAAAAATAATGAATCGTTTTAGAAGCAAATGCTACGGGGCACTAAGGGCACTAAGGAAGCTTGGGGACACGGACCTTTCCAGAGCCATGTAATTCTGGCTGTTTGCACACAATTGGACTAGGCCATGTGGCACCAGATCCATCCCCAGCACTCCAGACCCCCACGGAAGTTTTTTATCTCCACCCATACACGCTCTAGACTGGCGACGGTGGTGGCCGCAGTAGTGAGGACAAAGACGGGGCAAAGGAGCGAGGGGGCGGGAGGTTGCAGTCCGGGGCAGCAGTGGGGTGGCTTGGCGGATGCGGGAACGTGTGGCCCCCTCCCCGTTCACCCACAGGCTGCTACGCGTCACTATTGTGCAGCGATTATGTAGGATAAGCACACGGGCCGCTAATCTTCCTGTGGGAGTGCACACGCCTCTGAGAGAAAGGAGAGAGAGATGGAGGGAGAGGAGGAGGAGGAGGAGGAGAGGAAAGGAAAGGAAAGCGGCCCCCATGGCGGTGATTACGAATCGGTCTGTCACAGATTAAAGCTCGAGGAACACAGGGATGGGATGTCGGCAGCCTCCTACAGACAGAGTGGCTGGCGAGGATGCTTTACTGAGATTAGCCGTGGATATACGTGCTTTTCCGGAACCATCTCTCACACATATACATACACATGCACAAATTTGGAAAAGGGGTGGGCGGGTGTAAATGAACACGTTCTAAACCGGCTTGCAACTGAGGAAAGAGGTCCCAGGAGAACAAAGGGGAAGACATGCTTGAGAGAGGGGGTTCACACGAGCACCACAGCCAGAGCAGACTTCCCGAACCTTCATCTTCATCGAGTGCCGCTTCAAAGATAAGCCTCCGTTATCTGTTTACTCTTTGTTTTTTTCCTCCTTTCCTCGAGACAGTCAGCGGCTCCTAGAAGGAGGGAGGAAGAGGAGCGGGGACAGACTGGTAATTACTGGGGGGCGGAGGGGTGGGGGTCCCGATGTTTCCTGGGGTGCAGAGGAGTTGAGATGCGTGTTCCTCTGCTGGCTGATTGATGCAGAGAATCGCAGGGTGCACATTATGCCGATGGAGGGGGGCGAGTACATGCAGTATGTAGTAAAAAGTGTATATAGCAAGGGAACCATCCCAAATTGGGCAGCTTGAGCTGGTCTTGTCCAAGGGCTTCCCAATGCAGGCAGACTTCCACGTGTCCAGTTGTTGTCCCTCGGATTCCTGTGCATTGGTCCTGGCGAGGCAGGAGGTCAAGTGACCGCCAGAGCAAAATGTCATCTCTTCCATGGCATCTCCACCAAGGGTTTGCCAAGCCAAGGTGTTGTGGTTTTTAATATCTTATAAGAATTTATCGCATTAACATCCAGGTCTGTACTCCTGTGTATTTCAATATTCCTGGGCAACTTTTTTTACGAAGCAGGCAGAACATGAACACATAACTGTAAAGATTTCAATAAATCAAGCATCAAACTCAACACTAGGGGGTGCTTGGCAGGATAACATGTGCAGTTGCTGTGACAGGAAGCCAGGGAGGAGGCTGGCACTCACCTGGCCCCATGTGGCTGAGAGGGGCCAACCTCTTTGCCACGCACAGTGCCCGTCTAAAGCTGTGAACCATTACAGCATCGTGCCCAGCATGCTGGTGAGAGTGGGGGGTAATCGTGCTGCCGGTGCCGCTGAATGAACACGGCGGTGAGCTGCTGTGTGTTACTGCATGATTAATTACTACGGCACACATCGTGGGAGGCCAGCGAGCCCTGTGCCAAGGATGACGCCATCACTCATCGCTCGGGCTGGCCGCAGAGTCACCAGGGAGCGGCAGGAGCCCGTCACCATGAGGACTGTGTCAAGGCTATTCACAAGGGTCGAACCCGGGTCACAGATTCACTGGATGAAGATATGAAGGTTCTGGCAGACATCACCATCCATGCTGTTACAGAATTTGGACCTCTGACCTGGAGCCCTGTCCTGCTTACACTGAGTTCACTGGAAAGCTCTTGTGGAAAGCCACTCCTCCGAGACACCTAACTCACCAGGAGGACCAATTGCTCCTGTTCTACTGTAGACCACTGTTCCTGGGTGCGAACTCCAAAAAAAAATGAGTCGTGCAAAAAAATCAGTACACACCCGCCTGAAGAGTCCACTCACAGCCCCACTTGACCCCACCAAACAGGGCGCTAATGTCTGGCTGAGCCAGGCCTGCCATGAGAGCCCACACTCAGTAGGCCACAACAAGGGGTAAGCTTGGAATCAGATGTGAGTCCATCAGGGGCCAGGGGAGCCACTAACGCCCTAAAACGTTCTCGAGGTGCGCAGCTGGGTCTTCTTGGGTTCTCGGCCCATGTAAGAGCGGAGGTCTCTGCAGGAAGGCATCCTGTGATGGATGCGCTTGCCCCTAGCACGACACCTTCCCACGTGACCCATTAGCATGGCGCTAAAGCGGGCCCAGCAAGGTTTTCCAACCTGTGATGGATTCTCTACCAGTCGGTCTGCCCAGGAAGGCCCACCTCCAGTGTCATCCATCTCCCGCCTCAGCGTGGCCCCTAGGCTGGGGGCATGGGGGAGGGAATCGATCTCACTTTCTGCCAATGTGGTTGGGCCCACTGCTGATCCTGGGTCACCGTACCTGAGGTGATGATGTCAGAAGGAGAGTACAAAGATGCAAATGGATGCATTCACCAATACACGGACGGGCACATTTACACAGGTCTGCAGTAGGAGGAGCTGCTTGCATCCTGACTTGGGGGAGCAATAACAGCACAGGGGGGCAGACGGGACACTTGTTTGAGGTGGAATTTGTGATAAAAAAATTTACCCTTAAATCAGCAGCAAACTGCGCTCACCATACATAGTTTCTGGATGACCCCATGACAACAGGCCCTTGTACCCCAGAAGCTTCCTGGATTTCATTTCTCCCTCCATGTCAGTACAGGACAATGCAGGGATCGTAGACTGAGCCAGCCAGAAAGGCGTGGCCATGGGGAGGCCAAGAGACAGGCCTCCCTGTGAAGCGGCCTTCCTTCGCAGATCGGAAGCTCCCTTATGTTTCATTTCCTTTCTGCCCCCCCACCTTGCCTTACCGCTACAAATGTCCCCACTGGCGGTAAAGCTGTCTGATTCTTACACGTTTAATAACGATCAAACGTGTTCGCATGTAGAGAGAAACCCGGCGCCGCACTGTCTCCGCTCAGAGCTGCTCTGCTCGTCCTCCTCCTTTTTTGTCCCATGCACAATGAGACAATTCTTGCGGGAGACTTGTCTTTCTTTCTCAATTGCATTTGGCCATCTCGCAAATAAAACGACGGCACGGATCAGCCCGCAAGTTGTCTATTTTGCCACCAGCCTGTCATGGGCGGGGGGGGGGGGGGGGGGGATATGTTACAGGCATCATTTGAACAGGGGGCCGAAGCACAAATTAAATAGAAAAGAAAAACAAATAGAACCAGACTATTTGGTATTAGTCACTGTCAACAAGGAAGCCACAACAGCAAAAGAATATGTGTAAAGGAACAAGGAAGCATCCGTACGAAACACATCGCTCCTAGGGCAAAGCAATGCTAATGTGAATGGTCACATGATCCCCGTAGAATGGGGACTGGGCCACTCTGACTTCATGTGACACACATCTGGGCGACTCAACAACATCTTTGTGTAAAACAAACACTCAGACAAACAGACCTGCAGAAAAACACCTGTGGAGCAGAGGCAGGACGCAACAGACAAGTTCACTTTTGTTTGCAATTTAAACGTGTGTTAAGAGGGAAGCAGGACCTCCTCGAGTTGACAGGCAGCACAGAGCATCGGCTCTTTAAACACCTGCTGGACGACCAGGCCCTGACCAAACCTGGGCCCTAAGATTCTCAGGTTGCTTCTGCGAGTGACACAATGCGGCTGAGTGGGCACGGGCATGCAGGAGCACGCATATCAGGGAGGATACGGGGTCGAGCACACCGCCCAGGGAGGGCACTGACTCCGGCCAGACCAGCTCAGAGGGCAGCCTGCATTGAGAGGCAGCATCTCACCCTGCAGCCACGGTGGTATGAGGACTGGGCTGCCTCATGCAGTGGCTCACAGCTCCAGGAGTGTGCTTGCATATTCCTTACCATTGTTCCTCTATTCCTTTCCATGTAATACCCAGAATTTTCTAGACATTTTCCCTTTCAAGGTTTTGTGGCACCTCTGGACTTAATAAGGGAAGGATGGAAGGAGTCAGGTGGGCGCCCCTCATCCCCTGGCTCAGGTGTGAGAAATGGTCCACCTCATCGCTGTTTACTTTGGGAAATCTCCATCCGAAGCGCCTCTCACTGGTCCTCGGCACTCGCAGAGCCTCAGCCCTCCTAATTGGTCATTAAAGGTAGTTATCGGTGAGCCACACTAAATCTTTAAAGAGGACATTAAATAATAAAAAGGTTTGTCAGTGACACGAGCCTGGGGAAGGCAGGGCTGCCCTTTGATCGTTATTACACACATTCGTTTCGCTGATAATAATTACTTAGTTCCATTTAGGAGCTTGTGAAGTTCATAAAGAAGCGAGGGAAGCAAATCGTCATAGAAAGCTAGGGATACAGATCCAATCAGGGCCACACGGATCGAGAGGGATTCCACACACACACACACACACACACACACACATTGCGGCAGGAAGCGGAAGCACACTTACAGGCAGAAAACACATCGTACAGGCTAGGAGTGGGGGGGCAGCTCTGTTTAACAAAAGTGTTGGGAAACATTAGGGGTCAGTATAATCTTAATTCCACCCCCCTACCTCCCCGACCCCCGGAATGGGTACATTTAATGAGTGACAGCAGATGGACGGGCACAACAGGTGCTAGTGAGACAACCCACCCCCCCTGAAGAAAAACAATTGTTAGACTTGCATGACTTCTCATTTACTGATTCGAGCCCCCATCCCAAGCCCCCTCGATTTCCGCCCCTTCCCTTTGTGCTGGCAAGTGAAATGCCAGCAGTGGGCGCATGGACAGCGGGTGCGTGAGAAGGGTTCGGGGCCCGTGACATCTGTGTGAACAGCCCTCCATCAGCTTGGTGGGGTATCAGTGCGGCGTGTCAATAACGGTGCAGCCGAGTGTGACGGAGCGGGCACAACCGGGACGGCCCCCGGTCCTCTCGCGGCTGACCCCCATGACCCAGCACCTCCCCCCGCCTCTCGCCTGCTGTCTGTCCCCTGCCTCCCAGGCCTCCACCTTCTCTTCCTTTCTCCTCTCCTGGGTCCCATTGTTCCTCATCGCTCAACTGTCCCATCCGAACTGGGAACAAATGACATCTCACCCTCGGGCCGAAAGCGGGGGATCCAGAGTCGTGTTTAGTTGCTGTATTTACTGGTCGACTCACCATGAGAACCCGGCTTTTTTTCAGTACGGAGAAGGTGATACGCATCAACACTCTGGTCAGTTCCGGAGAAAGCCCAGTTTCACAAACACACTCCTTATTTTTCTTTTACACTTCACTCTACTCACTTTTTTTTTTAACTAACAATCGTGTTTTCTTTTATTAACAATAATTATTTCAAGACTGAACAACATATTAATTTGTTCATATATGTTTATTTTAAACTACCTTATAAGGAACTTTCTTCACAAATCCTTCAGGTAAAATTTACTTTCAATCTGAAGTGAAACTGAAATTATCCAAGTTTCCACAATTTCAGATGAAATACTCTTCTCTTTCATGACCTATGAAGTCATTTTCTGACAATGAACTGCTTTTTCCCCCCCATACCAGCGACTCTCCAGTTTCTGACTGCCATCTACAGACCATTGTCAGTATTGCACCACATTTGTTTTTTGACACCCCCTTTACAGCCACGTACGATCATCAGTCTGCTTGTACTTCAACGAACATGCTTCATAACCAGCCAAAACTGTTTGATGATTACTCATTCAGCTCATTTATTGAGATGGTCAGAGAAAAAAACAGTGGTTATAAGGCCTAAGAAATGGTGTTAAAGTTTTTAAAGTTTAGCACAGCGCCTTGCCATTCACCCACCCAGTTAATATAAATTTTGAGGCTTGATTCAACTCAATTCCATCTCTTATGCCCTCTCTAAACATGCAGAATGCCAGATCTGTATTTTAGACCAGGAACCACTTCGGCAATGAGACTGACTTCCTCACTTCTCCTTTATCGTCTGCACCCTCAGGCGCTCATCCACGCAACCTTACCCGTTCCAGAGAATCAGACCGTGGAAGAGAGGGCATGGGGTGTATTGATGTAGCCACCTAACCAATGAGCTGTTTACAGACCTCCCCTCTCGCTCTGCATCGCCCTGGTGCTCACAGACCTCCAACAACGCCGGCCACCAAGGACTCCACCACCCCGGAGTGCTAGGTTTACCCAAGGCCCAGGATTCACGCAGCCTCCAGCCAACTGAAGCAGGAGACCTGGAGATACTGGGACCAGCACACGTCACATGGCCGTCTCCCCATCGAGCCAAAGACATTGCTGCACATTCGGCAACACGAGGTTTTGCTTGCCCTGTTCCGGGGGTTGCTCATTATAAAAATCTTTGAAAGAGTATTTCCATTTTCCCTTTGAATATTTAAGTAAAAAGAGGCTGAAACCGCCTGCTTGGCCTTTCTGCTATCAGCGTAATTAGAATAAATAATAATTATGCACTGATACTGATATAAAGTTAGCCAGTTAATGTGTTAATCAAATGCCATGTGGACCAGAGATAATACCCGGCGGAGAACCACACTCCCTCTCTCTTACCCTCTCTCTTCCTTTCACACGCACACCAAGCTTACAAACAATCTTTTTTTGAACTGTAAAATGGGTCACTTCAAACGCCGCTATTTGTTTGGGTCCGTTACCGTGGGAATAAGAAGGACTGGTTCATTAGGATTCTTTTCAAGTCCTACAGAGTGTCCCAGTGTTCGCCTTCCCATAATCAACCTAGCAGGGTGGGCACCACCGCCATCCCACGACGAGGTGAGCGGGAGCCCATCTGGAAGCTGGACCTGCCTCATTCCCGTTGGAAGGAGCTTCTTGCTGGAAGACTCTCAGATGTGCTCAGAACATCTCAGCTTCCAAATGCAAAAGGTAGCTGAGAGGGAGGATGTGGCAGGCAGTACACGTAGCATATAACATGTGCAGGGCCAGTAGGTGGCGTGGTGGTTGATGAGGATAAGGACAGCTCATGTCACAAGGGTGATGCTTTTGTACCTTAAAAGAAAAACAGCCTCGGTTAAGCCAGTTTGAATAGGAGTAAATGAACAGTAAAACACAGTGGGATTATTCCTGCTCCCACATGCCTGACATACGTTTTAAATGGACCTCTCAGAGTTCTGTTTACCTCCAATCCCTATCATGCCTACCACCTCACAATCCTCCAGTCAGCGCTCAGCGGACCTGCCCCCCCCACAATAACGTTCCAGCTCAAATTGAGACCCCTGCTCCGCCCCCTTCAATCCCCATGAGATAACATCGTTCTCAATATCAGACCCATTAAAGACATAAATGCCATTTTTATACATATAAACCCGTCCAATAAATCCATCTCTTTTATTCTATATATATTAAAGAGAATGGGTTTATTGCCACTCAAGAGGATGGACTTAAGCAACAAAAAGAATCCAATAAGCCAAAGGAGACTGAACAAAAATATGGCAACATTAGGTTTTATAAAGTCTCCAGAAATAATATTAAGCTTTAATGCCATAAGAAAATATTACTCACACACACGGTGAGGGACCAAACAAGCGAGTTTGGTGTGACAGTGCCGTGCAGCGGACTAAGTCACCGAGATGATGAACACGACAGCACATCTCGAACCGCAAATCCAATTAGTCCTTGGGAGTCATTCCCTCTCACATAGCCAGCTGGGAAAAAGGATGCACTTAAAGCTGCAGATTAGCGATGCCGTTTCCATCGAGCGTGTAGGAATAATCCAGCTCGGCACAGGCCTGGAACAGTGTGGCAGAGGCGTGCCAACGTGTCAAACCTCAGAGAGATGCAGTGGGGAGATTGACCCAAAGATGAGAAGTGACAGTAACTTCCCTTGCAGAACAATTAACGGTGCCAGCAGTTATCTCCTGTAATGTGATCCCAGTAATTCCAGCCATAGGAGATAGCAGGAGCCGGTCCTTGGTTCGAATGACCAATAATGGCACTTGGGGGGGGGGGGGCATGGGGGTTGTGGTTTGTGTCGGGGTTGGGGCAGTTAGAGGTGCTCATCTGGGTTTGGCAGGTGCTTTGCAGGGGCTAGATGTCAGAGGTTAGGATCTAGGGCCTTCACAGGAAAACCTCTACCTTGGTCTACCCAGTGTAAAAACTCAAAGGCAAAGCTGGAAAATTAATGGTCCAATCAATAGTCAGGGAGTCGGTGTGTGGGCTGACAGGAAGACAGACTTCTCCCAATCACATCAGATTCAGGTGAGGCCATCTCTGCATAGACAGACCTACCTTTTCAGTTAGGAAAAGCAGCCCAGGCTCCCAGGGTGGGGGAGTGCCTAACGGAGGTGGGGGTGGGGTGGCCAACACCATGGATAGCGGAAGCCAGTCGTGGCCTTCACTCACGCTGCTCGTCAGCCGTGTCCATTCGGGACCCCATTCCGGTGCGAAGGCCTCCCTCGTCTCCGGTGCTACACGCATGAGAGGCAGTCAGACAGCAGGAACGAGCTGTGGAGAGGTACACTGCCCCAGCTGCCTCACAAACACACACACACACACACAGCTGCTGTGGCTATAATGCCCTTCCTGGATCTTCAAGCAGGCCTGATTATGTTAACTAAAGAACCCAAGGAGTGAAACCAGGTCGTGGGTGATGGTTCCAGGCTTGTCCTCAACAACGCGTTCAGGGATCAGAGGTGAACTCCAAATGCCTAATTAACCCAAAGCATCAATCTGCTACGTCACAGCCCCAGGAAAGCCACAGAGCTACACCTTCCAGGATGGTGGCTGGAGAGGTGGACGTTATCAATTCCTAGACCGCAAGGAGCAGCCCTGGTGATGTTTACACAGGTGCGAGGGCCCGAAAGCTTCGGGGGCCTCTCCCAAAGAAACGCACTGCTCGAGCAAGCGTGTGAGTGTACACCAATGTCACTGCAGACCGGCGTGCAGACATCCCACCCACGCTCACATATGACATGCGCTCACCCACGCACATGAACGAAGGGGGGGGGGATTTGCCAGGAAACAAAGTCTTCCGTTTGAACCCCCCCAATCCCCATGCAAAAAAAGTAGAAAAAAAAATAAAGGACAACCTGAAACAGACAGTGAGTTTAATCTTTTAGCTGTTCGTTCTCCACTCCAGTGTGAGGTAAAGAGGGGAGGGGGTCGCTTGAAAGGCCCCCTAAATTCTTTACAGCTTATCAAAGAGGTGACGGAGAGAGGAACGTGTGGTGGGCCAGGGGGCCCTTGGGGGCCCTGCTAATGAGCCAGCCGCATGCGTGCCCAGCCCGTGCCTGACCTTGCTCAGACAAGCTGATGTGTTGTTCTCTGTATTTATAGGGACCACCACCTTGAGTGGTGGGGGTGGAAATACTGTGTGTATCAGCATAATGAATCAAGTCGTGGGGAAGAGGCGCGGGAGGGGGCAGCCACACACAGCCATCATTCGCCTCCACCGGGGTCTTACAAGCAACCCCCCTGCAGTGAATCTCTCCTCTGCCTTCCCCCAGCCAGTGTAGTCGGTCAGGTGTGTGAGTTCACCAGGAGCCGGTGCTGAAGTTCTAACGCACATCAGCACGGTCTGTGACAAAGAACAGGGACAGTTCAGTTGGTGCAGAGTAAACAGGTGGACAAATAAACGCCATGTTTCCCGAATTTAAGTGGCCGGAACAGCGAAAAGATGCCCACACTCTGGAACCCGGAACCGAGAAGTGGGAGCTTCTGCTTTGCCCACAAAGACACTGTCCCATACCCTCCATACCCCAACTGAATCCCTGCCACACCTGCCAGGTCACACAATGGTCACATAGACCTTAGGTGCAGGATGAAAGTCTTCCTCATCTCCCTCCCTCCCTCCCTCCACACCGGTGTCACCAACGAGGGTCCGAAAACAGTTCCTGAGGCGGGGTGGCTCTGAGAAACCATCCACCTGCTAAAAGACAGTGAGCCCCCCACCAAACTGCGGACCTTCCTTCCTAATAAAGCCGGTGCCGGAAACGCTGCAGCATAATGAGTTTATTCCAACCCGGCAGAAACGGCAGGCGGCTGTGTTATTATTTTCCCAGCCTGATGTCAGTGACACTTACAAGGCCGTCCGCCCGGGCACCTCTGCGGTGGGGGGAGGACGCCACTGAACGCCACTTGATATATTCGTAACGTTCCTTAATATTTTCATTTTGATGTAATTTGTGGCCCCGGTTTTTTAAATATCCGCTCTGTAATAATGTTTAATTTCGAGGGTCAGTCTGCCAAGGAGTATATTAAAGCTTATAAAACTCATTTTCAAAGCCCCCATATCAAGCTGAGATCAGGTTAGGAGGCCAGCCTCTGTGAATATTTCATCTTTTATCACGCTGATAATGGGGAGATGACAGAAGTGCATTATTACAATGAGAGAATTACTCATTTTCGGCGAGGCCCGCTGGAAGCCTGGTCTGCGAGTGTTTGCGCGTTACTCAATAAAAAGCAATTCTTCCGCGGGAGTGAGGAGATGGGGAGGGGCAGCGACGGGCACGGGGAAAAGGGAACTTTCTCCAGCCGCCACACTTATTTGATTGCAATGAATAATAGATGGGGGCCTCGCCGGTCGGGAGGTAGTTACCGAGAGGTGATAAGCTCTGATTTGCAGAAGGCCAGTTTGGAATTAACCTATTTAATTGAGCCATTAGGAAGGCAGAGGGGAAGAACAAAGAGATGCCACAGGAGGACGAGGAATGGTGAGGTGGGGGGGCTCGAGGGGGGAGGGGGAATTTAACCCCAGAGCCTAATGCCTTCCCACACACGCTCCAGGGACTGTGCATGAGCACACTCCCAGGTTAGTCCTGAATCTGTCCGTTAATTAATTAACAAACTAACAACCAATCGGTGCGAAGCTGCCTCTTCAGTAGCTGGCAGTTTGAGAATTTGCCCGCCAGATCAACGGCGCCCCCTGCAGTGTTACAGGGCACCCAGTAGCTCCCAGCCTTAAGCTGTATGAGCCATTTTGCCATGTGACCCATTTCACCATGCCCTGAACTCTGTGCTGGTGGATGAGGACCACTTTGATGCCTGTGACTAAGAAGAGGCGGGGCCTAAACAGCCCTTGCTTAGTTTCCCTTCTTGTTTTTCCATGAAGCAGCACGTCGAGCGGGATATCAACCCCTCATAATGCTGCATCCTGGTTGTCAGGACGACACACTCGTTTTTGGGTCGGGACAAGGATGTGGAGATTTTTCCTCCGTATGAACAGTTCTTATTCCGAGCATGATGGCAGGTAAGCAATGAAACACACCCTCCCACCAATCACACACACACACACACACACACACACCCGGCCCAGAATTCAAGAGGCACGCTTCCCGCCTTGAAGCACCATGGTGAAGGTTGAGCGTTTGAATAATACGCCGCCCACCCTTTTCCTCTTCTCGAGTGGATCAAACACTCCGAAGTGCGAGCCACGATAGATACCCGGACGGCACCGATTGATTCCAGTCCCCTTGGGCGGGAGGGGCGAGGGATGAGGTAGAGTACAGACAGAGCGCACCCCCATAAGGAGGGGATAAAGGTGTCGGCGTCCACAGAGTAGGCCTGTGAGATGCATCAATAAATATGCCACGACCCCACCCTGCAGTACGGCTCGGTGCCAGCACGGGTCACCGCTGGGATTCTGGGAGGAAGCGCGAGCACTGAGTCTCCTGTAGCCGTCGTTCCCTCGTTTGGTTTTGATGAATAATGCATGCTGGGGGTGGTCTCAGCCTTAAAGGGGCCGGCACAGAGGGAGTCATTACTGAGCGAGGCACACCGACGAGGGGAAGGAGACGCGTAAAAACAAACAAGAGACGGAAAGGAGTCGAGAAAATAAGGCCCTTTGATTTGGCTTCAAACACGGGGCGTGCCCCTCCGCCACGCTGCTCTTTCTTTAATATTAAATGGCAGATGATGCTGCATTCCTTTCTTATTCATCCATCTACTCACTTCCTCCTTAAAACTTCATATCGACAGGCTTCTGCTCCTTATTTCGGTCCTGATCCGCATCACTTTGTGGTGAGATTCTTTAAATCCTGTTTTTCTTTCGTGCTTACTAAGCATGTTTCATTTAAATCACTCTGAGTTCTCCTGTCCAACCAACTTAACGGAGAAACGGGAAAGGAGCGGAAGATCCAGCTCAAGGAGACGTCCTCGGAGGTCCGACTGGTTGTTGTCTCATCTTAACGGAAGCAGATCTGATGAACCAGCGCCGCTGAGACATCTTAAACAAGCAAGTCAAAATAGCAGCTTTGACAATAAAACAAATGGGATAAGGTGAAGGAAAACAAAACACTGGCCGGGTAGCTAATTCTCCACTGCAGAAGGTTCCGGAAGCACGGGACGCCATCACTCACGGTGATGCTATATTACAGCATGACGAATGAGGGCCCTGGGGCACCGGGCGATGCTCTACCGCTTATTGCCGCTCACTTAAGCGGCAGTTGATTTAGCTTAAATAGGTTGTTTCATAAGGAGGAGACACAGTGCGGGTAGTGCATGGAAGCAAAGCCATGCTATAAGCTAGTGCTCTAATTGAATAATGCCTACTCTACATAGCTATTAGGCCGCTTAGCTACATATGATGTTCCAATAATTGCTCATACGACTGGCTCATCCACCCCCCCAAGCAATATTTCATGCAGCTTATGAAGGGAATGTGTCACTGAGTGTATGTCTCCCTCTGCCACACTGAGGGATGCGTCTGTTCAGTCTGGCCCTTTGCTCCGTATTCCCACGCCTCAGCCCTGGATGAGATTCCTCTATTATCTGCGGTGCCGCGATCGGAAAGTGGCTACAAGTGAACTGACAGTAAACGTGATTCAAGTTTCAAGATGCTTTACTTGCCACGTGCAACGTGTGTGTCGGAACGCTGACTCGTTCGTTAACGGACTAGAAGCGACAGTGTTTCCGGTTCATAGCGACAGGAAAAAGATTCTGGTGCCCCTCAAGTATGTAGACAGAAGCAGGAAAGCAGGCCTCACACAGCTCTCTGAAAGTGAAAGGCAGACCTTATGGCACACAAGCAGTGCCACGTAAAATCAGGCACTTCCTGTACACAGGAAGGCAGATCTTTCTGTTAGAGGCGACCACTTGGGCATCCACACCGCAAATCCTCAGTGTTGATTGGGTGACTCTCTTCCTGTGAGATGTACAGAGACTCGACTGCCTTCATAACTGTGACTAAAATATTGGTACTTATAAAAATGGAGACAATCATCTCTGATCGACGCTGAGGTAACAGTTGTGCTCTGCAGTCCGCCTGGGAGACAGAATGGGCACTTGCGCCCGTCCTCGCCATAAAAGGCCCTATTTGTCACGTCACCCCCCTCTGTGCCACCCAAGGTGGTTTTCTCACTGTCCGTGATCGATGGTGCCGATTGAGAAGCACATTATTTAGGTGTCCCTATCTAGAAAGGACGTAAATCAAGGCAGCGCCGCCTAATGATTTTCCCATCGCTCGCCTGGCAAGATTTTCGGTAACCTATTCAGCCACAATTGAGAGAAACTTGCAACGGAAAATAATCATTAGAGGATGATTAAGTCCAACGTTTTATCTCACCTACAAAAGTAGGGGTGGCGGAGTGGGGGTCTTTAAAGACTCACATAGCAGACGTGGAGCCTGGCTAGAAATCAGCTCGTCTTGCACACCAGCTACGCACACAGGGTGACAGCACTGAAATGATCCCAGTGTCCCAACGGCTGTTCCTCTTTCCCTGGATTACAGGCAGGGGTGAATGATGAATGTAGCATTCATTCGGCCCGAGCTGACCTGCTACCGCCCGTAATGTGCATCTGACTCCTTTTATGGTCGTTTGTGTTGCATTTGTTAGTGGCTGATTTAAAGCTGTGTGCCCAAGGCGTCAGCCTCCACGCGGCCTCCGTCCCACTGCCCTATGGCCATCTTGTGACGCAACGTCGAGGGTCAAAGGAAGCTTTGGTCAGGTCAAGGAGCTGACACGAGAGGAGTTAACGGATCTGAAGAACTGATCACCGTTCTATTAATATCAGTGTTATCGCCTGAGGTGGGTGAACTTGGATACCAAGCCTGGGGAGCTATGCTGGGGTCACTGAAAGTGGTCAAAATAACATGGCTGGGGAACAAAAAGACAAAACACTGGTCTTGGCACATTGATTGCAGTGTTTATGGATAGACTTCAGCTTCCCATGCTCTGAGCCCTGGGAAGTGAAAGACAGAACCTGCGATGACCTGGTTAAACTCGGGAACAAGGGGTAGATAGAACACATGACAGCACCCATCATCCGACTTGCAGAGTACTGGGATAGAAGATGGCCACGCCCCCCATCAGGAGAACCTGCCAGGGGCCATAAGACAGCCGTCACCTGCACTGCAGAGAAATATCCAGAAGGACCACTGGTGTTTATGTGGGAGTCTTCACTACAGCACGGATGGCTGTGTGTTTTACTTATTCATAGCTTAAAAACCGGGAGTTTCATTCGAATAAGCATGGAGTCCCCAGAGCACAGTGTCTGAAAGACAGTGGGAGGGAGTGGAAGAAAAGAAGGTGTGGGGGGGCTTTTAATTTGGGCCCCCCTCTGGGGAAATCGCCTCTCTGAACATGCAATTACCACCGTCATCAGCGATGCGCGGCTTGGCGGAAGAGAGCAGCTCCTGGCATAACATTGCGTGGGTGTGTGTGCGTGTTTGGTGGGGGGGGTTTGTAGGAAGCGATTTGAAGAATTTCCATGTCTGCCCCCCCAGCCCCATCCCCACAAAGACATTTCCCTCATGTAAATAATCGCAGGCTTGTCTTTTTCCGTTAAGCAATTGCAGCACTGAAGGTTGTCATCACCAAATTAAAATGTTAATATGGCCGCTAAGTGGTCCCATATTAGGACTGCTGACCCTAATTTCAGAGGTAAAGTAAATGGTTAACCTTTGTAATGGCAGTACACAGAAGCAGTTAACGCACCCCCGGGGAGTCCGCAGGCTAATCACCGCGACTCTGACAGAAATCCTCCCCTGCTTTGCCAACAGCCGCTATCACACGTACCGAACCACCGAGGGCCCGTTTAACCGCAAATAAAACGGCAGGAGAAACCAGAGCCACTTGAGAGATGGAGGTATAATTAAGCGCAGGCTTGCCGCCAAGACTGAGGAAGCTGGATGGGCCTGCTGGTTTGAGGCACATGCCGATTCGAGGCAGCTTTTAGCTCCCCAATACCGAGGCAGAGAGAGTCTGCAGAGAAGCTGCCTGTCTCCAGGTGGGGCCCACAGGCCACTCACTCCATGTTACACTGCGTCTGGCTCAGTTCTCCTGAAGGGAAAATGAAATAGGTAAGTAAAGAGGCCAGATTCCCCTAAACAGTGGTGAGCTGTCGGATATGAGGCTCATCATTCATGACTTCACTTTCATTTCTCAAACCATCTTTCAGATATCCGTTAGAAATCAGGTTTCGCCTCCAAAACCATTTTATTGCCCAAGTGGCCCTTTCTCATTTCAAAAGCAGAAGGGTTTGAAAGCCCATTGCCCCTCAAGGCTGATATTGAAAGAGACGTAAGTAGCATGCACTGGGGAGAGGGGGCAGTGGCCCTAGTAAGTGAGTGTAAAGAGACCCACTAAGCTGGTTATCTACTGAGGAAAACTCCCTGCATCTTTGGTTTGTTCTGTTTGCCTGTTCGCTACCCGCATCACATGACTGCCAGTACGGAAACCCAGATAGGATATAAACTTCCAAATCCCAGTCAGACCCTGAAACGGAGGGCCTGGGTTAACTGGCGAGAACTGCTGTGCAGAGACATTAACCTGTTTGAGCTCTATCACCAGGGTGATGCTGTAGGTTTAAAAGGAGACAAAAAGACCTGCCCACTGGTGCCCCCTGCAGGCAGGCAACAAAAATTGCGGTTGAGGGAGCACAGGTTTGTTCGGAGTTGATATTTACGTGAGCATCGATTTGAAAACAAGAATACCATCACCGTGTGTAGCTCATATCTGCACTGCAGCATACAGCATAAAAACAAGACACTAGAACAAGTTTCAGCTTCTAATGTCACAGTGAGGAGGACATTATTCAGCAAGATGGAAGATAGTTTATAAGAAGTTGAGAGCTTTTTGGATGGAGGTCCCTTTAGTTCGTTGAATTGCCAAGGCTAACATAATCTTCACTGAGATGATGAGATAGCCATCTGACGTACGTCACGGTTTAGAGGGCACGCACACTTTGTGCTCAGTGTTACCAAACTCACTGGGGAGGGAAGGTGAGATTGACAAACAAACTTGGTGAGCAACTGCCACACCACAGCCCATTCCTAGCATGGTGGCTGGTCCTCAGGACTCCCAAGAAAAACTTTACACTTCTTCCACATTCAGAATATTCGGGAAGTGAAGAGAGGCACTCATCCAGCCCCCTGAATGCCTGATGCCTGCCGCCGCCAATTTATATGCTCCGCGGGGGCCGGGACGCAAGTCACAGCAAAGTCTTGCCCTTCTCTACCCCTCCAGTCTCCCCCGGAGGAAAGGGGGGGCAAAAGTCAAGGTAATTTTAATTCTTGTCCGTGCGAATGTGTGCTTCCAGGCCTTGCTAGGTGTAGGCAGGCTGCCTTCTGGATAGAGACCCCAAACTATTTAAAATGGTAATTGCAGGCCAGGCTTCAGGCCCAGCTGTGACAGAGGACAGGACGATGAAGACACAGAGGGACGGGGGAAGGGAGTGGGGGGAGAGGTGTATGTAAATCAGAAGTCAAAAAGTTCACCAAAATGAGGGGATAATGCAGCCACCTGACCTGGGGTCCCGGGGGGAGCAGGGAGCAAGGCATTGAGCCACCTCACTCACAATCATTATTATTATTATTTTTCAGAGGTCATCCGAGCAAGGCAAGGAAACTCTGCCTGAGAGGCTCGGAGAGAGTGTACGAGATCATTAGTGTGGCGACACGGCCGCAGGAATGCCAGTGGACCCCCCAAGCCAGGACTCTGCAAAAAAGGCAGCAAGATCTAGACTTCAACATCATGTTTGTGGGCAGGGAGGGCTGGAATTTCAGAGTAATCAAATATGACCAATAAAAAGAACAGCAAGTCCCACCAAGAAGGGTAACCAGCTGCAGGGCCAAAGCCTGACAGGCAAACTACAGCCCAGCTAACAAGACTGGACTGGACCCATTTTAATGCTCATCTGGTTCTTCTCCTCCTTTGATCTTTATTATTATTTTTTATGCATTCCTTCTCCTCGAGTCATGAAGCATCTTATTCTTCACATCCTTATGTAAGACAAAACCGCCGTGTTTCATCCAAAACAAATTCTGCCAGATGATATTTCGACTCAGTATTTATGACCGCTAATCACACGCCACACATGAAATCCAACCCAAGTGTGTCAGTGTGCGTCTCCACAGCAAGAAAACATAAATAAGAGAAATTCCTTTGAGCGTCTGGTGCCGCAGCGGACACGGCGAGAGCCACGGGCGTCCGGCCAATCGGATGGCTTCCTCACGACATGAGGAACACGCTCGCCACAGCCTGCCAATTAGGCCTTGTCACGGCTTGCTGGAGTGTCGTGCTGCGGAGAGGGCTGCTCTCGCTTACGGGACGAGGCCTTCTCTGCTGTCCCCCCACCTCTTGTTCTTTTCTTTGCTGTCCGCCTCTTTATCAGTGCAATTAAGGAACCATCAGTCTCATCACAGGCTGAGCTCATCCTCTCAAATCTATTCTATTTCCAGAGGCAACCTAATTAGGCCTAAAGAGGGAAAACCACTGAAACACGAGGGTTATCACGCCCACCTGCCCACTGCCGGCTTCGTCATCCCACAATCCCCCTTTTGCTTTTTTCCCCCATCTTTTGCATCTGCGTTTTTTGTTCGGTTGTCCTTCCTCTCCTTTGCCAAAATAAAGCCTTCAAAGGAGTGCCGGCGCACCGGGATGAAGTGGTCCATCGGTACCGGCGGCGCCGGAAGACGGACAGGACGACAAAACGCACCTCACCTGGGCCCGACTAAAATAAACAATGTCGTTTTCTGCCCTTAATGAGCCAATTCCCCCCGGACGCAAGGGGCTAACAATTGGGCCTCCCTTTGATGTTGTTCATGTGAAGGTTTGTTTGTGAACGCTGCTACTGCACAGCGCTTTCATCTCCCTGAAAGAAGAGCGACATCCCGCTCAGGCGCGGGAGACCCCCCCCCACACACACACACTTTTTTTTTTTTTATAAAAACAATCTTTCGTCAGCTGACCTCCGTGACCCATGCCCAAACAAACGTTTCACCGTGGTACTTATTATGATCAAATGAACGTCTGTTAAAAGGCTGCCCGCGCTCTCTGCCAGGCAGACACACCATTTAATTAATGGCAAGCGGACAAAAGGGAAAAGCAGAGGCCAGGTGTGGACAGAGGGTCTGGCTGTGACTGGTGAGGGGTGCAGTCTGGTCTCACTGGGCAGCACTGAGCCCCCGGTGACCAGCCTACGCTTTAAATTTGGAGATAGCTTCCGAAACACAAACATCACCAGCTCTTTCCACTGACTTCATGCCACGCCCTGCCCCACCCACTGACATCAGATAACCTCTCTCTGACCCTATCCTGACCTGTCTCAGTTTCTCCTTGAAGCCTCAAGGATTAAACAGGCAAACAGAAAAAAAGCAGGCAAAGACAGCTGCTGTCAGGCATAGCTGCCCATTTGCCCATTGCCGCACTCTCTTTCAAGATTCTGGGGGCTGTGGAGACACCCCATCCAATTGGCCACCTGGACCTGGATGAGGCCACCTGACATTCATGCTTAAGGTTCCCACCTGATAGCATTCATCATGGGCTTAAATGGAACAACAGCCTTACACAACTATAATGGTTTAGAAACGCTTTGTAAAAGACAGAGATGTGTTTTTGTTAAATTATATTTCATATTAGATTATAATAATCCCTGTGCTGAAAACTCCTGAGGACGAACGGTAAGGTAGGACAACAGTGGACCCCATAAAGCGCCCAAAGCATCTCACCGTCTTACTGTCAATCAGTCCAGAGGAGCTGAATTAAACCCCAGCCTCATCTTGGTGCACCTTGTGTCAGAGGCCCCCAGGGGACCGGATGAGGCACCTGCAGGGCCCCGTGGGGCCCGGCTGTCAGTATGCCATGTCCACACTGCCTGTTATTTACTGGTGGAGGGTGCAGGTGGAATAGCACGAAAAGGGAAGGAAAGGAAACAAAAAGTTGGGGAATCTGAGGCTCAGCTGGTGAGTGTTGGTGCAATCCTGGCCCTGGGGGGGGGCCTGCACTCTTGCCCACACTCCCTACCCACGGACCACGCCAGTCACTTCCAATCGGACTCCACCAGCGCCAGCCCGGCAGTTGTGAGATGACCAGCCATCCAGCCTGGGCGTGTCTGCAGAAGACAAGCAAACAGTCCCCCCCACACTCGCGCAGGCTAGGTACCCCACCATAAATGCTGGAAAGCTGGGAAACAGAACCTGCCACAGTGTCCAACCCTCCCCGACAGCAACACGCCTGTACATGAGTGTTTCATACTTCACATATTATAGATAAGAAGCATAATACCAAGGGAAGGACAGGAAATCATTTCAGAGGAATAGCCAGCATCATCCAGCAGAAGAACAACTGATGATCTGAGGAAAATGACATTGACAAAAGCGGAAAATCGACATATTTGGTATTAGACCTCTCACAAGTAAACTGTATTTAGTTGGGGGGGAGCAAAAGTGGTTCCCACTTCTCACTCCTTTAACTTGTTTATGGGTTTTTATGTCGTTTTCCACATTAAAATGCAACATAACTTTTGAACTTTAGAGATGGGAAGGCGACCCAGAATGCAATGCTCAGAGGGGAATGAACAAATAACTAAGGTGCTACAAACACCAGCGTTTCTGAAAATCAAACAACCCATCGCAGATGTTAGGGACACACGTGCAGACGACAGTGAGCCCATCCCGCTGTCGTCAGAATGAGCCCCCCAAACAAGAGCAGAATGAGAGGTAGAATCTGGACAAGTGCCGCCCTTGTGGGTGGGGGGGGGGGGGGCGGGGGGGGGGGGGTTGGCCCCCGGTTCCCCCGCCATGGGGGGGCCCCGCCCCCCCCTTCGGTTCCGGTTGGGGCGGGCCCCCCCTTTTTTTGGGCGG
>JAACJT020000011.1:236000-276103 GCA_009936485.2 Gymnarchus niloticus
GCGAGAGCGAGCGCGCCCCGAGAGAGGGGGGGAGGGGGGGGGGCAGGTGGGGGGGGGGCGCGGGGGGGGGGGGGGGGGGGGGGGGGGGGGGGGGGAGGGGAGTTGGACCACGGTTCCACCAGCATGAGGGAGTCCAGCTCCCCCCTTTCGCTTCGGTTCGAGGCGGCCTCCTCTTTTGTTTGGCAGTGCTGGCTGGAGTCTGCAAGAGCCGGGGGGTCGCGCCGATGTGACAGTGCCTTTCTGTCTCCGACGCTGACCCCCCCGTCTCTCCGGGAGGCAGCTGTCAATCAGCTGCTTCTTGCCGAGTCCCGGCGGAGCTCATTGTGCCGGCGGTCGTCGGCGAAGGCAGCGCTCCGAGGCAGCAGCAGCCGCAGATGGAGCATGCCTGTCACTCATTGTCACTAATTATTAATTTCTGTCACTCAGACCCCGTGGCGACTCGGCTGCCTGATGGCCCCCCCAGCCCCAAACTCAGTTTGGTATGCCGCCACTCGACCCTCCATTACCGGCGCGTGCAAGCGCCCACCTGGGAAGGCCCTCTGACTTCACGCACCTCTTAAAACCACACCCCCCGGCTCCCAAATCCATCCCCCATACTGGTGCTCCTCCAACGATGTGGCCTAGCCTTTTAAGGACATCCTTGCTGTTAATTGCTTTCCTTTTCGGTGATGACTGATCTCAATGCCCCCCCACCCCCCCACAGAAACTGCTTCCATGTTTGGTGCATTTGACTGATCCATGTCTCAAAATGCGAAACCCCAAGTTGACATGCACATACTCACATCACCGTCTTTGAGGGCCATCCCATTGGCTCGAAGAACCGCAACAATGACCATAAAAAAGATGCACACACATACACAGGCAGACTACCACCGAAGACCCCCCCCACCTAGATTAAGACTTGTGGCCTGTCCTAATGAGCTGCAGAAGCCTGTCCAGCTGGCCATCAGCACTCTTTGGGTAGCCCTGGTCCCAAATCCCACCCCTCCATGCATACATTACAATCCCCCACATTAATCCAGAAACGTGTAAAAAGACAAAATCCACCTTCTGCAGGGACTGATAAAAGTGACCCGCCTTACAGACTTATCAACCAAGGTTGCTGTTCATGCTCATTAAGAGAAAGGAGCTCACAGCACCTCTGCCTTTAATTACCCCCTGTCAGAGAGCAACAGCTCTACATGATGTTGGCATGAGGGTACGATGACCGTAACCTCAAACAGCCACGAACTTTGCCCATATTCTTTATTGAGAGGACATCGTTTTCAGACCCAGTTACAACTAAAGATCTGACAAACACAACCTCATGATGAACATTTTCAGGGTGAGAGCTTTACAGACTCCAGGTCAAACTCACCTCACCGCCACTCTGGGAGTCAAACACTGGTGTGGATGTCAAGGCCTCATCCGGGCCTCGGCAGGAACGGCCGGCCGGCCGGCTCTGTTTATCTCACCGTGAGTTTCACCAGTACTGTTTTTGTATACAGGAATTGTGCTTCCCTTGACATGGTGCACCTGAAATGACTTATGGGTGTAATTGCAAGCAGGAAGAGGGAATGCAAATTGCACTCCAATTATATTCCACGTGAAGATGTCAAACCTGCGGTTTTCAAGATATGCGTATCAAGAGGAGACACAGCAAAGTCTGGCACACGTCTTACGAAGTTTGGGGGGTTCCGAAAAATAAATAAACTAGGAATAAAGAGCCTGTCCTCACCACATTTAAACAATGCTCTGCACACACGGAGGCTTTTCTGGGAAGCTTGTTCCCATTCCCGGTCCTGGTTTCAGTGACAAGAATCTAGATCAGACAGAAACGGAGGACACTGGACTACTCTGGGAAAAGGCAGCTCTGTGAGTGCATGGTTAAAAGCACAAATGCAAAAACTGTCATCGCATGGCATAAACATCAGACACAAGCAAATCACAGCGACCGTGTCAAGCAACACATATCTGAGAGTGGACACCTGACCGCAGAGGGCATCCGCTGACATAGACGTGGCATAAATGTCACGGCTTTACCATTAAACAAGTGTGCTTGTCTCTACAATTACCTTCAGGCAGTGGCCAGACATGGAACAGGGAGATGCTGCAGTCAACAGACATTTCAAAAGTTGGGACACGTATCAAAAAGTTTTCAAAGCGTCCACATGGCGATCAATGCAACAGATCGCACCCCCCCACACATCCGAAACCACATTACAATCGAAAGGCTACTCGTTTCCTGCCTGCAGCCTTCTGACCCCCTCGCCTGCATCCAATAAGGACTCCGCAGGCCTTAATTGAATTTCTGGCTGCCATGATGTACAGATTTTTCGGCGGACGGGTGGGACCCAGCAACTAACGCTGCTCCCATCCCCCCAACCCTAACGGGTGTTAGAGGAGGCAAAGAAAATCCTCTACTGATCCAATAAAGCTAAAAATCAAATGCCCTTAACGCGCTTCTCGCCTTATTGCGGAGTTTAAACAATGCAATAAGGATAACATGCACTGCATTATAACCTCCCTCGCCCCCCCCCTCCTGGGAGCTGCCGCTTCGGCGCAGACGGCATGGGAAGATTAAAAATCAAAAATAAACCAAATTGAGTAAATCGAAAGAAAAAGTGCTGGTCTGCGGCGCTAAAATTGTTTGCGCGGCGGATTCCGTTTGCCGGGCGGAAAGCCGAGAGCAGAGATGAAATGATAGCGGGCAGAGGTTATTGGCCTGTCGGAGATGGTTAACGCACACTGCGTCATCACACACACTGTGGCTAACTCCGACAGAGAGAAGGTGGATGGGACACTGTGCGGAGCAACACACATGGGCCCAATCAGGACACAGCCCAAGGTAAAACCTTAAATGTCCTGTTAAACTCACACCGGGCCTCTGCCCATCCATCCACCATTCAAGTCCGTGCTCGACACCAGCCCTTTAAACAATGGGCCAGATCCACTGACAAACCAACTCTCAAAGCTTGACCAGAAACAGGCACCAACAAGCACCTTTCAGCCGAAAGCAGAGTGTGTTTATAGCAGGTTCCCTTCGGGTAAACCAAACCAGGTCTCCGTCTTGAGGGCATTGTACAGAACAGAAAGGGGCAGCTGTACATGTGACCTACACTCACCGGCTTTCTCCATGCAGATGGCAGGAGGACCGCCTGGCTGCGATGAGACCAGGAAGTGAATCTCAGAGCGTGAAGGAGCACGCACAGGCTGCCGAGCAGACTGAACAGCCCCCCGGTGATTCGGGTGTGGCCGGAGCTGTGGATCGGAGCTGGGATGCCCTAGAGCCGGACTGTGAGGGAGAGGGATGGAGAGCAGCACTCCAATGCTACTCCTTAAAATGACCATAGAACACTACGGCCGATCCAAATTGACATTATATACACACACAGTCAGGGTCTTTCTATCGGACACAGCCCTGCTACCTGGATCTCACTCATCCTTCTCTGCTCCTTCTTCCTCTTACCCATTTCCCCTCCTCTCCACCTCTTCCTAAGAGCTGCTGCCCTCACCCAACATATCAGGGTGCCCACACACAAAGACGCACACATGGGTAATGGACTGGCAGCACTAAAATAAACAGCGCACCGCACTACGACCAGACGTGTACGACGACAAACACGTGCACTCTTCCACAAGCACTCATACATGGGTTAAGAAAAACACGGACACAAATATTGGATGAGAGCGCAGGAACAAACAAACAGAGGCACACATAAACAAACAAGGAGCTGCCATACCGACGGGGAGACACACCAGCCGGGAAGGAGGGCAGCTGCACACCCACACGACCACGCGCGCTGCTTCACGCACACACGCTCTCGACGAGCGTTTCCAAAGTGACCAGTGGGCACAACGCTGTGCAAATGAGCCCCCTAGGCAGAGAGATGTGGGGAGTGCATGAAGCATATTCCACAGTTAATTAAATCATGTTTCCATCCTCTGCCTGCGGGGATCATTTTTAAAGAGGCGAGCGCTGACACAGTACAGACGCCCGTCTATTAAAACCAGCGGCACGCGCCACGGCTAATCCAGCCCCGGGTTCGAGCATCGCTCTAGTGGGCTGCCCATTACCCGCCGTCACGCCTTCCTGGACGTGCGGCCTACCCTGCCATCCCCCAGGCAAGGCTTTCGTTTTTTGTTTTTATAAAAACCACTATTTCGTTACTCAGGGTGCTGCTTTTCCCTCCTGGGGGGGTGGGGGGTACATGGTACGCAGTACACGTGCTTAACACCATCCTCCCTGCTGTGGCATCCCGGGTTCGTTCGGCCCGCATTCATTAGTGTCGCCTCGCCTCAAACCGGGAATGTCTACAGCCCAAAGCAGAAATCGGCAGTCCTGAGTCTGGGGTTCGAGCAAGGTGGCGGATGGCTGTCACACACTAACGTCTTTGTGTTCACCCCCCCGAACAAGGCTTCTCTGAAAGAGTGGAGAGGTTTCAGAGCTACCCCCCCACCTCACAACACAAACACTTTAAACTAAATTATCGCTCCACGCATCAGTCATTTCGCCAGCTCAGAAACGTCACGCAGCAGACACCAGGCGCCGTTTTGATGTCTAGCATCCGACAGACAGAGGGGAGAGCCAGGGGGGAAGGGAGGGGTGTCTGCGACGCCCTGATTAGTCTCCTGGCGAAGGCGTGGAGCTATCAGCTGCTCGGCGGGGGGTCCTTCAGTGAGGGACGTGGACTAATGAGCCACCAGCGCAGTGATGCGCAGTCCAGGTCGCCATCCTACCATGTACCCGAGCCAGGCCCGGTGACCTGCGTGGACAGAGGGGACAAGTCCCTACCACAGTGCCCCATACAGGTCACATGTTTTAAATAATAAACAATAAATCACCACTGCACAGTTTAATGACTTTCACAGACTAAAAGCAAAGGTCAGATCAGGCGCCGCAGGGTTGGGTGTCGCTTTGCTCTACAGCTGAGTACCAAACCAGAACCCCTCGTCATACCCACAGGCCTTCCTGCCACCTGGACCCAAAGTGAATAAACGTTCCCTTTGCCAGCCCGCAGGGATGAATCCAAAAATGACGCAACATACCTTTAATGATACCCAAGTGAGAAAGGAGGAAGAGAGGTGGGTTCCCTTGTAATAGGGCACAGCGCGCACCAACTCAAGAGGACCCGTCCTCTCGGCTGCTTCCCCATGACTTCATGAAGACAGCCGATGGGCCGAAGGCTCATCCTGCAGCATGAGATAATGGTTCTTGGGACGCGGCCCAGCCACGCATGCAAGGTTGCATGCCATCCATGCATCACTCACAGCTTCACTGTACACATCCATTTGAGTCTCCATAAACAAGGGACAGTGAGGATGGTGCTCACTGTCTTCACCATGCCTCTGACGTAGCGTCACATGATCCACCTGCCGATGTCAGGGTGGATTATTCACCATACTTCACTGGAGGAGAAAAAGAAGTTTCTTATGACCCTGGAATTTATCTGTAACAATATGAGATTATACTGTAGATTCACTGTGTTACCGTAACCACGACAACCTGAGAAAGACTTAATGCAGAGGTATCACTGCGTAGAACAGTCGTTAGGCAGTGACATCAGAGTCCAGAAAACGGGGTATGCAAAATATAAGTGGCTTTTATCCAGTTCCTAGTAAGAGCTTCTGAATTTTGTCATTAAAAACGTTGAGGGGGTGGGGGGTGCAGCATGCATTTTGATAAAGCAAGGCAATTTCAAAAGGCGCTACACTGCCAAATTACAGTTGTACATCATGCTGATCTCTCTCATTGTGCGATTGTGTGATGTTAACATTTGATTTGCATGTTGCCCACCTTTCGGTGACTGAGAGTTTATGTACAGAGGCTTCACATTACACTGGAGGAGACCGGCGCCACCTACAGGCGAGAGGCATGCACCAGCAGCTGAGACCACTGAGGTGAAAGCGCTGAAAATAGGCTGTTTGCACATGCTGACTCCACCAGAGCAATTACACACTCAACCCTTAACTGGTAGCATGAAGCCTGACGGAAACACAGCAGACCCCTGTAGCCCCAAGACCCAGATCGGTCTGGGCAGAATGCAGCCTTGCTCAAGCCTCGGCACTCAAAGATGGCAGGTGACTTGACGCAGTGTAACCTGCTGTTGGAAGAAAAGTTTGCCAAAGAGAGACACAAAGACACAAAAGTTATATATACAGGGAGGGCTGAGACAGTGAAATCAGGGGTAGATCTACATAAGATGCAACCGGCCCACATTAAGCGGCTCTCTCTGGCACCTCCTATTGGTTATAGTGCATGCCAGTCATATCTATTTCCTGAGCAGGGGCCATTAAAAACGAAACACTGTCAGTCACTTCCATGACTCTGCCTTTCATATTTTTATGCAGATACCATTATCAATGAACTCCCTCCCCCCGGCTAACCATGATAATCCCATAGGGCTGAGGTCAGCACTTTGGCAGCGGGGAGGATTAATGTAAGATTTTTACAAGAAATTAGTAGCCTAATGAAGTGGATAAAAATGCTGTCACTATTTTAGTGCATATAAATGGCACAAGGGGGGAGTTGAAGTGTTTGAGGATCCTTACATAATGAGTTGTAACAGTGGCTCAGGGGTGTGTTTGCCTTAACCTGCTACATGACGGTACTTAAAAGATGAGTGAAGAAGTTTATCACTTCCAGTCCTGACATGTCTGATCCATTGTCATACAGTCCCTGGCAAGGACACCGTCACCTAACAGCAATATTTTCCTGTCTCACAAATACTAAAGTCAGCAACTGTCATCCTGTTTTTACACAGCTGCATACCTGTAGAAACGCATTTGTGTGATTACGCAAAACTCATTACGGATTTCTGTAATTGGTGCAACAGCACAATACCACACTTCATTCCTCCACAGTCCAGCCCATCCTACCTCCGTTGTTAACATAAATCATGTCAGGAGAGCATAGCCTTGACATTCCACATCTATAATTTTTATTTGGTTTCCTGCTGGAAGTTCCAGCCATGCCGCAGTGCAGAAGGATTGAACTTCAGCAGGTGGGCTGACATCATAACTGACAGGGCTTTGGCACCCCCAGGTGGCCACTCTTCAAAAGCATAGCTGCTGTATTAGGGTTTTATCACTGAACAGACAATTGAATACACATGAAACACACCCAAAGGTCTGTTCTGCAAATCATATCTTTATTCCCTTTCAACCAGACTTAGTCCCTTGAGGGTCAGGTGGGTGAGACTGATGTTGGACCATTACTGTGATGTAGGAGACCCCGGAAGACAGGCAGATTCCACCTTTAAAAATCCATTTCCAGACACATGAATTCCGGGAAGCACAGCAAGGCACTTTGCTCCAGTTTACTGGCTCATATATTGACAGCTTAGCTTTGTAACATGCGTTACTCCATCTTTTACATGCCTCTAAAACTGCAAAGTTCCTGTTTCACTGTTATTAGCTTAACCACACTAGAGCACAGTAATACCAGTGCCTGTCTGAAGCTGGGATAGGCACTGCTTCCCTCCTCACCACCGGCCACTCATCCTCCTCACACCAACCATCCTTTGAGCTCCTTATCCTATAGCACTCAGGCCAGCTGAAAGCAAATGGCACGGGGGGGGCTTTTGGGGCAGCATGTGAGAGGACCTCCCAGGTGATAAACAACACCATCCAGGCTCTCAGTCAGCAACTTCCACGACTTCCTGCCCGCAGAAAGAACACCTTGGCCACTCAAAGCAGAACAAAGCTCGTTAAGTAAATGACAGAGGCCTGGAGGTGGCACTGTTGAGGCTGGGGCACCATCAGGATTGATATACAGCTCCCAGCAGTACCGAGGATGCTGGACATGGACCTGGAGCACACCTTACCCAGAAACCCCAGCTGCACTGCCTAGAGTAGGCTGCAGTTTGCTCACCACTGTGAATTACCCAAATGACAACACAGCAGCTTCTGTCCAGATATACTCCTTAAAGGCATCCTGCAGTTTCTCTCCATATCAAAACACATGGTAGACCAGCTCCCATTAAAACAAGTTAGCAATGAAGACAATTTATATAAATCATTCAGAAAAAAAAAAAAAAATTGTTCCCCTTCAAACATGTTTCTGTCCAGGACAGTGTTCAACTACAGCAGAAACAGGAGCTTTTGCAGATGCAGGTGTTTATTTCTTGCAATTGAAAGGCTTGAAAGAACTAAAGCATGGAGACTTTTGGCTAAGACACGGGTGCGAGACTCAGGCAGAGCCTTAATTCCATTTTTCAAAAGCGCAAGAGAACACTGCAATGCCTTCCAAGCAGTATTGCAATAGTTAGGAATTTGGTCACAAACTTTGTTATCAATTGTACCTTCTATCATCCCCTCACCCCACCCCCCTACAGAGTGAAAAGCAGCATAATTCACAGACCGGCTCCAAGCGGGCTTTAACCCTGGTGTCCCACAGCAGTGCCTGGCCATGAGTGCTGGTTAGGGTCAAAGGTCAAAAACGAGAACAGGTCATGTTCAACGTCCTGTGCCATACAGGAAACTCATACCCCACCCCCTATTACACATTTGCTCATTTTATTCGGGTGGTGCAAAAAAGTGAAGATTTGGATGCAGCGGTGGGGGTGTGCAAGCTTGCACCAATCAAGCCCCTGCAACACCAGCTCACCTTTGAAGTGTCTCAGTGTGACACAATCCTATTCACATCTGAGTCTGCTCGGGGTCAGACACCACACCCACCCCACTATGCTTTGTTTTTATTTGCTAATGATCCAGTCATTTATGGGTTTAAGGTCGACCTTTGGCAAAAGGTGCCAACACTAATGTGATTTGTTACCTCCTGGAATTCAAATGTCCATACGATTCACTGACTTTTTGCTGACAGTTCAGGCACATCTAAATCGCTTGAGTGGTCGCTGCGACATCTTCCTCTTCTGAGTCACACATGTCCCCACTGCAGAGTCCCACAAAGAGTCTGTCCTCTGCTTCTGTGTCACCTCAAAGTCTTGGCCTTTTGCACCCGGTGCATAAGGTAAGGACCAAGGACACGTGCCACATCTCACACCAACTCAAGCACACACGCACACACACACGCAGCACACTCGCTCACTGGCACACCCGCTGCTACACAGGGCTCCTGGGGGTCCCATTGTGCGTCACCGCTTTCATGGCCGGCGTGCTGGCAAGCAGAGAGCCTATCCGCTGAGTAGACACTCCCACCTCGAACACTTCGTGGATGGCTTTACGGAAACAGTGGAAATTGTAGTCTATTAACCCTGAAGGACAAAAAGACAGAGGGAAATAAAGGGTCACCCTTTAACTGGAAACATTTACTCAGTCCTGCTGCTAGCACTGGTCTCCATTCCTCCAACGTCATAAATTTGGCCTTTCATTTTCTGAATATGCCCTGGGATACATACACTCCAGCCCTTTCCAGCACCTACAATTCCTATAAAAGCTATGGATCAGGGTGGGGGGCAAGAATGAAGCTGCCAACCCAAAACAAAGAGCACTAAATGAGCAGAGGAAGGAGAGTCTGCTTTCAACACGTGTCACTGAGGATGTGTTAGAGGAGATCAAAAGGATGCAGTGATGTGTTCCAGCCTACTTTCCCCAAAACGCACAGAGGGCTTATGTGGCCCATTCCTGCAGGCATCTCAGGGTCTAAAAGAGGCTTCCAGGTTTTTCTGCTTTAAACAAGAGACCAGGCCACAATGCTGTACCTTTGCGCTCAAAGCTCTCCTCTCGGAGGATGCAAACCAGTGCGAGAAACTTGGTGACTTCCTTCAGGTACAAAACAGTGGTGTTGTTCAGCTTGATGATGGCCATAGACTCCTTGTCGTAGGCACTGCCGCTGCCGTCCTCTTTGAGCCTGAGAGAGGGCAAAGGATGGACCACATTACTGGGGACACACACACACACACAAGGGTAGACCAAGCCAGCCCACCCAATACTAAGCAGGTTTGGGATGCACCTCTTTGTTCCACACTTTTCTCAACTAAAGCTGGTAGATGGGGGTCACTGCCACTCTTCTGCCAAAACACTCAGCAATAAAAATCAGCCACCAAAACCACCAGCAAAAAACACAAGTCTTCCGTCACACAACTTGAGCCTACTCTGCAGCATGACACACTAAAACATTCACTTCAGACAGACATTTTAAAAAGCAGCATTGAAAAGGTCTACCATTGAGAAAAAGGGTGCCGACCATACTGCTGCACCTTAAATAAATCGCCACTTTGTTCTCCCATGAAAGTCATTACATGCGGACTGGATGCAAGGACCCTGGATGCAATCATAATAAGCCAAGAGCATAAAATGCTCAACACATGCCGCCAAAGCTCAGTCACCCAGCTCGAGGTGGCTGTTTTCATCCAGATTAACCCATGCAGTGTAAAGCTTAAAGGCAGAGCAATCAGAACAAGCAAGAAAGGCAGGGACCAGTCGACATAAGTGAGTCCAACGCACTTACTGCCTGTACGGTAAAGACAAAAGCCATGGACACAAATTAGAATGCATAAGCTTCTACAGGGTCATGTTGAACATTGACAAAAAAAAAAAAAAAAAGAAAATACGATCAACTCGAATGAACAACCAAGCAGGACTAAAACACTAAGTCCAGTCATTATCTGTGAAGAGCAGCGCAACAGCAGATGACATCTGACTATACTCAAAATTATCCTTCGATCAGCTACATCAGAAAAAACAGGCACATTTAAACTGGACAAGATACCAACCGAAGGCCGGAAAGAGAGATGGTTTACCCGTAGATGCAGGAGACGTCGATGACCACATCGATCATGTCGCAACACAGCTCATAGGACTGCATGTCTACGGGGGAGCTGTCTGTGGCAATGTAGATCTTGCTGACCACATCAAAGAGGAAGGCCTTTTCTATCCCAGAATTCTGTTAGCACAGATACAAATAATCTGGTAGGGCAGCATCCAGTTGAGTCACCTATGCCAGTAAGTTATAGCTGGTACACCTACTGGTTTAGAAGGCCATTTTGAATAGGAGTACACTAATCATTCCTCCAGATCGATAAAGCGATATCAAACCACACTGTTTAGCCAAACAGAACTTATAATACAAAATTAAGACTTCCGGTTGTTTTGATACAGAGTGACTCTGGTGCAATGTCACACTGATAAGTGTTACAGAACAGAGACCCACATGACAGAGAAAAAGTGTTACATGCACCAAAAACACACTGCCACATGATGCTATTTGGCGTGCGTTCACAGTGGAGCTCCAGGATCAACCCCAGAGCGGAACATCGCTACGTACAGATATGAAGATGTTCAGAAGGTTCTCCAGCGTGGGGAGCTGGGGGATGAGCTTCTGCACGACTTTGCTGAACGCCTCAAAAATGGAGTGGTCATAGATGCTCGTCAGGTAAAAGCTGGAAGGAGATGGAGAGCTGACGTCACACAAACACACAAAGGAGGTTGAAGAGCAGCAACTGTCTGAGTCAGACGAGGTCCCCAGGTACATAGGCAGTCATATTTAACCGCAAAGTTTCCCCAGAGGACCACAGCAGTGCCTAAGAGCAAGCTCCACAGGCCTCATACACTGACCAGCCCATCAGCATTTTCTAATACCACAAAAGACTCAGAGCTTAACGATGTGACAGCGTTTATTCATGATGCTCCCAACAGCGGCATACAGGGAAATCCTGCACCAGCACTCCTGGCTATGGCATTAACACACATGGTAGATGGTTACACACCCCTCCTAACATCACCGGGACATGGCACAACACTTTTACAGGACACGACTCCATCAAGCCATTTACAACACGCAATGAAACCTACTTAGCTGACAATTTTCTGAGTGGCTCAGTGTGACACTGCATGTCCGTTGGTAACCTGGCCACATAACACTTAGATTTTTTTCATGACACGAAAACGCTAGGGTTTATAATCGCGTCCCAAGTCGTCTTTTTTTTTTTTTTTTTTTTTTTTTACACACTGGATGGAACCGATTGCAACTCAATGGAATTTAGAGGATTACTTGTCACAGGCCATGGATTGACAACCACTGGCATAAACACTCAAAAAGCACTAAGGCTGAAAAGCAAAACAGACTTTAGTTTACTCAACAGGAGACCAAGTGATACAAAGGTTGCAGCAAGACTCAGCGCTGACCCGACTATGATAAAGGCTAACACCCATTTTACCCCCCGTAAACCCAAAATCAAGTCAGCGGTTTGGAAAGAACATGTGAACACCCGTACATAGCGTCCTATCTGATCTTACTCCATTGGCCTCTGCATTATTTGACAAGTACAGTAAGAAAATGCTACCTATGTATTACTACATCCCGTGTTAACCCCCCACCCCCCCTCCGCACACAGCTGTCAGCTAGAGCACCATTTAAACCAATGACAAACCAACACAGTAAGCCAACAGGATGAGGCCTAAACCAGGGGGCTGATCCACATGGAACGACACATCACTACATGTTACCTATTATGGTGTCAAAGCATGCTGTGCTACACTAAGGCTACATTCCAGTGGTAAGATTCATTATTTCCTATAGTTTTAAACACTGGACCGACAATCACCTTCAGGGTTTGAGTAACTAGAGTTAAAAAAAAAAAAAAAACAAAAACAAAAAACCCACACACACAATCTTAACTACACGGCAAAATATACACAAGACAAGAACATAGCTGGGCGATAAATCAATTAAACTGAGCTTTTATTAGAACGATGCGTAAAAATGAACATTGCAATTTAACCTCTAATTACAGCATGCCGCACACACTGGTCAAACTGCCCCGAACCTCAAACACAAGCACAGTGTAGCACGATGGCAGCGTGTGCGTCGACAAGTGAGGAGCTTGTCTGTAACACCGCCAGTGTCGCCACGGTTGCTTGGAAGCAGTTCGGTTATGCAACGTCTGACGTTGAACAAACCACTGTCCATTCTAAAGTCTGTGCTGACTAAAGGTAGCAGCAGGACAAATGTATTCCAGCATCTCTGACGGTGGCACACAGCCCAGCGGGAGAAGTGCATGACCCTGCGAGACACGCAGGGCAACAGTGCCCCTCAAACACCTGTTAAACAGCTATATCATTTCACCATTACATACCATATGGTAAGATATCAAAAGGTGCGGTGACATTTCGTACTGCCAAAGACATAGTATACATATTCACAGTGGAAAAGCCTGGGTTCATACAGGTGCTGAGTACAACGGAGCCCACACAGGAGCTACAGGCCACAGTATTTTGCTGAAGTAGCCCTGCCCAACCTACACAACAGTACACATGGAATAAAAACACAAAGCAGCTGGAGAATGTCTTCTTCCAAATTTGCTAACTCGGGTTTTTACTTTGGCCTCTATGGAGATATTCACCCTTCACACTTACCAAAGATTACCAAGTACTGCGAGTAGGGAGCAGCCACGGAGCAGTATTCAGGGAACAATCCCAGTCCTTAAGCCACTTCTTATTCATGTCTTTTTGTACAAACATCTTCAAGCTTGTGTTTTTAAAAAAAACTTCTGAATATTTTAAATCTTTTTTTTGAGATTCATCTCAAAAATCAGCCATTTTCATTTTAGGCCACACCACCCAGCCCTAGCACGGGCTTGCAAACGTACCAGCTTTTGCTCAACCCCTTCAAGTCTGTTTACCCTATCAGACTGACTCACATGGACACCTGCCCTCCCCATGCCTTAGCCTGGCAGCAGAGGCAGCAGAGACAGCCCCCCCCCCGGCACTGACCTCAGGTGTAGTTTCTCCAGGCTGGCGTCTGCCAGGTCGTCATTGGCCCTCTGGTGGATGTCCCTCTGGGTCTCAATCTTGTGGTCGTCAGACAGGCCATCCACTTTGTGGATGAACACTTCAAAGTTGATCTCGGGGTTGACCCTGTAGGCCCGGGACACGGTGAGGTGCAGCCTCCCCAAAGCCTCCACATAGTCATCCTGTGAGCCAAGAAATAGCATGCAGATACAGCTCTGAGCGAGTGGGCTGTAGGTACAAACTGCACGACTGCCAGGAAAACAATTCTACTTCAGACAAGTCAGATTTATTCTTGTTCCTGTATTATCGCAAGTCAGCCTATACCAGACTCTATAGCTGTATTTCTGACAAGGAAAGGAGGCACATGATATACTTAAAATACCACGCAGCTGAAGCTCCTTGCATAACCACTGCAAATGCACAAGCAACTTCAGCCCATGGATGACATACGTCACCTGGTCCTCATGATAAGCAAAATGACTTAAGGGTGGAGTGACACAAGACAGGAAAACTAAATCAGGTGACTGTGAACAAGCAGCCCTCAGTACTCCACCAGCAGGTCAAAAACCTCATACCTGGCTCAGCACAGGAGCACATGGTGACTCAAATCACATTAGCTTACATTTACAGACACTGCCAACATGTTAGGGCTAAAGCCCTGCATTTAGTGCCATAAAAGAAAGGGGGAAACACTTAGAAGGTTCCAGAAATGCCCTACGCTGGATGACAGCTTGGTCAAAGGATCAAGAGCTCTATCAGAAAGTCAACCTGTCCAACCCACTCGTCACCCAGGCATACACGTAGAAGATTGGCTTATTTTCTTAAGACCATGCAGCCAGCAGACAGAAACAAGCCAGAACAACAGTAACATGCTCCAAAATCCCTGAGTAAGCTTTTCAATACGCTTGCTCTTCTGAAAGTGACACCTAACATCTCTAAGGTAAGATATGTAGCCCCAGAAAGGAGCAGCCATTTTCCACTGATCATACTTCAAGGTACACACGGGAACGGTGCACACCACTGGTCTGTAAAACTACCATGTTTGTGGTGGGGGAGATGGCGAGAAATGTGTTTCAACAAGTCGGCACACAATTCACCTTAACATGCTGGCCTGGAGCAGACTAAATCACCTCAAAAAAAGTTACTGCAACAGAAGAGAAAACTGCATTTGGTACACCATGATGCATCAAGCCAGTATTGAATTGAACAGCAATTATGACTTGGCAAGTATCTTCAGGGGTTAGAACAGAAGAAGGGTTAAATAAATGCTAGAGATTCATAACCTGAACACCCCACTGTGTAGTAGCTTTCATTCCCCTTTTACCTGTGCATCAATGACAAATATCAAGGCCCCAGTCCCCCTGAAGATCATCTCGTAGTCAAAGGTGGGGTCAAAAAAGTCCACCTGGCCAGGGAAATCCCAGATCTGGAAGTTGACGAAGGAGCTGTTGGAAATGTCATCTTTGTAGATTTTGTTGGTGCTCTCCAAGAATAGTGTCTCATTGGGGGACATCTTGTGGAACACAACCTAAAGTAGAGCAGAAGGGATCCCAAATCAGAGTCAAACATCTACAGTTTCCAGCCTTTCCTTAAAAGTATGTGGCTATTGGAACAAGTGAGTGGGAAGGGGTGCTTTTGGACAGAGCTTTGACAGATTCTCGGAGGGACTTAGACTGCAGTAGTTTACTGCATGCCACAGTAATAAAAACCAAATGAATTAGTGTAATTATCTACAGGCATCGCAAACCAGTGTGAACATTAAAAGCCCTGTTACAAAAACAGTAAACCGGTATATCTGACATTTCTTCAGCACATTGTGTACAAATTATTTTCGTTTCCTTCTCTGCAAGTCATACTGGTAAACGTCTTACATGAAATTCTAAAACCCATTCATCCAAAACGCTAAGATGTCTACCACCGCATAGCAAGGTGCGGTCTTAAGATCAATTGTTTGTCACTGATACAACGGGGAAACGCGACTGATGACACGGTCGATAAAACACAACAAAAGCGTGCATTTATTCGCCTTTCACCACCAGCCATAACAGCGCATGACTAACACATGTAAGCTCCATGACATGGTGAACAGCGTCCCGCCACTCAGTCAAGCACAGCGGGCAGGAGAACAGACTGCAGGCCGACCCACTCGACGACGCTGACATCGACATTGGCGCATGCGCAGTCGCCGCGAGACGCATACCATAAGGGTAAATAAATAAAAGGCAGGGAGGGGGGATGCGCCCTGGTGTCATCACGTGCCCGGTGCCGGCTGATGAACGCTAAATAGCTAATATGCTAACGTATCGTCTAAAGTCATTTAGAATGACCCTTCGGCAGACTAGTCCCAAACCAGGACATAATATCACCGACTATAATCACTGTCTTGTCGGCAAACTATTATCATAGTTTTTAACGATTCGTACTCCAAAACATTAATATAAAAAAGTCGTCGCTAACTTCGCCTTGACAAAAGAGACGCCTGGTCGGCGCATTGCATCGTGAGAACTGGGACGGAGCTCATGAAACCGGTCAGATTTAGTGAGAGGCTTGAGAGTGCCAGGAGAACCCGCCGGGTGGTGTACTGTCATAGTTAGCTAGCTGCTAAGAGACGCTATAGAAAAGCCCGCTCGTTAGCCAGCTAGCCAACTTTAAACACTCCCCCCACACCTTCTGTATGGACGATTTGCCGCTCCGTCGTAATCCCATTAACAATATCCTAGGCTTGCTGTCGGAAGGTGCTGGACTGTCCTCGATGTCCGCCTCCTCCACCCCGTAGCCGAAGTCCTTCGGGAATGTGTCCACCACCCCGTAGCCATCCCCCAGCGGCTCCTCGAATTGAATCGACATTTTGACCCGACGACACAAGCTTCCCTGATCTCCCCCGTTCTCCTGCTTTCACTTCTAACAAGCTCCCCCACCGAAACCGAGTGAAGCATACAATTTCAAAGTTAACGAGTTTCAAGAGGCCGAATATACGCTATAATGGACAAAAAAGAACAGTGTACAGATACTCTTCTCCTTTAAATCTTAGGGTGCTCGTGTTTCTCTTTCAGCGATACCCAAGCGTTTGAATCCGCCTCCGTCACCCGATTGGCCTGTGTGTCGAAAATCTATACGCTCATTCGTCAACGTTCCTGTCGCTTAAAAACATTTAAGAAAGCAGGGTGGGGTCATCTAGTGTCATATGTTTTGCAGTCACCTGACTGTTCACTGGCGTGCAAGCTTGGCTTTGTGACCTTTCACCTGGAGGTGTACTCTGCTGTTTTTTGTTACATTTTTGACGCGGTAGTAAACTGAATAAAACAAATTTAACAGATCGTTAGTCGTTAATATTACAATTTATACAATAATAGCTAAATCAGTGCTACTACATACATTAGTTACTCAAATATATTGTAATCCGTGATTTCTGTGCCTGTTTATGTTATTTGTAAAATATTAAAAATGATAACTTCTATGGATAGGTCCCGGTTCACAGAATCCCAAACTGGATATAGGTGAAATTCATAATTTGCTTGTTTAGCCCATGTTTGTCTCCAAAGTGTGCAGGTTATGCTAAGCGTATGGTTTATTTAAGAGACTGGAATATTCCACAAGGGCTTCCTCCATCGCCTAGTTTAGATTGTAAAGTAAAGTACTGGCACAAGTGCCCTTGCACACTGTTCCAGGCATCACTGGATTTTTGCTTGGTAGCTGAAGACGCAGGTAACCATGTCTTTATATTTGTTAAAGTGTTAAGGTATCCACCACTGCAAAGATCATTTTTAGTGCTCTTTGTCCTCACTAAATCTATGCATAACACATGCTCTACAGTTTACCTAGAATTGTGGACTAATACCCATTTGTCTTACAGAGTACAGGCAACCCCCAACTGTCAGACTTATATGATATTGTTCCTGTCCTAGGCTGTCATCCACTTTGAGAGTTAATAACAGTTCCTGTACCTTTTAATAATAAACTTGTGCCTTTTGCACATAAGCAATTACAAAACGTAACTAATGCCTCCACAGATCACCTGGTCTATAAGCAAAGTGATTGGACTGCAGGGAAAAAGATCTGCTTTCTGTACATGTTCAGTGGCCCAAACACATTAGGATTTTCTACTTCTAGTGTTTTTTTCTCACTATCATTCAACCTAGTTTCCTTACTTACGTTTGCATTTTAAATTAACAAACATGGAACTTGCAATTATCAATGGCTAAAAATCACAGATTATTTAAAAAAAATATCAATTGGGTGATATTAAACATTTGAAGCAATATAAAAAAGTTCACACCATTTTAGTTTTTGTTACAACAGCTGAATTTACTGCTTAATCGAATTAACCTATCATTTAACATATGAAGTCCATCTGAACAATTTTTCCAAGGATGGCTGTTTTTCAGTCTTTATCCCATGTCAGCTCCTTCGCTGGTTCCATCACAACACTTAATTTACTTACTAGGAAATCCCTTTTTGGAGAACAGTACTACAATTTTAGTCACTGGGGGCATGTGGCATAGTCCTTTGTAATCGCTGTCCTTTGTAACTATTTTATTTAAAGCATGTCTTCATTTAAAGGAGACCTTATTTGGAATTCCAAATGTAACTGAAAAGTAACTTGTAATCTCCAGAACTTGGTCTTTAATAAGAGTTCATGACATAGGTGACTTGATTGGATGGCATAAAAGAGACGAATGAGGACTACACCTGACTCACTGAAAAACAAAAGATCAAACGTGGTGTCCTTACCAAAATGATTTACAAACTAATCCATTTATTAAATACTTACATTTCCTCATTAATATTCTGATTTTACACAATATGCTACTTCTGCATAATAAAGCAATCCGAAAAAAAACTTAATATCTTGGACAAGTAAATGTACGTCGCTTCACTTATGACCGCGACATCTGAATAGAGTTCATTTTATGTCTCGCTCATTAATGTTAATGTCAAGGAAGCCACTTGTTCAGTAGCATTTGCCAGTCGCTGCGGTAAGCGGCTCCACGAGCTTACCCCCCACGACGACAGCGGTGCATCCTAACTGCGCACGCGCAATACGCGACAGGGCCTTGGCGGCGCGCCCCCTGTGCTCATGCACGCCTGTGTATCGCGACTCCGCAGCTGCCGGCTGGTTGTAGCAAAGAAACAGAAAGAAAGTAACAATTTAAATTAAAGAATAAAATTAGTGAAAAGTAGCCGTTCATTTCACCAAAATGGCGCACTACAGAGTAAGTATGCTCGTTTTTTATGGCGCGGAGGTTTGCGGTTGTCTGAAGGACACCTAATAAAGCTGTGGCGAAAGTTTGGCTAACCGGCTAAGCTAGCCTGTTAGCATGGAATAATACAGGGACTGGTTTCCCTGGCAACTGCTCTGTTTACCGATTAAGTTAATCGTATGTATCCGTAAGTTAAGTCCAAATTACCGGTTGGTATAGCGGGATGACTAGCTTTCTGTCTTAAGCGCGCCTATTAAAGGTTGTTATAGATGCCAACATAATTAAAATAGTTTTACCATCCGAACTTCTGTCAAGGGACGGATGTTTAAATTACTTCTGAGTTTTCTATGAGAATGTAATGAAGAGAGACATGTCTCTTCAGCTGGCGAAAGGGCCGTATTTCGGGGTTTAAAGGTGAACTCTGTCCTCGGTGATTCCTTCCAGGCTGTCCCGCAGGTGTTCGCTGAGAGAGGCGTTTCCTCCAGTGACACGGCTCTAATAGAGCTAAACCGGCCGAGCTGGGGGGTCCACTGTAATCACCTAAGCCTCGCTTGGTTTCTTTTAAAATAAATGAATAACTCTCGATGTTAAAAATGGCTGTATCATTGATCTAATTTATTTATTTATTATTTATTTAAAATGTATTTAGTTACTAGTTTGTGATGTCTGGTCTGTTGCATTCAGCGAATGATTTACAACTGCAGCAGATTTTGGGCTTGAATCTGACCCTAGATCTGTATGTGATGGTGGCGCCATTCCTATCCAGCATAGTGACGTGTGCTTTGGCTAAAGCGGTGACTCCTGACTTATTGCCTCTGGCTGTCGGGAGATGGATGGATGGATGGATGGCGTTTGAGCAGACAGCTTAGACACGAATTGACACTGAATAATGACCAAATTTGTGTTGCTTTGAATACAAAACTGAACATCAAATTGTACGTCGTTAAATAGTCATGTTTCATAAAGCCATATGGCTGAAATGCAGAGTACCCATTACATTTTTCCTTTAAACCTTTAGTACATTTCTGGTTGGGATGGAGCGCTTTATTGCCACCTAGTGGTTAAAGTGGTGATTTTTTTTCAGATTTGCCGCTAACCCCGGGTCAGACCAGGCGAGCCCCAGTTTGATTAGTTTGCAGTACAGAAACAAATTACAGCAAAGCCAGTGACCATTTCTTGTTTAACCATTTCTCACCCTACTCAGCTTTAACCAGTGGACATTTTACAGAATCCTATGCTCCATTGACTGACCATGTGCTTTAATAGACATTTTAATCTCCTGTCTGGTGTGCTAAGGGTTCAGAATCCAAGCGGGAGCAGTTTAGGAGGTACTTGGAGAAAGCGGGAGTCCTGGACAGCCTCACAAATGGTAAAGCTGGGCTCAGGGTGCTCTGGGTGTCGACAAAGTCGCCCACTTGGTTCTTGCATTAAGTCCCATGCCACCTTTTCTTGCAGTGCTGGTGGCGCTGTATGAAGAGGCAGAGAAGCCTAGCAACGCATTGGAGTATCTTTTTCAAAAGCACAGTTTTCACTGCTGTGTCCTTGGCCACATAACGGGGCTGCACTTGAATGTCCAGCTTATTGTAGAGTTGAGCCCCTTAACATCTGGGCCAGTTTTGTCAAGCACCACCTGGGTGTTGCCAGCCCAGAGCCTGCAGAGACGGAGGCGCTGCGTCAGGAAGTGACTGACCTGCGTGTCAGGTGTGAAAAGCTGACGGAGGAAAACAAGGAGCTCAGAAGCAGGGTAGGCCCTCCCCCTCCCCCAGTGCAAAGTGGCCCTATGGCGTGTCTGTCAGCCTCAGCCGCTGTTCTTCCTCTCTGTAGCTCCTGCAGTATGAACCGACAGCAGAGGAAGGAGGACCCGAATGAGACCAGCACGGAGGGACTTCAGCTTCCTCTGCATACACAAAGGTCACCTTGACAACAAGATCGGAGAACTCAGGATTCTCTCTTTCTGTTCATGATGATGATGATATAAATGACTGCTTTGTTGATGTTGTTGAAATCTTTTTTTAATTTGAATTTTTCTAAAGAATTGTTGAATTCTGCGCACTTTTTTGAGCACCCCGTCACTATAGGGGCTGGGTCCATATGATCGTACTCATCCTTGGTTTGTACACACCAGCGCTGTTACTGGGGGATGTTGATTTTTGTGGCCCTTGTGCAAAACAGCAGACAGGTCCTGGTGCAGGATGTATTTCTTTTATATTAAATACCTTGATGTGTTGGTTTCTTGTGTGCATATAAACAGTTGGAGGCTGTAGGAATGCAACTTGCTTCTTTTTGGGAATGTCAATATCAGTGGAAACTTGAATCAAACTCTCAACCATCTCTCTCTACCTTTTAAGTTTTTTTTTAATAGTTGAATTCAACAAAGAGTATTTTAAGCTTATATTTTGCAGACGACTGTTCCAATTAAAATTAGATCACGTTTAATGTAATTAAGTGGTCTCCTTTGCGATGGTCCAGGATCTCCTGTGAGTAAACCTGCCCTCCTCTCTCCCCTGTCTAATTTCGCTGACACACTGCTGTACAACCGTACTGCAGAACACTGAACATGACATCAAGGTTCATGCTCAGTTTGAATGGGGCATACCTGTGAAGAAAATAATTTGGTATACCCTCCTAACTAGCACTAATGGCTGGCTGTAATCACTCTTAACATACCTAGTTATGTATTATCTGTATTTACCTTGTGAGCTAAATTACTGTGAGGTAGTGTAAATACCTTGTATCTAAGATATGTTTTGTGAGAGGTTCTGGGTGGCACAAGGAAAACGTGTTCCGTCAGATGTGAGGAGAAACCAGCTTAGTCAGGAAGAAAGAGCAGGTTTCAGAAGAAGAGCAAGTGGTTACCTGCAGATGAGTTTATTAAGGACCACAAGCAGCCCCCCTCCCCCGGGCACGACTTGAATGCTTCTTAAATCACATGAGGCTTACAGCTCAAAGTGGGCCAAGGAGGAGTGAAAGGAACCATTGCTCAGAAGGTGAGCAGCATGGAGGCCCAGCATCTCCTGCTTGCATTTATAGCTTGTGAGGCCTGATTTCTAGATTGTGGACCATTTTGTTTTGCTTGAGTGTTATCGACTGCCTCATCTGAAAAGATTATTTAGCTGAAGGTATCCTCACCAATCTGGTCTAAATCTGTCAGCTCTAGAATGAGGATGCTGTAAAACCAGCCTAGCAGCAAATTTGATGTTTAGACAGAATTAAAGCTTTAGAGGGTGCATGTTTTAACACAGATTCATGTTTTACCTCCATTACTGGAAACATTCGAATTCCACTAAAATCCGTAACCATTGTAACTGGGAGCCATATTGTAAGCATGTCTTCCACCAGCAAACCCCATCATCTGATTAAGAGGGCTCAGGAGGAAGCTAACTGCTAGCACCTCTGCAGACCAAAGGAAACTGCCTCCCCTACAAAGAGGGCTGTTTGACTGGGCGTGTTAGTCAGTGAAGTAGAGTGAGGCTGTGTTGCTACAGGACTGCCTTTCATTCTGCACTAACTCGTAGTGGTCGTCTGCATTGTTACCAGATTTTAAACATGATTTCCTCAAAACTCCTTGTGCTGACCTCAGAGCAGGAAGCCACTGGTCTGTTCCTGAAAGGCGAGAAGGGAAAGCGAAAGCAGGATGCTGGCCTAGCGTGCTGCTGCAGGCTGAGGTATGTCCTGAGACTGAAGACCAGGCCTCACCCCCAGGCCTAAATTTGTAGGTCGGTAGCCACTCGCCTACAGCTGCTATTACTCGCCAGCGAAATCCAGCGGCTGGGCGAAACCGTGGGGAGACTGCCTCCGCCTCGGCTCTGCCTCGACTTGGAGAGAAACCCCTGGGTCAAGTCCGGGCTCTCAGCTTGGTTTGGTCTCACGGGGTGACCGTTCCGACTACTAGCCCACTTGCCACTGCGGCTGTCTGCATCGCAACCATTAGCCTCCTCCACTGTGAGACAGTGCCAGGGTGCGCTGAGCCGTTGAGACCTCCTCCCCCCAGCCACCAGCAGGGTAGGGCAGGACAAGGTGTGAACAGCATTCTCTGTCAGGCTGGGGTATGCATGGCTCTCAAGTGCCCCCTGCTGGTGTGGGGTCACAGAGTCACTATGTGGTGAATGGGTTTTGCTGCTGGAGGTGCTGAATTCCACGGGACTGAGAGGGTCTTCCTTGGGTCCCTTGGCAGACAGCTCCCGGATGAAGACGGAAGTGGAAGGTGGGTTACAAAGCACCGGGTAGGGCTGGCTTTCAGTCAGCCTTTCTGGCAAAAGGCCGTAGTCCCCAGAGGCAGTCGCGGTGACCTGACACACCCGGGGCCCCACCGGACTCTTGTCAGACTTCCTGAGGTAATGGTCGTCCAGCTGGTCCTTCAGCTGCGCAAGGTGTTCTGTCTCGCCCCCATTAGGCGCCCTGCAGCCCAGGTGTGCAAGCTCCACGACGCTGAGAAGCAGTGAGACGCTGGCGATGCTCTGCATGAACACCATGAAGATGGTCTTCTCCGTGGGCTTTGACACAAAGCAGTCCACCACATTGGGACAGGGCTTGCGCTTGCACTGGAACAGGGCATCCAGTCGCAGGCCATACAGCTGGTACTGGCCAGCCATGAAGGCCAGCTCCATGGCGGCCCGAGTAACCACGTGCAGTATGTACGTGCGCAGCAGTGAGCCCTTCAGCGGCACTTTGCTTAACCTGCTATGCTCCAGGTGCCTCAGCTCACATTCCACCCTCCTCTGGGCCTCCGTCACCTCCAGCTCACGATATAAAGCTGCCTTCTTCCGCAATCGCTCCTTCTCCAGCGAGCGCAGCCTGTAGAGGGCATGCCCCATGTAGGCCAGTGATGGCGAGGACACAAAGACGACCTGCAGCACCCAGTAACGGATGAGTGAGACCGGGAAGGCAAGGTCGTAGCAGGCATTGCGACAGCCCGGCTGCTCGGTGTTGCAGATGAAGTTGGCCTGCTCATCATTCCACACGTCCTCCGCCGCCACGCCCAGCACCAGCATGCGGAAGACAAAGAGGATGGTCAGCCAGACCTTGCCCACCATGGTGGAGTGGATGTGGACCTCCTCCAGAATGCCCCCCAGGAAGTTCCAGTCCCCCATGCTCATGCAGAGTATGTGCCCGCCTGAGGGGATGGGGCAGGAAGAGAAGGAAGAGGTAGGTGAGGGCAGAAGACGAGACTCATTTAGAGGAAAATTTTTAAGTGAGACAATGAAACCACTTGGGCATCTCGGATGGGAGTGTGAGGGAGAGTGAGATTCAGCACTGAAGCGTGGCTATGCTGGGGCTGTGAGCGAGATGGATCGAGGGGGTAGCAGGTTGATATTCGGGTCTAATTAGCTGTTGAGGATTTTGCCAAACAAAATGTTTGTTTGACATTTGTCTGAGCACAAGGATGCATCATTACTACAGCTGGTCCTAGAGGTCATCTGTTTATATTCTTCTTTTACCCCTTAATGTAACTGGGTGGAAAGGAAAATTAGATGAAAATGGATTACATTTATGCAAATATTTCCTTTTGCCATTAAATATACTTGAAAATATCCAGAATGTTGAATCCTCTTAGCCAGTATGCCTGTTAGTTGTGTCTATCAATACTACATTGACAAAACTGTGAAAAAATAGGATAACCTACGTTTGGATTTAGCATCATTTACAGACTTTACTGTTCAAAACTGATTTGATCTCCAAAAATGAATAGCTTTGGGGTTTTTATATAATTTTTAAACATAGTTCTTTTTCCATGTCTAACTTGGGTATACCAAAATAAATTGCCACATACCTTTTAGGTGAAAATCAGAGAATTGATCACATCCATGATGTCACATAATCCACAGGAAGTAAACACACACACAAAGAGAGGTACTCTGTGGTTGAGATGCTCACCGTGTGGCTCTTTGCATGCATCTGTGGCTCGATGACAACTTATAGAGGCAAAAGAAATCGATGTGCGCGTCACTGTGGGCAGACAACTGGCAATTTAAACGCCCATGGTCATACGGGCATCACTACAGCTGTGAAATTCAGAGGGTTTATGTTTCATTTGGACAGTTCACCCTCACCCCTCTGCCCTGCTGAGAAAAGCCTTCCTTTTATGCACTTGCAGCAGTAAAGTATAATACAATAAATTACTGCAAATGATGAAAAAATATTTCATAAACATTTTGGAAAGAACTGAATTGTCCTTCAGTAGTTCTACAAAAGGTTATTCCTATTTCATGTAGCTACGATGTACTTAAATGTAATGGTGGGGTTGGTGTCATACAAATTGCCTCTCAGAATGGTACATATATGGTAAATTGAATCTGTCATCATTCTTTTTGGTGACTGGAGCTATCAGTAGTATCAAGTCTACCTGGGTAGAAACTTTTACACCCAGTCATTTTTCAGACTGGATTTGACATGGTGTAATAACACTTGCTCTGGAAATTATACACTATAGGTACATCTTGCTCTTCAAAGAAAATACACATGTAGGCAGTCATAATTATTACAGTTGTGGTTGCTGGAATTATAAGGAACCCTTTTTTAGACAGTACATAGTCACTCTATACTTACAACTGTTCTGCCACCAAGTCCAAGTCCTTCCCTGGTCAGACTATTAGATCAATGTTGTCATGTCGATTTCATACTCGGGTGGTTACCCAGGATGTAATTAAGGTTCTCCTGCCTGCTGCCCTAGAATTTTACTCCGTTTACAGGGAATCGATGAGCAGCGGACTGGCTGTGTGGGTTAGTGCAATCAGAGATCTGCAGATTCACCTCTTTCAGTACTGGTCTGTTGATAACTCTGCTCACTGGCCAAACTGTGCTGCTGCTTCCATCACTGTGCCATAACCTTTTATCTTTTATTACCTGTTTAACTTTATGGTCAATATACATATTCACCTACCTGCATGGACAGTGTTTGGACTGTGTGGAGGATAAAAAAAACACACACACACACACAGAGGATTTAAACCTGCAACCCCAGAGGCGTGAGGGTAGGGTGCTACTCTGCTGCCGTAATACCTGAAAATTATTGTTCCTGTTGTTGTGCAGTTTTTCACAAGCATCGCTTTTCAATGAAAACTAAAGCTCTTAAGTTTGAAAAATGGCGATACGGTGCAGAAGGACGGCGCACCATCGTGGGTGCTGTGGCAGGCACCTGCGATATTTCCTGTAACACTGCTGTTCCTCTGCACGTTACATACTGCCCAAGAACGAACCAAAATGCAGGCAAATAGCAGCATGAAAATGTTATTCCTGGCATGAACTAAACAGTCCTACTGAAACTGCAAGTTGTCTCAATCAAGGGGGGAAAAAATATGGGAAAGGCGGAGATGAAGGGCAGGGCTTAACATACTCCCCATGCCCCATCAGGTCAAATCTCTTCTATATCCAGTAGTGTCAGAGGCTGTGGGGTCACACCAGGTCCAGCTGAATTCCCATACTGCCTTTCGCTGAAAAGAGGACCCAGTGCCGGTGGGCCATTTATTCGGAGAAGTCCCTCCAGTTAACATTGAAGTTACAGGAAAAACAGACAGACAAAATGATGAAATAAGGACTGTATATTGATGTGACAGTACTGGCTGAAGGAATCGATGACCTTCTATAAAACAGACTGGGGTACAATGAAATATCAACCGGGCTCTCCATTTGAGGTCTGCCAGTGCCGATTTAGCCAGGATAAAGGAACCAAACCTGTCCATCATACACTTTGCTAAAACACACCACTCAAAGAGCATTTGGGTCATGCTGTACTTTATTTTAGCAGGTGAACAAACAAGGAGGGTAAAAAAAAAAACATCATACACTACAATCACACATACATACACTTTTAGGGTAAAAATGACACCGAGTAGAATGGTTGGCAATATTAAGAAAAAATTTCATTTTTACTACAAAACCAATAAAAATACAAAATATACCTATAAAATATATGAATAAAAACTCTTCAGACTGACTACTAGTAATTAACAGCATAATATCCAGTATAGATTAACCCCCCTTCTCAAACCACCAGTTATTTAAAGCCAACACAATGAAAATGATTAAGAGGTGAAGAGCGCTACTTGAAAGACTTTATTATGGTCTCCCACTGCTGGACACATAAAAACCTTTTAAACAGCATGTGGCGGCACATTTACCGGCCGTAGGCCACAACACTGCCTGGACACGATCCCACAATTCCCTTTGCATCCTGTCACGTCAGGCGGCATTTGTCCGCCCTGAAAACGAGAAGACAGACGGAAATATGTCGGATGCAGATGTTTATGGGCAGATTCTGGCTTCCTGAAGGAGAGGTAATTCACTTGCTAATGCACCAAGACTACGCTGCCCACCCCCCAACGCAGCTTCCTGAATCACTGCTCAGAACAATACGGATAATGACAGGCTGTTATTCTCCATACAATTAGCGATGTTAGGACCGGCACAGACCAAAACCAGGAAGCGGCTGCGGTGGAAACCCAGAAACCCTGTGGTGACGTGGGGCAGGAAGGAGGTCCCTGAACTCGTGTAAGCAACGTATTATGTCCACATTGTAAACAGTACCATTGTTCAGTTAAAAGTGATAAAACATTTAGAAAATAAGGTTTGAATGGCCACTCAAGAAAGCTTGAGTTTAAAAGGTATCTGTCTGGCCGCAAAACAGATAATCATGTCCAAACATATGGTGTTTGAGGAGCTAACCAGCGCTGTATTAAACTAGATATTTGGGACCTTGGAGACCAAAATATCTGTTGAATTACCTGAGCTTTGTTCTCTAACTGGACAAGAAGTTGGATTCCACAGATGGTCATCACACCTGTCAGGGAGGACTCATCACTCCCTGATCGCCAAAGTCCAGGGAACACTGTTCAATGACGTCAATGACTTAAGGATCCCAAAACTTTCCCTTCCAGAAGAAACATCCCAAAATGCAATTAAGGCATCGCTCCCTGGATGAAGTGAGTGTGTATGGTAAAGGGTCCTTACAGGTTTATCAGTCCACAATGTCACATTAAAGGTGCCTTTCAAGTTCTGTCCCGGCCACATGCACCTATGCCGGGGACAGGAAGATGTTGAAGATCACAGCAAACAGGACAAAGAGGAGGTATCCCACAATGCACAGCCAGAATCGAGGATCCCTGAGGAGCTTCTGGTTGTAGCTGCTAAAGAACACATAGCCAATTGTCATGCCGGCCACCCCACCGGCGATATGGGCCACGAAGGAGACCTGGTGGAAACAGGGGTGGGGGTTAGTAAAGATGGGACACAGCCTCCATCACTACTGGGCCAAACTCTGGGACAGCAGCACCGCACTGAAGGATTTTATGGGCAGGTTGCAGGATCTTACCTTATAACCTGAATCATGAACCAGAAACCGTCTGTAGAGAGCAAAACCCATGTCGGTCCCCACTGGTGGACAAAAGAGTGAAAGCAAATGATGCATTAAAGATGTCCGATTGGACATCAGCATGGCTGGGAGCTACAGAGAAATGGACGGGTTTTGATATGCCAGCCTACCCATGAGCACGATAACCGTGATGCGGAAAACTCCCAGCAGGGGGAGCATCTCCCGGAAGTTCTGTAGAATAGATCATTACATTGCTTAGTGACAGACGCTTCAGATTCCAAGATGGGATCTACAGTTGGACCTTTGAATAAACCTATTATAAAAGCTTTGTTTGTTGTGTATGGGGGGGTGGTTGGAAGGGATCTGCATATAGCGAGGAGGACTACTCACCACTATAGCATTCATGAAGTAGCCCCCCATCAGGGCATACACCCCACCAGAGGCCCCCACCAATGCATTCAGGGGATCAAAGATGGAGCTCGCCAAAGAACCTGGGGACAGGACAGTCGCTCAGTTCCAGGAAAACACAACAGCCTCATCTTCAGCCAGGAGAACAGGAAAAACCAGGAGGGTTGGTTCAGACAGCTTGGTGTGGTCCAAAGGCAGACTTCCTGCTTCCCGTCACTCACACCACCTTTTGTCCAAAGTGAGGAACAAGTCAGTGCAGAAGCAGGTAGGTGCAGTAGAAGAGGGTGAGGGAGAAAGAGGAGGAGCAAGGAGGCTGGGCAGGGCGTGGCTGAGGAGAAACGCTGACCCACAAGTGAATAGAGCGCTTCTTCTCTGGCGGGGGGGGGGGGGGCGTTGCCATGGCTGCGGAGTGCTCACCTGCAAGGACGCCGCCCATGTACACCATGCCCACCTCGAAGCCCTTGTGCACCAGCTCCAGGGGGATGCCGAGCAGGAGCTGAATCACTAGGTTCCCCAGGATATGCTGCACCCTGCAGGAATGCAGCAAGAAGGGGGGTACGGGGAAGGCCATACCTGCTTAGGGGGCCATTAAAAATATGCGGCAGCATGTTTCTTGTGCATAAAGAAGGCAGCCCGTCACCTTAAGAACAACACGTGAAGGTAGCCTACACCCACCCCCCGAAAGGTCCGCACTCCCACTACTCACCCAGCGTGCACTAACATGTAGGAGAGGAAGCGCCATGCCTCCTCCCTCTTGTCGGGTTTGTAGGAGAGGGGGCTGTTCCAGATACCCTCCCCCAGCGTCACCCACTGCTTCTGCGGCTTCCAAACGGCATAGTAGATGAAGACCGCCAGCTGGGGGCAGAAGAATGGGCACTTGTTGACGGGGGGGGCACAGACATAGTCCACTTACAGAGGGGGTTACCACTGGCCTGAAAGGCATAAGGTTCCTCCCCCTACACCTCATCTCTCCAATCAGTATGTCCTACATACTACCCTGAAGTAATTTGTCATAGAAGAGCAGATTCATCTGTTAATTGGTGATAACTAAGACTGGGCCACATTCCCAGGATGGGTGGCATTTCTTTGGATAATCTTGCTTTTTCACCCACTTTCATGGTTTTTTTTTTTCCCAGTCACAGAAGTACTCTCACCTGGAACCAAGTCAGATCATCATTAAATACATAAGGTTTATTTCCCTTAACCACCATCTATTAACAGACAAGCCCCTTCCCATTAAATTCATAATTCAGAGAAATAGCAGGTCAAATCCAGGAGCCATTGTTAATTGTCATACAATAAAATGCACATATTTGAGTTGTGCTTTTCAACATCCCCTGTAGAGTGTGAACACAAAAGCACAGGTCAACTTCCACAGAAAGTTTACCTAAATCAACCCTACTCCCCCCCAGTCTGTATGGTTCAGACAGTTGCATGGAGCTTCAACAGAGACTGGCCCAGTTAAGGTTTCCAGCATCAGTAATCCAGAGCAGAACCCACCTCTGCTATGCTGACCAGGATGATGAAGATGGGTGGTGGACAGCAGTTAGCACGCTCCAGGTATACGTCCCGTGCATGTGCCGGAAGCATCCACATGGAGATGGACTGCTGGAACCGGTCACAGCAGCCCACTGGCCCCCCATTCTGACCCACATCCTCTGGCTCTTCCTCTTCCTCTGGAGCCTCCTCATTCCTCCGCACCGGGAAAGGAATGGCCTGATCAACATCCATGGACTCCATTTGTCAATGTTAGAGGAGTTGAGGTTGAAATGTCAGTTCTTCAGGATGGTCACCGCTGTTGTACCATTGACAAAGAAAGCAGACTCAGAACATTTTATCACTAAAGTAAAACACACAAAAGACAATGACACAGAATAAATGGAAAAATACAACAGCCCTTATTGCCATAAAATTTACTTCTGATGATCAAAAGAGCTTTGAACTCTTTAATTGTAATAGCTGCGAGAAGTCACATTAGGTTAATAAGTGGAAGATACTATATTATTGTCTAAAAAGCTTCTAAAATACGTTTTTCTATTTGTGCGCCCTTGCTACTGTCAGTTTCATTCTGTCGCAACAGTGCTGGCTTTTAAAGTTTCAACACAGTCGTTAATATATTTCCGAGCTGTTTGGAGAATAAGTATTAGGTGTGTCTTACAGGCTGTAAATATGGCAATCACACCGCCGGTAACGTTGATATGCCGCTCCCATTCATCAGGTACTTCCTGAACATTAAAAAGCTAAACTTTTAAAGGCAAGCCGAACACTGGCGAGCCCCTGAGACACAGAATCCTACACATTGAATAACATTGGTCCATCACCATGTTCGTAGGCTAAACATTCCAACTGAAGGATCGGGCGCCTTTTCACCACAGGATTAACTCCCGGTTTCCCTCCTGCCTTTACGGGAATATTGCGACTTTCCACATGATTTACATACCGTCTCCTGGGTAATTTCACATTTTAAACCAGGTAATCGCAACGGAGTGATGTGTTATATCAAGGCGGCAGCGACTATAACTATACGTACATGCTCAGAAGGAGAAGGTCCTCAAAAGCGGTAGGTCTTGTAATTATGGACTTCGCCCAGCTGCTTTCCTCCCTCGCATTTCCTCTAAGTTTGGAACACCGGACGCAAACAGGATACCTAGCAGATGGCCTCGGTGCTTCTGCTCGTCGGCACGACTCCGTTTATTTAACACTCATACGGGAAGACTTACCTGCGAGGGCCGATCGAACCGAAACACCTGGGCGCGGGTGACCGACAGCATCAGGAAGTTCCACGCAGGTATGACTGCGAAACACACCCGTACGCCTCATACAAACTCACAAGCCCGCAAAAACCAACTTCCAATAAATACAACTCGTATCAACTTAAATATTCGCAAACAGAACCATTTGAGTGGCTTTAACACATACAGATTACTGTAAGCAGTTGTACATTTGAATACAAGGCTAACGTAATTAACGTGCGACTTGGTGGCGCTAGTGCACTGGTCGTACCGGTTATGAACAGTCAAACTCAAGGCCGCGTCTCCAATCTGTTTATTTGTTTCGACTAAACCCGTCAACACTACAAAGAAAAACATGGAACGGGAAACTGTACAAGAAAATGAAAAATGCAAATTGCCTTTCGGTCAGGCATCTCAACAGGTCATCATCTAATACTCCAGCATGCCACTGAATACTGCCTCCCCCCCACTTACCCAGAACTGAAACAGCAACAATGAGCAATACAGGGAAGTAAAAACATTTGGAAGGTAATTAAGGCTGTAATTCAATGGGCTGACCATCAGCTTTTCAGTGGTGTTCATTGGTCAAACCACCACCACCAATTGTTCCAAGCAACTCAAATCCAAAAGAAACCAGTACGCACAAACAGGTAGGGGGTTCCCCCACATGTATACCATATCAGCACCATTACACTTCCCTAAATACCTTGAAATGGGGGAGAACCTGTACAGGTCCATTCTTGATGTTTATGTCAGATTGCCCAAATTGCCACCCCATCTCTTTATCTACATTCAGTCTCCAACAAAGACCCCTTCATCACTGCCTCAAAGGCCCACTTTACACCTTTAACATGGTAAGCAAACACCAGCAGGTACAAACAGCAGAGCTCAAGGCCAGTGAGAGAGTGATGTGTCCTGCATCTCAGCAAGTCTGCCACTTCTCACACAAGCCCTGTTATTTCAGTTTAAACCATGAGATCAAGGGAGAGTCTTGAATGGCTTCCGATGCAGGCAGAGTGCATTAGCCGTACAAACTGCAGTACAGAAAGTAAATGGAACCAGAAACATGAATTATGTACAGAGGGAAAGAGTGACTTCACACCACTTTTATTGTACAGAAAAGGTGGAAATTAAAAGTCCACATCCGTGTGTTCAGTGTGTGGGAGAGACTGGAGGCCTGCTTTGGCAACATGGGCAAGGTAACACAGAACAGTCACGGTAGGCTAGCTTCCTGAAGCACGGCGAGTCTTCATCTGGAGCACGCACATGCCGACAAGCATCGATTCGGAATGGGCCAGCAGCAGAACAGAGCAGGACTCCCCCAGGGGAATAAAGGTAAAACCATGGCACCCAAACATCGTGGAACAAAAGAGGGCATGGGGGATGTTGAGTACAGCAGCCATCTTGGTGGAGGAAAGCTGGTACCAATCCACAGAATCTTCAGGAGACATCTGAAAGACATTGGGGGTGGGCATCAAACATGGTTTTGTGCTTGAGGCACCTGAATACAAGTGTGCTGGCACTGCCCGACACTCACAACTAGCAGGCCGGGCGCCGTATCGCCGCATGATCTGGTCTTGTGTGAACTTCACAAAGGACTCATATTGCTCTGAAAGCAAGATAGACAAACCAGGTGAGAGAAAAACCAAACCCAGCCATGCCACCCAAGGGCCTTGACCCATGCCAACTGCAGGTGAGGGGTATAGGGCCCCGAAGGAACTCCCACTGTTTTACCTGCAAGCTTTGTGTTGAGGATCTGTTCATATTCTTCACGAATCTTTTCTTCATGGTCTTTGAGGAGGCGCTCACACAGGTAGCCCACCTGGCGCAAAGTAAACGAGGGCTGGTCCTTCTTCACAGATGAGGGACCTAGGAAACAGACCATTAAAGGGCACAATGCCCCACACACACTAGTGTGACTGACTTCTGCTGACCTACGTGAAATGTAGGACATTCTTTCACAACCACATCTGACTGAAGCCAATGAAAGTTGACCTCCCAATCCACATGCTAACAAATGGCAAAGGAAATCCCTGCCAAACAAGTGGACAGAGGCCATCAGGTTCTTAATCACCAGATCTTACCTGGAGGGGAGCTGGGAGCCGTGAGTGTGGGGCTGCTACTCTGACCCTCACTGGGCACGACTACCTCACTTTGGTTGAAGGCACCCTCCAACTGCCGTCGCCGCTGGTAGCGACTGTACTCCTGTTTAAGGTTCTGGAAGATCTGCTCTGTTGAGCAAAAGGTAGGAAAGATGGTCAGGACCACAGGGAACTTAACTCACAGCAGAAGAGCTCAAAAACAAAATCATGACCATATGAGTGATGGTGGGACCACTGAGGGAGGATGTATGCCATCCCAGCACTGACAGGAATCATCCTAGTAGAAACCTGCATTTCAGACTTCCTGTAAGCCGCTGAAGCAGACACTTGCAAAACCTGTTTTCCTGAGCTGACATTGATAGGAAAGTGGTGAACATCTGAGGCATCAAACCGAGTCCGTTATCATGCGTTTCCTGGGCAGGGCAAACCAAAAGTTCACCACAGATGTCAAGTTGCCCAACCTCCCCTAGGGAATTTCAGCTCAATAGCTCCCCCAGCCACACAAAGGCAGTAGAAACAGCCACCAGTTCACTTCCTCCCCAAAATACCCATCTATTCCCTGCTGACATGTGTGAAGTGAAAGCAGGCCACAGCAGCACCACACACCCCATCCCAAAGTCACCCATCTAAGGGTGATCTTACATCATGGAGAAGCAGGCTGACGGACAGCAGCCGAAAGTAGGACCGCAATGCGCAGAGTGGGGGTGGCCTGAAGCCTGGGTGCAGATGAAAGCAGGTCTGTTTCATGCATAAGGGGGGCAGGTAGCACGGCGGCCAAGGACACAGATGAAATCCAGGTCGGCTCAGAGTTCCATCAAAGGAACAGCTGTCACATTTGGAAAGAAGGTACTCTGACTACACTATAAATAAGTACAATATCCAGCTGTGATGGTAGGTAGGTTAAGAAACTAAATGGGGAAAACCAGGCTAGCACTACCTCCCAGTCCCTTATCTAGGGCTGGAGGAGCAGCAGCAAGGCCGTGGAGCACTGGGCTACTGGGGTGAACCCTTTCCTGACTGTACACAGGCTTCTGCAGCACCACTGTTTGTTTAACCCTGAACAAAAGCACATGTACACAAGCATTCAGACAGCAGTAAGAGGCTGGTGCAGACACGGTTGCTCCACAAGGCAAAGGATTAGGCAGAGTCAGACCCATCATCTGGCCATTGACAGCTGTGAAGTGGCTTGCCTCAGGCCAATTCACTTGGAGGGGAATAAGATTGACTTCCAGGTGAACAAGGCCGTTAGGAGAACAGCATCTCATCTAGGGCTGGGGGGGGCACCTCCCTCACTATAACCCTTGACTAGTTGGTCAACTGACTTCCTGGGGAAACCAGACAGGAAACAGCACCAGCCCCCAACTTGACAGCAATTCCCACACTGAATCCCAGGCGTTGCCTAGCAACAGCATGACCCCACAGTGCTGGGATGCAGCCATCAATCATTTGAACTTCCGGAAGAGACCGACCAGAGACAATGGGGGAAGACAAAGGAACAAAAGCAGAAAGGGACAGGGTAGGTGAGGGTCTTCTGATGTTCCCTCAAGACCACTTAAACAATGCCAGGATTCTAAGTGCCCAGCCTCTGAGCTGAGCTCCACAGAACAGGCCGAGCCAAGCCTGCACTGGGTCAAAACCGCTAAAGGGATGGGGCTAGACAGGGGCTATGAAGCAAATTTGAAGCATGGTGCCTGTCTGAAATCAGAGCTACAGGGAGGGGGTGGGTAACTGCTTCACAGGCAGAGCTGCCCTACAGGGCAGGTCTAGGTCTCAATCCAACACTCCACTCAGCCCCCAGGCAGAGGAGTTCACAGGTGGCAATGGGGTGCTGAGAAAAATCTCATTCCTTCCCTAAGGCCACTCAGCTATATGCTCAGACAGATGCAAGCCTTTACATACCAGCAGCAGACAAGAGCACACCAGTCGCTCTGAACAGAGGGACTGCAATCACTGCTTGCCCAAGGAGCCATTTTGGATCATCTGGCCACAGTCCCAGACTGAAAGGACACCTGACACCAGCTGGTGTCACCCCTACCCAGACAGCATGACAGGGACACCACATGTACACAACATCCGGAGGGACCCCACCCTGTTCCCAGCAGAACAGGATTGTTCTCCAATACACAATGCAGTCAAGTCAGGGATAAACTGAACCCAACATTCCATTAGAGCAGACATGCCCTATAGCCAGGATTTGCTTTAGTGTACCATTTAGTAAATGGTGCTAAAGGCATTAACGCCATTCACAGGCTGTTAGCCACCAATACTGGCATGCTATTCCTAATTGGGCCTCTAACATCAGTATGAGGCAATAAGGTCAGCCAAACTTACACCAAGTTCATCATTATGACTGTAGTTGTCCATCGTGACTGTTAGTGGGTACGGGGTGTCATCTCCAAACGCAGAGCATGAAACAAAAACTAGGCATGTACCAGTTACAATAATGATTAAAACCAGGAAAACACCAGCTTTTGAGCCAACTCACATGGAGGTTGAGAAACCTCAGTATGAGTATCCATAGAGAGAGCAGAGGACAGGTGAGCACATCGGAATGTGCAAGACTGACAGGTGGTCCTCTGACAGCCCATCATAAGTAGGTAGGGAAGCCCACTGACACCTGCAATAAATACCCCCAAATAACCCCTAGGGACCAGCCACCATGGAAAAGCTGCTGCCCATTTGATAACTCTGTGGCACAGAGCACTGGCTTGGCTGGCTGAAAGCTGAAGAACTTAAAGCACACCACCTGGGAGCCCTTCCAAAGCTAAGGGAGGGGACAGCACCTTTAGCATGCAAGAACAAGCTAGTTTCATCTACCCTACATATTCCTTGGAGATCGCATTCAAAACATCCTTGGCCTATTATCTGGGCATGTTTCTCACCAAGGGATTTGCTCTGTTGGATTTCCCAGTACCAAGCTCCAGCCCCCAGGAGGAGACTACTTCATGGGACAACTTTTCCATCCTGGACATTCAGCTTGAGAAAGCAGTCCAGGCCTCATGCCACTACCAGGGAATGGACAGAACACACATACACACTCCCCTTGCTGAAGAATATCCCGAGGCTGCATTCCTCAGTTCTACAGGGCACCAAGCAAGGAAGAACTGGAACACAGCCACTAGACATTCAGACCAAAGAGCCAACTCAAACCAAAGTGTGTGGCTGGTGGTGGTGGCGGCAGCAGCAGCAGCTAGGGGGGGTGGGGTTTGACAGCAGCCCAGGAGAAAACCATGGAAAAGTCAGGCAAGGAATAAAAGAGGAATCAACTTCACGAAGGAAGTGGACACCTGACTCAGAGCACCCAACATGGTACCTCCCACAGAAGGCTTGCTCTCTGAAAGGACACAGTGGTATCTAAGATGATTGCCAAAGCAACGACAGTGAGCTCGTACAAGCACAAAAGCCTGCTTCTCCTCAGGCTTTCACCAAGCAATATACGCCGCAGACAGACGGCGACTTATTAGCACACTTAATTAAAATTCCTCCCATGCAGATCTGTGATGGAGGGGGCTATCACACTGAACTGTACCAGGACCGGCACTTATTTTAAATGCACGAGAGACGGGATTACTGCGGTGCACAAAAACAGCTTCACAAAGTGCAGCGGAAGCTACCACAAACGGGAGGGGTCAACCATTACCACTTACTGTGGTGTAATCCATATTGACAGTGCAGCATCACATTAAAATATCAAACTGGATTCAAAGCAAAGCAGCAGTCTAATTAGGATTTAAACAAGCAAGAGGGATTAACTGCTGTCAAACCTACTCCCATTGAGCCCAGCGTCCATGGGATTACAGCAGCCACAGCCAGGTAATTCTCTCACCCCCCCCCCAATTCAATTCCCAAAGAAGGGGTTTCAGATGGGCGGACAGGAAGTGTGTCAACAACGCACTGAACAATGTCCTCATAATTAGATTGAGTGTGTAAGAAAAAGATCGAAGTTTAACGAAATACACGAAGTGACGACATGCTTATAGAGGATGTTATTCCCTTTATCCACAGTCGGCTTTCCTTTCGGAAGCACCATTTAGGCATTAACACAAATGGCGCATTTACACAAAGGACAGAAGGGGGACAGGGTGCGGGGCGGGGGTGTTCCGGTAACGGCGCGGTAGGCTCCACGTCAATCAAACCGGCTCCGTTTAGGCGTCAAACGCAGTAAGGGGGGGTTGGGGATCCATACACGGTCTTTTAACGAGGGAGCAAAAAAAAGCAAGCTGACAAAATGTTGATCACACACGGCTGGGAGAGAAACCGGCAGACACATCCTATGACAGCTCCCGTACAGGGTACGAATTTTAAGCAGGACATTTCTCCGCAACAAGAGGAAGAGTGTGCACCCAATACCCCCATCCCCCCGGTCAGCCCACCCCAACCCAACCTAGGGGTGTCTTAGGCTACACAGAACCGACGACCCCACCCGGAGGGCTCCACAGCCCGTTCTCCGTTTTAAACACGGAGATTACTCGCATGTGTCGAGTCGCCTTTAGACGGTCCCCCGTCCTCGGTAAAGTGATCACAAGGCGACGCGAAAGGGAAAGGAAATGAAGACAAAAACAACACAGGCTGGGGGGGGGGCGCGCTAAAGGCGTCGTCGGCTACAATAATGAAACTAAAAATAAGAGCCAGCGTATCAGATGTTATCGAGCAGTTAGTCCTGTGGCTAACGACCCCCTCCCCGGGGGACGGGAGGGCACAGCTAGGCTAGGTGATTTAGCATTAGCGACCACTGCCCTCAGTCGACCACGCTCTTCCATGGCCTACCCGTCCCCGCCGTTAATCCCGTTACCCGGACATCATAGATCTACGTGTAATTCCGTGATCTCCCCCCCCGCCGCCGCCGCCGCCGCCGCCGCCGCCGCCCTCGACCCAGTCCCATCCGTTTCGTACAATCAAATGCACGTTTTTCATAGTCCCACTTCTGAATCGCTCACCTGGCGTAAGTCTGTGCTCCCCCCCAATCGCCTGGGGCGACATGGAATGCGAAGGGCTTTCGGCACCCGGCCGCAGGCTGCGCCTTTGCGGCGACGGGGTGCCCGGCGTCCCCGGCAGAGGATTGCACCTCCTCCGCTTTGGGGACTGGGGGCTGAGGAGGACCTCAAACTCCATCGAGCGCTTTAACGTGGCCCCGCACGCCATGGTTACTCACGGATGTAAGTAAAAAGTAATCGAGGGGAAAAAATGCTAAATTTCACCGCAAGCCAAAAGACAAAGCTCCAAAGTGCCTCAAATTCGATTGTTTCCTTTACACCGTCTTACGGCCCTACAATGGCGTCTCTGATCGGGTTTATCAGCCAACTGCCAAGCTCCGATCAAAACTCCACTACGTCACGGCTATGGACTGTACCATTCCGCCACGGAAAAGGGAGAGCCGGATCAACAGAAATATCAATTTCGCCAATGAAGTAGTGTTTTAAGTACGCAAACATAGAGAGAGTAAAGTTACAGACTAGGAATGTATATGTGCAACCCAGTCGATGAAATTCAGAAAGGTGAGCGTAGGAATGTGGATACCTCAGCTGCCGATGATGGTCCCATTTTGTAAGTAGCACTCCTTTTAAAGTTAAACTCAAAAGTACCCTCACGAGACCAAACAACTTAGCTGTTGGGGTGACGTCATTAAGTTGGTTACGTCTTATAACTTAAAAATCACTTGTATTCTTTAAAACAATTAGCCCAGTTTTTATGCTTGAACTCTGCAACCTTTGTTTTCTTTGGGGTACAGTTAATCGCTAAAGCTAATTTGCAAAGTATTTCACATCGCTTGTGATAACATAAAGACAAAAGGCGTCATGGACCCCCAAGCGTGATGTCATGCACCTTGATGTACCCCATTTTAAACCGGGCCAAAATATCATCTAAAATTAAAAGTTTAGTATTTATTACAACTGGCAAAAATATAGCTAAACAAAACCAGTAATCTGAATCAGATCAAAACAATGTTTTTCTCTCTTGTCAACCCCGTGGTTTGAGAAGCTTATTGGTGGATTTGAAACAAAAAAAATACTTGAGAGATTCAAAAAAGTGAAACTGGAGAGATGTTTGCAGCTGCAGATTCAATGTTCTAATTTCTTTCTTCAAGATAATTTTTTAGGTATATTTATCTGTTGTAGTGTATTTATTGTAAATATGTTTTATTTAGGGGGACACAGTGGCTTCACACCTCCAGAACTGGGGGTTCAAATCCCAGCTCTGAAACTCTCTGGGTGTGGAGTTTGCATGTTCTCCCCATGCTTTGTGTGTTTCCTCCTGTACTCAAAGATTCAAAGCAATATAATTTATACTGATTGGTGTTTCACAATTGCCTGGTGTGTGAGTGTGCCCAGGGTGTGCCCCTGTACTGCCTGGTCTTAGGCTCCGGGCAGCCTTGCATTGGATAAATGATTTGGATGATGGATGTTCTACTTATTAGGCTGTCATTGTTGAACCTGTCGTATGTACATAAACCTGCTGCGGAAAAATAATTATCCTTCTGCGGATCTACCTGCCCACCTTCCTCTGCTGGTCCAAAGGCCTAAGGTTTACATGAATGAGTGTTTGTGAATTTACCTTATTGGATATGGGTAACTGAGACTGTCCCTTGCCTTGTGACTTTTCCTTGTTTTTGATATTTTGTGTACATATGCTACCTCCCATATTTTATATTTCCTTATTTATATATTTCTCCCTATTTATTTTC
>JAACJT020000011.1:276747-288185 GCA_009936485.2 Gymnarchus niloticus
ATTCTGATTCTGAGTACATTTTACGCTAACCACAACCCTGTGGGTAAGTGATGGATTGATGGATGTTAAAGATTTTGTGAAATTTCTAAGGAATATATATATATGTGTGTGTGTGTGTGTATATATTATGAATTCTGTCCTATTTTGATGAGTGTATCCATCCATTTACCAAACCACTTAATCCTATTCAGGGTTGTGGGGGGTGGGGGCTGGAGCTGATCCCAGTGAGCCTTAGGGCACAAGGTGAGGGTGCGGTGCTAAAACATTGCACAGTCACACACAACTGTCCACTATGGAGAATTTAGCTACACCCATTAAGCCTACAACACATGTCTTTAGACTGCAGGAGGAAACTGGAGGAAACCTGCAAAGCATGGGGAGAACATGCAAACCCCACGTGCACAGAGCTGGGGCTTGAACCCCAGCCCTGTAGGTGCCAGGCGACAATGCTAAACACTGAGTTACCATGCCCCCGATGAGTTTATGGATATTCATATTTATGTGGCTATGAACGGGCATCCTGCCCAGGGTGCACCCCAGCCTTGTGCCCAGATAAGCTCCAGCCCCCACTGGAATGCTGCCCAGGATGGATAGATGGATGGATGGATAGATGATAGATGTGGTCATAATCTATTTTCTCAGCTTCCAAGTTAGTAATTTTTGTCTCTCATATGATCCTTTTCAATAAGGTTGAGAATAAAAGGCAAGCAATTGTGATCAATGATGATTATTCAGTTGACCAAGTTCACCAGATAAGGACAAAATCTGTCTCTGTGACTGCTACAAGTGAACCAATTTCTCTAACACACTTTTTAAATGCTCACAGATGTGAGGAATGCCCTGGTTGCATTCTGACAATAAAGCTGGATAGCAACATATAATTTTTTTAGTAATTCAGTTTAATCTTTATGTGCCATTTTAAACTGTGTCTGAATCCTTGTATATGGCCCTTCCCTGTGAATGTTTAATGTCACCCGAGCAGGTGGTCTCACACACCTGTGAATCTTATAATGACCTGTGCCTTTCCATGCCTTTCAGTCATCACATTGGCCTTCAAATCACGCGGAGTTAATTGCAGGCAACTGTTTGCAACCCCCCTGTTCCCGTTGGCTTGAGCCAGCTGGCAATCACCCTCACTATGCCCACAGTCCCAGTCCAGCCTACCCCAGACCACTTGTCATCATCTCACCCCATAAACAGACAAATGACTTTTGGGACGCCGTATGAGTCTGTCACTCTTCACCATACACACCTGTTTAGGAAGTCACCAGAGAGTCTGAGGTTCTTTGCTGAAGCAAAGAAGCATATTGTTGGAAACCATTTTTTATGAGCTATGAGCTTATTCAACATTTAACAGCCGATTTTACTTGAATTGATATGACTGGAGTCTGCTACAGTATTTCAGCTGTGATAACAGTGCTTACTCATTGTTAGGAATGTACTTGGATAAAGAAATACATTTTTGATGGTCTTGGTGGTATACAGTAAAGGAGTTAAGAACTGCAGAAAACCGACCCCCCACCCTACCCCAGGCTGTATGTGGCACTGTGTTAGGACTGTGTAGAGAGAACTCTGGCAGCTGTGGGTCATTCATCACCCGGTGCCACTTTCTGTCTGGTCACATGATGCAGATATTGCGCCATGTTGGGATGGCATTGTTCAACTGAGGCACGGGAATTTAAAAAAAAACAAAACAAAACACCACAGCCCAAAATGCTCACTCTCACACACCCACACACCGCAGAAGCAGATGGCCTTGCTACGAAACTGGATGAGAGAGTTTCGTGATGGCATTTCACCTGTGGGGTGGTAATGGTCACAAAATACCTGTAATCTGGGGAAAACACATTGACCACAGCAGCAATATGGGTGTAGTGGCCAAACAAAGCCAATGCACAAAGGTCCTGAAGCACCCCTCTCTCATCACTAAAACATTGAAACAATGTTCAACTGCACTCAATGCCATTGCACACTCAGGGTGGTCTTTTCCTTACATTTGAAATTTTATTCAGTTATTATCAAACAACCTATATTGGCTAAAATCACCTCACATATAAACAGCGATTTTAAATATCTTAAGCGATATGTAAAGAAAAATCAACTGAAATTAAAATCAAGAACCAATCTTGTATATCTAACCAATAAGCCATTTTACACAATAACAGTAGTTGACAAGTAAACTAATAACTGTTAAGAAGCCAGTTCTCTTCAGGAATAAATAAAAACAGGTTAGACAAGCAATTTCTGTGGTTGTCATAACTACAAAACACTTTTTAACTTACTTTCCAAGTGCTTTAAAGTCACAGACATGCATTCAATTGACTGATGTGACAATGTGAGAATAACAAACATTAAATATATTTCATTAAGAGACCAGAAGTACAGAGCAAAAAAAAGAAAAAAAAACACTACTAACCATGTGACCCCGAGTTTTACACACGAAGTGCATGCATTTTCTGGGGGTCACTGAACACAGCCCCTCACTAAGAGGACTCTCTTCCACCTATCACGGAGCAGTTCATGCTGGTCAGCCCACCACAAATGAGGCACATTCCCTGCCCCTCCTGTGCCTCCCTTCCCGAGTAGCTCCAGTTGCTATTTGTCCATCCTTTCGCTCATCGAGTTCACAACGGAGCATGTGAACGTCCTCCCCTCGGCCTCGGACGCCAAGTTGTCGCTGCTGCCACCGACCCCACCGGCATTCTGCTCCTCAGCCTCGCTGCAACCCCCACAGATGCAACGGCGAGCAGCCCGCTGGCCTCGATGCAGGACGCGAGCCAGCGCCGCCCGCATCTCACGGCATCGCAGTGCGTAAAGCAGCGGGTTGATGGAGGAGTTCACCAGGCAGAGCGTACTGCAGAAGGCAAAGGCACGCTGCTGCTCCTTGGTGAGCGTGGTGGAGACGTCCACCAGCATGAAGGACAGCACCGGCAGCCAGCAGACAGCCAAGATGAGCAGGATGAGGCCCAGCGTGCGTGCCAGCCGGATGTCCATGCGCATGCGGGCCTGGCCACTGGCGCTGCTCTGCAGGCTCGCCATGGAGCTCTCGTGCTGGTGAGCGCGCCACAGGACGAGCCCGTAGGCACCCAGAATGAGTGCCAGCATCACCAGGATGAATCCTGTCCAGCTGGCCAGGTAGTACCGGTCGACATAGGGAAAAAGGCGGGAGCAGGGCGGGTTCAGCTTGGTGGGGCAAGACCAGCCCAACAGGGGCAGGAAGGCCAACAGGCTGGTGGTGGCCCAGAGTACCGCCAGGCTGGCCAAGGCCCGGCGACGGGTCACCAGGCTTTTGTACTGAGAGGCCCGGTGGATGCAGATGTAGCGGTCCAGGGCAGTGAGCAGGAGGCTGCCGAGGGAGCTGGTAAAAGCCAGGGTGACGCCGCCCAGCTTGAAGAGGTATGCGTTGTTACCGTCACGCCGGATGAGCAGGTGGAAGTCCAGGAAGCTGATGGTGAAGAAGCAGCTGGCGAAGATGTCGGCGAGCGCTAGACTGCCGATGAAGATGAAGGAGGGCCGGCGGCGCAGGGCTTTTGAGGCCCCGATCAGTGTCAGCACCAGCGCATTCTCCAGGAATGTGACGGGCCCCGCCAGGCTGCATATGATGCCAATGACACTCTTCTCCACGGGGGACAGGACCATGTAGCAGTGCAGGTCTGAGCAGTTCAACTCAGACGAATTATTGCAGACCATGTTTGAGCCGGCCATCTCTCCCCATACGCTCACAGTGGGCCTACACTGAAACACGGGGCCCTGCTAGTGCCCCCATAAGGCGGTGCTGAAGGTGTTTGGTTGCTCTTCACAAGCTTTTCAGGATACACTAGAGCACAGAAAACAGCACTTTAGCAAATGTTCAATTCATTAATAAGTTGAGCGCTGGCTATAACTTTGTCTCTTTTTGCAGACCTGTAGGGCAGTGAACGGTACTCGCCTAACGAATTTTCAGATCAATTAATTTTTCAGCCACTAGGTGGTAGCAGCAGCACTGTTAGAGTTATTGTCTGTAGCAAAACCTACCCTGCATTCAACTGTCATTACTGATTCAGTCTTAATTCTGTCTAGGTGAAGCTGGGCGTTTGTCTCGGGATGCAGGTGGTGAGTGACTGTGGACTACAGGGGAAATTAAACACCTAAACAAAAAGAAACATGGTTTTGTGAGATTGTGACCTAGAGGTGTACAGAGAACAGACATGGCCAACAGCTCTGGTGTGTCAGTTCTCACATCACCTGAAACCTGTTAACATATTATGTCTCGCTGTTATATTAGCTGGTGCTACTGCAGCAAAACCATTCAGCTGGGTAACCTTGTAAAACCATAGTTTATCACGATAATGCGAGGTGATAGGTCTGAACGCAGAGAGAAATAACCAGGACACAAAGATGTGGGAGAAGAAGAGGGGGGACTTTACTGAGACAGTGGTCAGCTCAATACAGGACAGGCAATGGCAGGAGGAAGCTGAGGGGAGCAGAGGAGATTGGGAGGACGTCTGAGGGGAGGTCATAGGAAATATGGAGAGAGCACAGGTGAGGACCGGTTCAATGACAGAACAGGGAATGATAGTGCGGTCAGGGTATATAGAGGGTTCAGGGGAGATAGCCGACAAGTGAGCCACCGGACAGGATTGGGGAGGATAAATACAGGGGCTCCCCTGGTGGTGGTAGGAGGGAGATGCAACAGTTATATTCAAATGAATGGGTCAGCTAACCAAAAGCACAGATTTCCGATGTCAGTAATTCAGCCCATTTTTGTGTTCTTTAATTACATCACAGTGAACCTGGGTCTCCATCATCTCCTTGCTCCCCACCTGTCTGCCCGCCCTGTCTGTCTGACCAGTCATACTGCGCAGGGATGACAAGTCAAGCAGCATCTAAAAATTATGTTCTGATATGTTATGGTGTGAATGTTTTCCCTCAAGTCCTTTTAAAACTGGATAGTAAGCTTCAAAGAAGATCTTCATGAATGGAACTTTTCCCTAAAGAGTAGCTATAGTATCTTTTGGCTTTTACCTCGACATCCCTCATCCATTCAGCACACCACTTTTGTAATGGTGAGCAAGACACTGGCTGCCATCTTGTGATTCTGTTAGGGGTTGGATTGGCACACTGGAGCATGTCGACATCATGTTACACAACTCTTCCCTTTTCACACTGTGGTTTTTTTCAATATGAAGTGAAGATTTGTAACATTTTATCACAGAACATTTTTTTCATTATCTTAACCTTCCTGATTCAATTATCCTCTTTCAGACTTTACCTCTACACACACTAATTTTGGACTTGCATGGTGGTAGCATGCCCTGTGGCTCAGCAGCCAATTGACTTTGGATCCTTCCAGAAGTTTTTTTCTCTGTCAGACTATGGAGTTTTGTTTCCTCTTCACTGTTGTCCTCTGGCATTTATTCATTATTAATTTTTACAGTTATGTTTAACTGTAGTATGTGAGTGACACTTGTCAGATTCTTTAAGTGCTCTGGGCCAACTGTATTAAAAAAGTTAAATAAAATTGAATCTTAGAGCTATGATTAAGCAGGCCTCTACCTGACCGATGTCTTTATAAAAGTGGGTCATTTGAGCCTGTCAGTATTTACCCAACGCATTCGGTTTTTCATATAAACAGTTTGTTTGAAGAATTACATGAGGTGGTATATTTTCACCAGTCCCTAAATTATTATTTTTGATTTGACAATAGCGATCTGCAAACTGCACCATTTGAAGTGAGTCAAGTTGTGTTCAGCCCATGTGAAGCAAAATTGTGGATGCAGCTGCTTAAATCACCATAACGACCGCTGACACGACACCTTGGTAAAAGGTTCAGAAGTTAAAACAATGTCTTACGGTGAAAGTATAAAACAATACACATTAGGCCGGAATATTATTCAGAACCTGCACACACCGACTGATGACTTCTGGATGTTCTTCTGGATTAAAAGGCTTATATGCGGCTTACTGGAATCTCTGAAGTCCAATAGAAGCACAAGTTATTTCCTCAGATGGGGCCAGCCGACCCACAGAGACTCCCTGAACTGTTTGAGCATCAGCTGCAGGAAGCAGTTTTGACAAAAGTCTGCAAACTTTTTCTGCAGACTGTGAAGAGGATTCAGGGCTTTTTCCTGGCCACTCTGAGACTTCTGCTTTCAGGTTCTCTGCATCTCGCTCCCTGTTCGGCACACAGGCAAAAGGAGGGTACTGCTGGAAAGCAGGAGACGGGCAGAGGGCGGAGCAGAGTACCTGTGGGGGTGGTGAACAAGGCAGTGTCCTCATGTGCTCTCACCCCACTGCCCTGGTGTGAACAACCCAGACGCAGTTGTTTTTCTGCTCTTTTTAGCACCTTCATCTATTAATGGACACCACAAAAGTAATGCTACATCCGCGCATCTGTCCATGTATCCATTAACTGCATATTCTGGATTTGGATGAGGGAGCTAGGGGGCCTGGAGCCTATCCCAAGCAGTATGGGCCAAAACGCTGGGGTAAACCCTGGATGGGATGCCAGATTAGTGTTCCATCATATTCTAATTCTGTATCATCACGTCTAACCTGCAAATTTAATTGCATTTTATTTCAAAAATAAAACCGCAAACGGTTAAAAAGCAGTCGCCCCCTAGTGGAAATTTAAAGTTTTTCAAGACAAAATGTTTATCAACAGAGCGTGTATCAACAGAACAAGCAGGTGAAGAGTTTTTAAATGACAATAGTAATCCCGCGACCCTGAGCAGGATAAGCGCTTAGACGATGGACGGACGGACGGACGGACAGCCGAACAGTTTTACTGGTTTACTAGGCAGATACATTCTGTCGGTTTGTTTTTTAAGAGAGGTCTTGAACAGAGAGAAGGTGATTAAGGACATGACATTACATTTGACTCGTTATTAGTTTATATTGCAGGAACGCCAGAGCTGTTGAACCCGTGAAGTGGAATACCGGGAGGAAACATCAACATGCGAAAAATACTTTCACGCCAAATTTACTATGGAACTAAAAGCAAGAGGCCACGGAAATGACATTTCCGTGCCGATAAAACCCGCAAGCATAAAAACTCGTGCAATAATTTATCTGGTTTATATTTAAAAGCTGTGCGATTTCTAGCACAGAAGAACATCGTTGTTTAAAGCAATTAGGAGACTAAAATTCATTAAGTGGTAGCCTCTTTCTTTTTTAATCACAGACACTTTCAGGAAAACTTTTAAAAATAATATGTGAAAAATTTGCTTTCTTCACTTTTACCGCAATGCATCGTTTGTTTGACAGTTAAGCTGATTTGTTTTTTTAATGCATCTCCAACTGAAACTTTTTTTCGGACTGTTATGACGCTGGTCACATTTTATCACGAACTGGTCTGTTCCTTCCTCTCATTTTCCCTTGTACAGACAAGTGTTTCCACCGTATTTCTTGACAAAAAAAAAAAAAAAAAAAAGGCGGTGTCAGAGCCGCAAAAGTGAATATAATTGAAATTCTTTTGGTTGTTCCTAATGCGTCCTCATTATACAGTAAGTGAATAGAGCATCCCGCTCCCTCATGCAGTTCACTACTTTTCACGTCAATGTCTCCACATTCATTGTAAGTTCCTTGCTAGGGAGAGCTCAGGATAGGTTGTCGTTTTGAGCTTGGGGCCGAGAGGTGAGTGAGTGAGGCAGGATACCCTTGATTTCTTCTCATTCCAGACGACGAACGCGTAACTAAATCCTCACCGCCGACGAACAAAAGTATGTTGTAGCACACAGACATTACGTACACCTGTACACAGGACACGGCATTAAATTGAACCACCCTTTACCTTACTAAACGGGGCGACACACACAGCTGTGTTGGAGGTAGCCCTTCGCATCACCTGCTGAACTCGGAATAATATGTGAAGGCATCATCTAATTGGCCTTTTTGGATACGTGTTTCAATCAAGTGACCCGTCACAAGAAGCCCTTTATGAAATCGTACTTTATGCACGTTCATACACACGGGGAACACATTTAAACTTCCACGTAAATAACAAACATAAAACAGTATTGCCAGAAATTTGTAATGAACAATTTACATTTCAACTCTATAACCCGTAACAAGTATCTCCTTCTATCTATCTGTCCTGGTCAGAGTTGGAGGGGTTTATCCCTTTATCCCTGGCAACATCAGGCATGCATGAACTGGCTGGGGGACACCCTGGGCGTGAGCGCGTTCACGCTCACGCACTGCGGACAATTTAGAGACGCCAATTAGCCTAACAGCGTAACTTCTGAGTACCCAGAAGAAACTGCCAAAGACACAGGGGAACATGTGAACTCCAGACACACACACTGCCTCCTATAATCAAATATTAAAACCGCTTAAAATACAAATAGGTCAAACGGAGCGTACAGTTATTATTCTTCTGTCTGAAAAGGGAGTTTGTGCCCCATTTATGCTAAGAGATCTAAGGAGTATTTTGGAGTGGGCGACAAAAGCAATTTCTGTTCCTCCAATTTTTTCTAACTTTATTACCTGGTCCGACGGCCGGTTTATGTGGTGCAGCCCTTGACAGAGTGCAGTCATTACTTTTTCATTACAAATATTTCTGCCATTTACCAAAATACCAAACAAAATGCAATGTGAAATGTTAATAAACGACGTTCAGCGGATTGCATTCCTGACTTTTACCCCCATACTGCCTAGTCGTGAACGTTCTCTACTACTCCGTTACTGAAGCGCCAAGGGGGCCCACGTTACCATATAATCGCCAGAAAAAAATAAGGAAGTCATAACCATGTGGGTATTTATAAACGCCACATTCTTTGCATATAACACTTTAGAATACAAGTTTACGAATATGCCACCTCCATCACAGAAGTATGAAGGAAGTAAAATGTGGAGAAAAGACACAAAAATTCAAGGGTGTGTGTATGGTGCCGAGATGTAACTGGATTCAGTAATACAGGTGACAGGGATGCTTATGGATTGTTATGACAGAGGAAATGACATAGTTAAGTGATCCTTAGCACATCAAAAGATGCAACGTGTGGAATGATCATAGTAAACGTGCAGTTCAATCCGCCTTAAAAAAAAAAACCATAGGTTCCCAAAGAAATGAAACCAAGTTCTGAGACTGCAAACCGAAAGATGGAAAAAATGTACTTTCTAAATGACACGCATGCTTATTATAGCAATAGACGCAGTTTACGATAAATTGAAAATTATAATTAATAAATCAAAAACCGGTGCAGTTCTTAGTTTTCTAAATGTCGTTGCTAAAATCACCTTCTGTCACCTGTGAAGGTAAATGTGACGTAAATATTAGTTTACCCCCACGATAGCGAGTGTACTATTTTGCCGTTTCCTCTGTATTGAGGATTCTGTATTGAGCAAAATTCATTTGACATTTCACACAGGACTAAACAAATTCCATTGGTTTCCATGAATGAAGTTTTTTTTGTTATTTGTTTTTTTTTTTAACCAGTGTTGGTCCGACCGTATACACATTTATATACCCGTAACCTCAAAAAATCTCACGAATGGAATAAGCTTTAAAATTATAGCTCGTGTGATCTCAGTATGAGTTTCTTCCGTGGGGATCCTAGTTGAACACCTCACTATTACAAACCTGTGGTTAATTTGCGTCGTATCCTTATATTAGTGCACTTGTTCTGTCAATCCTCGGAGAGTCACGCTAATAAAAAATATGTCTATTAAGAAACTGGTGTCAGCTCATCAAACAGCAAAAAGAAAGACAATGCAACAAAGCTACTGTTAAGATTTATACATTGTTTCAACTGAAATAATGGAACTGTATTGAATGATAAGCCTCTTTGGGTGTTTGGTACAAGCAAGCAGACGAAGAGTTGTGAGGTGTCGCTTACCTTGGTCACTCGTGTTCGCCGCAGCGCGCTGCCTTCGGATGCTACATCGCGCTTCTTCCCGCACGCCAGCCCACCCAGCCCGCTCCGCCCCTCCCCTCCCCTCCCCTCCTGACCATGCAGCCCTTATTGTCTCACACCGCCACCACACCGCCTTCCTTTGTACCTTTCCTGCACGTTTTGAAAAGGAGGTAATAAGAACAGGATATGAGATAGTGATGGTGAGAAAAGACAAGCATGTGCCCATTCCTCCGATCGTATCTCTTCTTAATCCGGCTATAAAGGAGAAGTAGCTGAGTAAGTTGTAGCAATGAGAAATTGTCCTAGTCAGTCAGGGATCTCTTTGACAAAGTGACATACACACTCTGACATTTTTCTAATATTTTACCGGAGCAAATCGGTTGGAAGCACTTCAGCCAAACAGCCAGTCTCCTCCAAAAATGAAAACTGGCAAACGAAGTACTTAACCGCTCCACCACCCGCTGTCCGTTTCCCGCCTTTCACACAGTCACCGCACCCCCTGGCCCATGGATGGAGTCAGGCAGTTGCACATACCTGTGTTGGCGAGGAGAAGGACGCAGATGTAAAGTGACAGAAAACAAAGTTAGTCTTATCAGATTCAGCACCAGCTGTGTCCAACTGTGTCCTACTTCAGGGCCGTGAACGTGCTGCCGTTTCATATTGTAAGCCCCCCGCCCGCGCGGGGTGTGTGGGGGCGGGAGGTGTGCGCGGTGTGGAAATGTGGGTTAGCCTCCTGGCTGGCAAAAGCTGCTGTGCACTTTGCCCAGTTTTTGCCTGTGCTTGGATGGTGCTGGTCAGTCTACTGCTAATGGTCACCTCACACAATAACAGAGAACTTGTCAGTACGTTGGCTGTATGGATGACGACTGAAATTTGCCAAAAAATAAAAAAGACACCTCAGCTGTGCCAAGCTATATGATTTGCATAGAGTGTAAATCACTTAAATTAACAGCAGATCTGTTTGATGGTGCTTTGATTTGCTTTTTCAACTGTAGGGCAGATATTTGACAAGCCTACAACCCAGAAACGTTCTTTATTTTGCATGGACAGGTGAGACACTGTCATTTCTGTCTTTTAGCTGTTTCTGTCAGTGCTAACTGAAAATTAGAGACAGCATTACCTTTGATGTTTTCTACTAAACTGTAGAAGAAGAATGTAATAGCTGATCAAGAGTGACAGTGCTTGCACTGAAGCCAACCAGAAGACCACTTCCTCTTTTCTGTGAGAAGTAGAATATTTGCAGTCAAAGTGATGCATGCAATGAGCTGTTGAGTACAAAGCTGCTGGAGATGACCAGGGCAGAGTAGGGGAATAGGAAGTTGGCCGTTCAGATGGGGAACTGCTCACTTCATCCCTGCATCCCTGGAGGTGATACTGGATCAGCAGGCATGCTGGAGGGCACCTGGCTCTCAGAGCCTCAGCTGAATGTCCCTGCCGGTGCAGCTTTGACAAAGGACAATGTGGATATGGGGAAAGACTGTCCCTGCAGCAAGTTCAGACTGGAATTAGTCAGAGGGTAGATGAGGATGACAAATCTAGACAGCATATTAAAAAGCAGAGACATCACCCTGACAACCAAGGTCCGTATTGTCAAAGCTATGG
>JAACJT020000011.1:292070-326462 GCA_009936485.2 Gymnarchus niloticus
TGCACGAGTCCTTATTGCACATGGGAGAAATATAAAGGAGGGAAGCTAGCATATGCACACCATAATATCAAATATGAGTTGTAGTTTAAAATAAGATAAGTAGACAGCACTCAGTCTGTACTATATATACATTTTAGTATTAAGTACTGTATATACATTTTAAACACATGCAGCACGTCCAGGGAGACGTTCTTTTTTTTTGTTTTTTTTTTTTGCTGGTAGCCGGACACTGATGATGGCTCTTGTGACTCTGCAAGGCATCTTTTGACTTCTCTTATCCATTCGGGTATGTTGAGGTCTCCTAGCACATCCCAGCTGTGCAAACTTCCCTTCCTTTTCCCTTGCTTCTGATGCCTGCAGAGGGAATAACTTATAGGGAAGATGTAACTCCTTACGGACTGGAAAATAAAACAAATAAATAAATACATAGAGACAGCTCCAATGGAAATCAGGGAGCAGACTATATCACTTGGACGCTAGCTCACATAGACCCTAGATCAGAGGCTTTGATTTTTCTTTCCGTAATAACTTTCAAAGCATTCTCCCGTTTACCTCCCTCCTCCCCTACACTTTCACACAGCACTGGGGGAGAGCGGGCTGGCCACATGTTAGCTTTCACGGGTCTGTCTGATCTTGCTCGCTGCAGAAATGTTTGCCAACTCACAATAGTTTATATTTATTGGCCGTTGCTTTCATATTTGAAACAGGAATACTTCCATGTCGTAGGGTCAAAGCAAACAAAAATCCTGTCCAACAAAATGCCACAAATATGCCTATATTCGTTGGGTGAATTCTTTTACTTTCCAAATTTACTTTTATTCCAGGTTTTACATTGACCTGAAATCGTTCGGTTCTCAAATAAAAGTAGCACTACCCTCATACACGAGTAGGATAGCTGTTATTGAGTAAAACAACCCAGAAAGGAAAAACGAAAAGATAGCGTTTCCAATTTCTTTAAAATCTGTAAACTCAAAATATTATCGCAGTTATTTTTCACTACATGACTGGCACCAAAAGCGAATGTGATTTACAGTATTTTAAGAAAAGTGAATACATATGTTCCTGTGTCATTTTAAGGTTTTCTAGTGGTTGCTTCATTCACTTATTAATGCAATGTACACATTGAATTAAAAAGCTGTAGTATATAAATTCTTGATTCGCTTTCACTTGTTTTTTGAATTAATCAATCCTTTCACCCAAATCAAAGCATCAAATACGATAACAACAGCTATAATTTGATGGCGTGATGAAACGTTAAAACGTTATTTAAATACATTGTGCCCCACAGGAAATGCGGTGTTAAATGTTTAGCATTCAGTATGCTAACAAACATCATTTAGGCTAGCTGGTTCCATATTTTATAGCAGCATTGTTTATAATAGGGAAATTCCACTTAAAATGCTTATCGTTTGTTTAAACTCAGACAACAAATACGATAATGTGATAGTAAAACGGTCATGAGAAAATGTAAATATAACATTTAAAGGTACTGTTCACATCAGGATTTGCACAGTATAGTTTAGCTCTCATCTTGTAAAATTAAACTACATGCCGTTAAGAGTAACCTAATTTCAATTCAACTTTATATTTTCAAAATCAAGTCAACCAATGACGTCCGAGCAATGCGGTTTAAAGATACTGACTAAAGAAGTGCAGGTATAAATCTTTATCGAAAATGTAAATATAACACTTAAAAGGCATTACACGGAACAGGAAATGTAATTTTCAGTATTCTGCCAACAAACATACTGTAGAATGCGTGGGCGGGCCTTTTATGTGCCATTACATAATCTCCGCAGCATCAGCGGCGTCGATCGATGATTGGTGTAGCGACTTGGCCCCGTATTCTGATTGGCTGAATGCATAGTCGACCGAGCCTCATTGTCCGACCGAGGGCACCATTTTATTGCGAAGCAGACGGCGAAGGTAACGAATTGAAGTTAGTGGCTCTTTGTGTCTCTGCGCGGCTGCCTCTGTTTCAAACTTGTTCACACGCTTTGTTTTCACTGCACATCCACCGACGCGTCTCGCTCCGAGGCAGTTCCCGACGTTCAAAGCGGACTTGGGCAGCGGGAGTCGGTGAGTCTTAGCCTTTGTCTTTTCAGTCGGGCGCCATGTTGAGCTGCTCTTCCTTTGTTTTGGTGTCTCGCCAGAAACTTTACTTCTGGAGTACGCAAGTCAGTTATCTAAAACAGAAATTGGGCAAAGCTCTCTTTCTGTTATTGAATTGTGTTGCTGATAAGTCTAAACTGTGTGGTCTGTTGGGCGTCATTTATGTTCTGTACGTGTATGAGAGAGCAAAAGGCTACGATCACGTAGCAGGAGTGTTAAACCTTGTTTATCTGTTCTTTGGATGAATGATAGCTGCAGTGCCTGACTAGAGGTGTTGTCATTCAGGCTCTTGTTTTGCGTGCCTTTCTGGATACGTGATTATCGGGATTTGTTTTTGTTTTTGAAGACTTGGGGTTTTGTGGAGCGCCGTGCGTGAGTTGATGTTTGACTTGGCTCTGCGGCCCATGAGAGCCTCAGAATCTGATGGAGTGAAGCAGACGGAGGGAAGAAGACTGACACTCGCTCTGAGGACCTGGAGCCCCATTGGAGAGGAGAAGCTGAGAGTGATAGAAGTTGAGAGACTCGTTTTGGCTACAAAGAGGTGAAGGAGGCCTAGCCCTTTGTTTGATTGGTTTCTGGGGGCTGTTTGGGGGGCTCAAGATGGTTGTATGTGCATGTTTCCTAAGAAGAGGGGTAGATTGGTGTAATACATTTTAAACGATTATTTTTGGTTTTATAATTTTCCCCCCACCCCCTGCAGGTGACACCTGTGAGAGCAATATGGGAGGGGGAGAGAGGCATCACATTCCAGTTGCCCAGCCAGATCGCAGTGTGTCCAAGAAGAACTACCAGCACACTGGGAGCAAAGCCCGGGGCCGAAACCACAACGGCTCATCCCCTTTGCGGCCTGCAGCAGGACCAGCAGGCGGCCAGTCCCACAGCCCCCGTAGGGCAGATGTGCCCCCCGGCCACCTGTGGTCTTCTGAGACACAGCAGGCTGTGTCCTTGGAGAAGCCCAGTGGCTGCGGCCAGGGGTGGGAGCATGACACGTCCCAGTTGAATGTGCTGCTCGCTCCCCAGATCAGCCACAACTATGCAGGGGCTAAGTTCAGTGAACCCCCCTCCCCAAGTGTGTTGCCCAAGCCTCCCAGCCACTGGGTTGCACTGTCCATGGCCCCTTGTGATGGCCGTGAAGTGATGGCCTTTCAGCTGAAGAGTCTCCTTAAAGTCCAGGCTTGAGCATGTTCAGAACATCAGAACCCCCTTCGAGTAGTTAGCCTGTCAGGAATGGCACAGTGTTGTAATATGCATTTTGACATTATTTTTAAAATTATTATTTTTTTTTTTTTACACTTACTCCCAGAGTAAGGATGGGCATTGTGGGACCTCTTCCTGCATGCTTTTTTTTTCCCCCCCTCCGTTTTGGGTGTCTAACTTTTAACAGTTTTTTCAACAGTGTACCATTGCTGATAGTTGAATGCTTTGTAGGGGTGGGCTTGTTTCTGAGAACAATGAACTTCCAGCACTGATGCTGTCTATTCAACCCGTTAATGTGCTTTTGTCCTAGTAGGGGTGGGGGGGGGTTTGGGGTCTTCAGAATTTTGACACACCCTGTTCCATCCGGACAGCTACTATGTGATAATCGTTGGGGCATTCTGTGTTTTGTGTTCAGAAAGGTGTTTTATGAAATGGAAGCTGTCATCGGATCCATAGTTTCTGATTTGGACAGGGCTCAAAATGTTTCCTGGATCTTTGTGGATTAGAAACGTTGCTGTCATAATACATCTGGTACGGGCTACCTCCCTTTACTGCGCTGTGCGCATTGCACTATGAGGTCTGCCTGTATGAAGTCCACAGGCCCTGTGCTGTTTGAATCGGTCATCCTGCTATCTGCATTAATGCATCAAACCATCGTTTGATTCACTTTCAAAGTGCCATTCACTTGTCAAGCAGCACTTGGCATGGTCCCTGATGGCGAGTTTGTTTTTAAAACAATCAAGTGTCACCGATCTGTCCTCTCCTGTGACATGGCAGTGGGTGATGCGGAAGAGGGTTACTGTCATGGGAGCAAGATGAGGCTTTGCTGTTTTTAATGTCTTCGTTTCCATGGTTTGACCCTGCCTGCTTTGTTTTTGGCGGGGGGGTTCGGTGTACACCGTGACAAAGGGTGTCACGTATGCCCATGTCGGACTCCTGTGTTTAAAGGCCCGGCTTACTGCCCCAGACCCTGTGCCGTCATTGTGCTGGGTCCACATGCTGCCGGCTAGTCTACCTTTAGTGTTTTGAGCAGACCTGATTTTGAGCCCTGTACAGCAGATCTTGGACTGTGGTGTTTTATTTTTCTTTGTATGATTTCAGAGTATGGCCATTTGAAGAGAACCATGAGCATGTGTAAAAAAAGAGCCATGTAAATAACGAGGTTGGGCTTGTAACATATGTACATTTATGCAGTGGTGTCTTTGGCCCACTTGGAAAACTATTTTTTACTAAGAACAGTGAATGTAAAAGCCATGCTCAGTACATGGCTTCATTTCAAATGCTGAAGATTATTTTTGTTTAAAAAAAAAAAAAAAAAACGCTTAAAAAAAAAAAGTACCACGATGCACGGTGCAGCTCCAGCACTGTGTCACTCTGCCAGGTATCTTGCACATTTAAATTGAACAATGCGATGCAAACACACATTGATTTATGGTGAGGGGGTTCTTGCATGAATCACATTTTAGGCTCCAGAGGACAGCGTAACACACAATCTTCCAGGGTTTCTGTGTACATAGTTGACTCGTGGTCATTTGCCAAGCAAGCTGTGTAGCATTTTTCAGTTACGAGCTGAACTTCCGCCAGGTTGTAATTGATCAGTGACTTTTTTTTTTAAAAAAATCTGCCATTTTCACATTATGTATAGATCTGGTTTTCTCTGCTAGGCCACTTCTGATTTTGTGCTCTTTAGACAGGTGCTAATCCATGTGAGAATTCCCTCTTCCTAAATTGAAACTCCACTGTTCACCCAATTGGCTGCTAATTTGTTGTCCTCCCAGTCAGTCACAAGATAAATTGTTATGCCCCTTATAAAAATTGGGATTTAAGAATTGTGTAAGACTGTTAAATTGGCTGTAAAAAAATAAATTCCCTTTCCTTTTCCCCCCAAGTGAGTTGTGTTGGTGTTTTTCTTTCCTCCTCCAGTCTGTAACTGTATCATCAGTCCCTTATACAGAATAAAGTGTCAGTCTCCATGTAATGCTCCATGTAATGAGTCACATGGTCACCTACCTCACCTTCTACTGGATGTTGGTTCCTTATCAGCACAGGAAGGCAGTTAGTTTTGCACGTGAGGAAGGGCCAGATGATCAGCTGTTGGCATAGGATCATGCATGGCATGGCTCAGCACCGGCACCTGCCTGTCAGCCTTGCAGTACAAATGTGTTTCTTTTCGTAGGAAATGGTGAGCTTACAAAAAAAAACCCCCCAAGTGATCTTAAGATAAACCAGCTCCTCTCATTACTCCCTTAAGTACTCATGGGTGCAGAGCTGTCAACTCCCCTAATGTACTGCCATTTTAACAATTCAGCACTTTGAATATGGACTCCTGTTAACTTTCCAGTCGAGACAGCAGGCCTTTTGTCACAATCCTCATTAGCTCACACTTGTCTCATCGACTAACACAAAACATCACTGGGTAACAGACTTCTACCAAATGAACTGGTCTTCAAGGTGGCATTTGTCTCAGTTGAAGCTTTACTGAAAGAAGTCACATAACCGTTTGGTGCAATAAAAGTTTACATGTACATTATAACTCAACTAATCAAACATGTAAACACTTTAAATGCACAAATCAAATGGATAAAAACCCAAGACATAATACAGACTCTGTAAATGGATTAAAACAGAACCATCTACAAACCCTCCACCCTATTAAACTAAAGGAAATGGGACTGAAATTTATACTAGGAGTTATTACTATCAGTAATGTAAGAAAACCAGGCAAAAACTCATGACAATATGTTCACTGCAAAAGTAGAAGACTGATGGTGTGAAGTTATAGCATTAATAGGAGCAACATAACACCAAGTAAAAAAAACAGGCTGCATAGGAAAAAAATAACACTTCTAAAAGGCTTAAGTTGTCCAGATTTTTTAGGCCAAAAAGAGGTGAAATAAAAAAAAAAAAAAAAAAACTAGGCTGGTAAATAGAAGTCAGTAAGCATTACGGAGTTGCTGTCCATGTGGAGGAGCTGGGCATCACTGAAGGGTCTCCTTAAGCATCACAGGAACAACGGGAAGGAGACGGACAGAGGGGCCAAGCAGGTGACCCAGCAAGCACTCAAAGGGCCAGGCCGTCCTCGGAGAGTCCCGCTACACATGACCATCAGAGGAAGGCATTTAGCGCCCCCCAGATTTACGGCCAGCCCAGGACCTGGAGCGGGATCGAGATCGAGACAGGGAGCGAGAGCGGGAGTGGGAGGGTGAGTGAGGGCGGGGCTCCTTCTGTGGCTGCCGGGCCCGAGAGGCTAGGCCAAACTCCTCGAGGGCAGGGCTCAGGGATTTGGACCGGGACTTGGTCTGTGACTTGGCCGTGGGCTCCTTCTTAGGCTTGGGCTTGGAGCCGGAGTGAGATGGCGAGCGGGACTTGGAGCGGCTACGAGAGGGGGGTCCCTGGTGGGGCCGCTGGTGCTCACGCTGGGGGGGCCTGTACCTGCAGAGATATGCAGGGGGTTGGGTGGGAGGTACACACAATCCCCAAATCTGCGGTCCACGTCAGCCAATGAGGCTGAGAGACCATCACACTGACGCCCTAGAAGCAGGGGGCCATGGCTAAATAGTCAGGGTGTACCTACCGCTCATTTTCACGGCTCCTGCTGCGTCGGTGTTTCCCGTATGACCGGCCGTAGGAGCTGCAGAGAGTGGATACCGAATTATGAGCCTGTCTGTAGGACAGATACCAAACCATTCTACAAACCCAATCCACTGCATGTTCCAGCAAAGTGTTAAAGGACTCTTCTTGACAAATGACACCTCGCCAGCAAGAGGGAACCATAATGCAGTCCGTGTCCGAGCTGACACACGGACTGCAGGACACACAGCCGTATTTCTAACCCTCATCTAGGGCTTCCTCTATCTTACCTGCAGGCTCTAAACACAGGTGTTAATTCCAATCACAAGCTGGCTGCATGCACTCCAAAAAGCGAAGGACTTACTCTCGGGGGCTGTCCGACCTCCGTGGCCGCCGCTCATAGGACGGGCTGCGTGAGCGCCTCCTGTCGTAGCTGCGGCTGCGGGAACGCCTCCGCCGGCTATCACGCTCATAGTCGTCGTAGCGGGAGAAGCTGCGCCTCTCCTTCGACTTCATCTGGCTGGGTGCTGTGCAGGGAGAGGGGTGGACGGAGAAACAGCAGGATAGCCAATAAGAGACAAGTGAGGGCGGGCTCAAAGGGTACAACATGACAGGCAGGTGATTAAAACCATTTTGGGGGGAGGAGGACAAGACCAACAAGTAGAGAAACAGGCAGGAAAGAAAGGCCAATCTTACTTTTGCGATCTCCCTGAGCAAACTGAATTTCGATCTGCCGGCCACAGACCCACTTCCTGTCCAGGTTGTGAAGGGCGTCCTCTGCGTCGCGCACATCCTCAAACGTGCTGTGCTGTTAAGGCTTTTCATGTGTGACAGGGGATCTTTGCAGGGGAGGTTGAGGGGGACGGGGAGGAGAGAAGGGGAATGGAACGGACTGCTCCCTCGCTCACTCAGCACAGTTCGGTGGAGCCATTGGATGGCCATAGTGAGGAAATAAACGACCACTTTGTCTAATGATGATAGATGTGGGATGGGGTCTTTACCCGCTCTGCTTCGAGTTTGCGCCAATACTACGTTGTCAAGAAAAACGCAAAATACACACAAAGTTTAGAATTGATCAGTCAAATTTATCCAGGCTATAACACCAGATAAGGGGGGGAGGGAATGAGGTAAAATATTCACCGCTTCGTAGGATACAAAAATTAGGCTTGTTACCTTTAACATGCTTGTCTTTGACCTTCAGCTTGACCTTTATGCTCTTTAACCGCTTTCCGGCAGACCTTGAGTTTCCCGCTTGTCTTTGCCCCATAATCTTTCTCTTTCGCCTCCCTCTTTTGCAGACAAGTGGAAGCCTTCATTCCCACCTTGGTCCCTTTTTCCTCTGCGTCTCTTCAAGCTTTAATTCTTTAATTTTCTGTACCTTTCCCTCTCTGCTTCTTGCAGCCTGAAATCCTTACGGGCTCTTTGGCTTGACTTAATTCTTGGAATCTACGCTACACCAGCCTTTATGCTCTCGCTCTGTGGGGAGCAGCTCCAGTACAGTACACCTTTAAATATTCTGGGGCAACAACAGAAGAAATTTAAGTTAGCAGACAAAAATTCTGATCCCTTTAAATACTGTAATTTTTTTTCCCCCTCAGAAGTTCCACTTGTCCTCTCATGAAGGATGCCAAATTTACCAGCAGCTGGCACCTGCCCCATTAAGCTCAACACGCACCCCCTCTCCCCCATAACAGACCCAGACACATTCCCTCGTCTCACACTTGCAGACAAAGGATATTGAATGTATGCAAATCCTCTTGGTCGGCGTGTATAGAAGTCAACGGGAATGTAGACATCTACTATTGGCCCATAACGGCCGAACTCACGGCGCAAATCCTCAGGCCTACAGCACCGTGAAACGATAGGACATTTATTCCACTGCCCCCCGAGGGGAACGCTCCACACACAGCATCTCTCCCAGGGACACTCAAATGGCAGGCGTTTAAAAAGTGACCCAAACAATACTACATTTTATCATCAGTTACGAAATGCGGTTAATATTAGGAGTGACAAAAAAACAAAACAAAACAATCCGTTTTCAGCAGCAAGACAGTGAAGGTTTTAAAAAAAAAAAAACACACGCGAACTCATCTGGAAATCCAGATCACACCCAGAATTAGTCAGATGCATTTAGACACTGTACACATATGTTAGATTCAAACCCCTGTCATAAAGGATCGGGTTTAATTCGCTTCCGTAGGCTAAACCGCGGCTCTGCAGTCACGGCACTAAATTCGGCATTTATTTAAACTTGCAGGAGAGCAAAGCTACTTATCCTAATTCACTTCACAAGCCGACTTCAGCACCTTGGCGCTCTAAGCGAGTGCTAGCAGGCTACATGTCGCAGGGGACTTCAGCTCAGTTCCGTGCTGATCACTTGGCCTCCGCTCGTCTGTTTTTTCCTTTTCTTGCGATGAGAACCGTGGCACCAAAGTGAACGTGACCACGGCCTCGCACCTCCTCCGAGCGCTCGGCCTCCAAATCCTGCGTCTAATTTTAGAAAAGCGCTCCTGCCCTCCGCTACGAACCAAACAGAGACGTCCGGCCCACATGGTCGAGCTGATAAACGGCCCGTTTGGCTTCACAGCACGAATAAAGCCTAAGGCTTACTACATACAAAAATAAATGGATATTTAACAGTTACCAGGAGTGATTTCGTTTAGCAGCTACCTCTACTTCTGCAATTCGTCACGACCATGCCATATTGGGGAGTGGAGGGGGGGATTAAAACTAGCATGGCAGAAATAAGGAGCTGACCAACCTACATCAACTCGATTGAAAGGGGCCGGATGGTGCTGCATTTGTTTCTACAGTGCAGCCAAAGTATCCACCAATATAACAAAGTAACCATGTATCGTGAAGAGCGCGCCATAGCGGTGAGTGCCCCTTGCTCTCGTGCTTCCCGCCCCCCATTCCACGGCGCCACAGAGGCCCCAATGTGGAGACCTCGCCATATCTGCGCCCCCCCCCCGATAAAAAACCAACGGGAGCCGATTCACGCTCCACGGCGCTCCTGTTTACCTGGAATCGTCCGAGATGTTCCTGATGAACAGCGAAGTATTCGGGGGCCGCAGGTACCTTGCCATCGTTCTGACGTGATCACCGCAACACACGATAAACCACGACGACGTGACTTCGCGACGTTGCCGCTGAAAGAAGACCGATCGCCCCCCCTTCCCACGGAGGAAGACGCTACTGCGCAGACTCAGATGCAGGCCATCGTTGACACGTCACTGAGTCCAATGCCTGCCATAATTTTCCCCACTATTGCTCGCTATATAAGATCAATTGTTTATTTCATTTTTGTGCTGGCCGGGCATTAACAACACCGGATCACAACGTATTATAGTTTAGTCGTAGTCCAGATGTATTAACTAGCTTCCAACTAAATTTGTTAGCGGCTCACAAACAAACAAACAAATACCAGTCTCATGTAATAGTAAAAACACACCAAACGCGTCTCATGTTTATTTTCTCTCTGACACGTTTTATTTAAATAGCCAATGACATTCGCCGAGCTAGCGTCTGTCCCGCCCACCAGCGGTGCGGACAACGTCAGACTCTCTTGCTTCTCCGGATGAGGGTAGCAGATACCTTGGTGATTGTCTGTGGCCGAAAAAAATAACAAACGTTCACTGCAGTTAAGACTTTGCTTTTAGTACAAATTGATGTCTTATTCAGGGATGCTCTGTATTTAACTGTCAGGCTTTTTAGGAGTCTTATGAAGGATTCACACATATTACTGTCCGTTACTGAGCAAGACCTGGTGAAAACAGCATTTTCTGCCCAAGAGAAATGAACCAGCGCTGTAAGGGGTTTCAGAGTTTGGTAGTGTCACACTCATGGCTGTCAACACTAACCTCCACCAGCTCATCCCCTTTGATCTCCTGGATGTGGCAGAATTTGTCTGTCTCGCATATGAGCTTGCCGCCCTCCAGTCTGACGGTGCACGGCAGAGACAACAGCAGCACAGAGCAGCGTCCAGATTACCCAGAATTCCACACCTTCCTGGTGAATTGTACACTACACTACCACCAGCACCCCCCCCCCCCCCCCAAAAAAAAAAACACAGTATCCATTTTTAGTGATTGTGATGTTATACAGACAGATTACTCCTGTTTCTTTATGCATGTTTCCAATTATTTATTTGAAAATATATGGGAAATTAATTTGTCATTTTAGGAGTTGAAATGTTAGCTACTGTGTAAACTCAGGACAGTCTCCCATGACATTGATCTGTTGTAGCCTGTTGTACTGTTGCTTGTTGTGAGTGTAGGAGTGCGGTGGGGGGTGATAGTTAGCTTTCGCTTAATCTTTTAACTCAGCTTGTTTCATATCAATTGGACATGCTTATGTTTGTTTGATTATCCAAACTTTTTGATTAATCAAATCAACATTGATCTTAATTATTTTGGAAAATTGAAGTTCATGTTTGAAAATGATGGGAGAATTTTTGAATTCCTTAAACATTTGGGGTCACTGGGGGCTAATACCTTGTCTGTTTAAGCGATCAAAATATGCTGTCTTCAATGACTTGGACATACAGCTAGGTTTCTGGTGGTCTGAAGATAATCTCAGGATGTACTGGGAGAAGGGCAGGGTACAAGGCTGTCACACACACACGGTCACAATGTAAAGTCGAAGCAGTAACCCTAGCTGTACACTCAAGCAAACCAGTATGGATTTTGTTGCAGATCCTCAGTGGGGGGATTACCGTGTACAGTTAAACATCACCTAGGTCAGTGGTTCCTGAACTTTTTCAGCCGTACCACCTTATTGCATGGGGGTCACACATATTTGTTCGAGGGGGAGGCGGGGGGTGGTGATGAGAGATTTGTGAAAGCAAATGCTGTAAACTGTGAGCATGTATGTATCCAGAATAGGCTAACATTACATGTTCATCTATCACGCCGTGAGCCCTCTCTGCACGTCCCACAGTTTGGGTACTTCTGGCCTAGGTTACCCAATAGGGATTAATAAAGTAATCAATGGGAAATGGGTTAAATAAGGAGAGGTTTGTAGAGTGCAGTAACTCCATCCAATGTGGTTTATAAAGCTTCTGTTTTGGCAGCACCTTCCACTTTCTTACATGACAGCTGTGCTGTTAATGATTTTCACTTAGTTTTTAATGCAACAACATCATAATTAATTACATAGGAAAACTGGGAGAAATTTCGTCCTCACTTAATTGAGCACTGCCAGTTATGCTGTGAAAGTTTAATCAGCAAAGAAAGTGATGTTACTTAATGGCTATATGAAACATTTTAATGCTAAAGTAACACATCATTAGAGATGAGCCAACTGATTCCTGGAAATGTTTGTTCAGAGAAGAGAGTTAATATGATGTACTCAAGATTACTAGTACCTTCAGCTTCTTGCCGTCCATTGTTTTGATCTCAGTCTCCTTGCCAATGGTGAAGGAGTTGGTGACAGACTGCCGAGGGGTCTTGGACGTGACCACAAAGTCGTTGCCATTTTGCTGGATCTCCATCACTGGTTTCACGTCTTTGGCCATCTCAATGACGTCCTCAGGTAGTGCTGAGTCACAGACGGTAGGGTTAAGAGTCTGAGCTTTGAGGAGCATGTGAGAATCAGTGTGGGGTCTCAGCAAGTGACTCAGGTTCTTGGTGCTGATTCAGCACCTCTTTTCCTTTATTCATGTTTGCTAGAACAAACTGATTTGTTGTCTTCTTCCTGAGCCAATAAGCCTGAGCAGACTACAGTGCCTGCCTACCCTGTCACCATTTATTTTGTCTCTCGATACGCACGCCTGAATTTAGGATTTATTTCTCCTTCTCAGTGACACAGACATTATTTTTATGTCTTCCCCATTTCCTCTAAACCCAGAATACCTTGAAAATAACTGTCATGAGATTATATGTAAAACCTGATTCAAGCTGTTTTATTGGCTGTGTGCAACAAGCACAATATTTACTTTAGTTGCCATTTGTGTAATTTACATAGAAATTCATTTGTCTTCACATTGCTTATCTTGCACTTCCTGAGAGTCCGCCTTCATGGGATCAGACAACATGCAGCAGCTCTGAAGCAGCTGGACCCAAAGATAATACTGTTACTCTGCCACCTACGGGATTCAAACCCATAACCCCTAGGATACAGACATAGTTCCATAGCTGCACTCCAGCCCTGAGTATATTGGAATGCTGGCTCATTTAACCAGACCCCAAACAAAGCATTAAACAAAAAAGTAAATAATAAATATGCGACAGATGTGCAACAATTCACAATGAAGAGTTTGCCCACAATACCATCATGCATGGTGTACTCTGCTAACTCAAACACACCTGATTGTGTTCTCCAAGGCTCCATCTTCCTTATGCATTTGTCTTGAAATCTAACCTGTCATGGGCCATAGATGTTAAAAAGCATTTTCTTTCCACTACTTAAAAACATAAAAATATGCTACATAAAAAAAATGCTACATAAAAGCCCCTCTTCACAAAAAGCATCTCGACAGCAAATAGTAACAGCCCCAATTTGTAGCTTGAAATAAAGGGTACCATTAAACTGACACTTCCGTTCAATTTAAAAAGTTTTATTGCTGCTACTGTGAAGGAACTATGGTGGAATACATTTACTTGTGCAACCAGGCAGTGCTGATAACTGGCTTTTGTAGGCTTCTTCACACAGCCTCGCTTTGACTTGTCTGTAGGCCTTATTTGTTCTTCCCAAATGGGTACCTGTGGGTTATTCTAGGCAATGGAAGGAATAAGGCATTTAAACCCATGGTGGGTAGCGTAACCACACCCAGTTGACTATTGCTCGATTTACTCGATTGGGAGCCAAGCAGATTAAAAGCAGGAAGAGGGTTAAACCTCCCAGGAACACAATACTCCCAACGTGTTCCCTCCAGCCGCATTTCTTTCATCTATCTGGAGAAGGAAAATTTTGAAAGTCTGAGAAGTTTTTAAGAGCCAGATACATTCCTAAATCATTACTGTTTGTTGCTTCTCATTGTACAGATATAGCTGTAGTCCTCTTTTCTGAAATGCTTCGGGAAAGGTACACTGAAAAGAAAATGCTTTAACATTTCACCCATTGTCTTTCTTTTAGAATTACCGTCAGATTGAATCGGTTCCTTACACTTGTGGTAAGTGCTAATCAAATCATTGCAGTGCTTTCTTTTCTCCCGTTGACCCTGTTGGTTTGAACTCACGTCATCCCGATATGGCAACACAAGTCCAGGTCTTGTGCCGTTCCTAATCCCTAGCCGGGAGAAGGTACTCACAAATGGCCCGAAGGAACTCTTCATAATTCTCCTGTTCGTACACCTGCCATTTTCCAGCAAAGGCCATGTTTGCTGCGCTTCTGAGATGTTGGAGACGGAGGGAGGGCTGTGTGGAAGCTCAGCGCCAACGTGTAGCGAACGTCAGTCTGTCTCGTGCTTTTATAATAGCATCCGTCCGCAGTACATCCCCCTCCCTTCCTCTGGTGGTAATCGAGGTCTCAGAGCTGCCGACTGTTTGAACAACATGGAGCTGGCTTACATCAGCTCTACCAAGAGGACCGGTTGCCTGCTGGTTCTTGTGTGATTACGGTGTCCTGCTCAACTCAGCTGCATGATAAACCCAAAAACAAAAGACCAGCAGCTCCAGTTCTTATTGATGTTTTCACAGAATACATTGCCATACGCACTCCTTCACCACCATCTCCACCCTTGGTCTTAAATATCAATCCCCAAGCATCCTTCCTAGGCGGTTGCTACTGTCTCAGCCTTAGTATCAGTGACTAAGGCCAGACTCATTGCAGGGAGCAATTGATAATGAGGCTGCTTTCTTAACGTTTCTAATTAGACCCACCATTAGCTTTCATGGTTTTCAGCAGCCTGAGGGAGGCTATTGCTAACCCAGTGGGGTTGAACTCACTACTGTCTGAATGATAAGCCTAGATTTGAACTGCTGCCTTAAGCCTTAGATACAGAAGGTTTATTTGACTTCTGCTCATGCTTATAAATCTGGGCCTTTTTCTTATTTACAGCAGGCACTGACATCAAATGTCTTATTTCACATGAAAATGCTTTTTAAAGAAATTTCCATCATACCTTTTTCAAGTTTCTGTGTGTGGTGTCATTTTGCTGAAAACCTGCAAAAGAAATTGCCCCAGGGTCTGAGGCAAAATCGACTCTACTCAGCTCAGGTGAATGACTTAGCGGACGCTGCGATGTTTGCTTTTCAGATGTGCGGATGAACTGCACCAGGTTGCACAACATGAATAAGAGAGGTTCTCCATTTGAGCAAAATTCAAATGGCGAACTTACAAAACCATACAGCGGAGACTGAAATGCTGTTTCAGAAGTGATGAGTTTATTAGTAACACAAGCAAAAATTTTCTTTGTGGGAAAACAAATAGCTCAGAGTGGGTGTATTGCCGTTCTGTTATGCAGGACCAGCGCTACTATGAAATCAAGTGCCCATTACATATAAATTGGACTTCAAAAGGTATATTGTGATGTCCAAAGCTCTAATTTAATTTGCAAATTGCATGGCGCACAAATGGGAGAAATGTAGAGAAGCCGATGACTTTTTATTCATGAGAATCTCACTAAACTTGAGGTTTCACAGCTTGAATTTCATACCACATCTAGTATAGACACTTGGTGGGCTAAGACACAGTGCTGACAGAGGTTTCTGAATGCTCTTAACAGAATCGAAAGAGATGATAAGGTGTCACCCGCTTCGTACATGCTCAGTAACATTCTCAGGCATGTGACTACTCAGTGATGACATTATAAAAAGCAAATTTCGACAGGAAACAGCTAGGAAGTGTGCTAGGCCGGGGTACACGAGACACACACTATATGGACAAAAGTATGTGGACATCTGCCTGTGCAATATCTCATTCCAAAGACAAGGGTATAAATAAGAAGCTGGTCCTCCTTTGCCTCCACCCTTTGGGAAAGACTTTATGCTAGATGTTTGAATATCACTGGTGGGATTTGCTGCCATTCAGCCATAACAGCATCAGTGAGGTTGGGTCATCGGGTCTCTATGGAGGATCTGTTTGTGTGGCCTATGACATCACAACTGAATTCTTGTTGTTTATAGAAGTTTCCACATCACAATCACTTCACTTGCAGTTACCCAAGGCAGAAATTTGATACTGACTTGTTGGGAAGGTGGCATCTTATGATGTGCCATGTTGAAAATCACCAATCTCTTCAGTATGACCCAGTTTACAACCAGTGTTTGTTGCAGGAGATTGCATGGCTGTGTGTTTAATTATACACCTGTCTCAGCAATGAGTATGGCTTAGTTACCCAAGTCCAAAAGTATGTGAACCCCCCCCCCCTCAAGTTAACTGGTGCCCCAATACTTTTGTCCTTACAGTGCACTTGTTTCATACAGGAAATGCAAGGCATGAGTGTTGTTCATCAATCAGAACATGATTAATGGGAAGAGGAGGAGCTAGAGATGAGGCATGAAGCCATAAATTATAAACCAGCATGGCCGCACTGGCATTGTCTAAAAACTTTACCTCCTGAATCTATGTTAGGAATTTCCATGTGTTTTTTTCTTGTGGTTTGTAATAGTGATAGCTTGCTAAAATCAAACAGAAACACAGTTTTCCTTTGGCCGTGTTAACATTGACTTTACTCTAAATTGTTTGCTTGAAGCTCACCCAAAAGCACCCCATACAAACACTGTTGCTCTTTACAATCACACACAATACCTTCCTTGACTTTGCAGCCACTACATTTCCACAGCATCAGCACGCGGCTTCTCCCCACGCTTGTACACACTGACAGTCACATTGACTGTTTGGGAGCCATACTTGTTGCGGGCAAAGACACTATAGAGGCCCGAGTCTTCCATGTTGACTTTGTTGATGGTGAGCGTGATGCATTGGTGGTCCTGGGAGATGCTGTACTGTCCAGTTGAGACAATCTCTCTGTCATTTTTCAGCCAGAACGTCTCTGGAGCTGGGTCACCCTCCACGAAGCAGGTTAAACACAATGTCTGGTGGTGGACCAGGGTGGAATGGGTGGGGGGGGGGATTGACATGGACTCATATCAGCCAATGAAGCCAAAGCATGGTCACATGATTGATTTTAATACTACTACTCAGCTGTAGACAGTGACCTGAAATGTCATTTTTATAATGACTGATTAATTTCATAAAGTCATAATGTGTTTTCATTCCCACAATTAGAATTAGCCATGCATTTACCTGCATTTGCCAGCAAAGGTGACATTAAACGCATGCCCATTGACAGAATTCCCTCCAAATCAAATGAAAAAATACTCAGATGATTTTAATCCCTTGCCACACACATTCACATTTCCCTTTTTAGATATTTATTTAACATTTAAGTACATATTAACTATCTTGTGCATGTGTGCCGTTTCTACGGCAGCAGCGTTGATACAGTAAAGCTGTAATTAGGTCCCGAGCGTGGCAGGGAGACACGGGAGAGATACCTTATGCTCCATGATGGCCACTACATCCGGCAGACCCTTAGTCACTCTCGCAGAGTCTGGAAACAGAGGCTTTTATTCGCAAAGCAGGCAACTTCACAACAACAGTCAGGAGTTTTAAGGGTTAAACTGTGCACAGTGACAAAGTGCAAAGGAAGTGCTAGGAAGAAAAGCCTGTTTGTACTGAACATCACTAAAATCTTCAGAAAAGATCTGATTGTCTATATTTATGGCAGAGTGAGTGTACCCTGAGGCAACTTTTTTCTGGTTAGGGGAATGAAAGTGAAATTTATAAGGACTGAATGATCCAAGTGATTGGAAGGAATTTTCAAAAAGGAAAATCGGTAGGTGGAGGGATGCGAGAGGATTTCTGGACGACACAAGATGTACTCACTCTTTTCTGCTATTGCCACCTGCCTGGTGGGCAAAGGAAGATGCAGGAAGAGGAGAGAAGGCACAAAACATTAGGGCAGTTTGTCCTCTTTATACAGTACTAGGGCATAATCATTTGATCAAAAAGTGTTTCATTAGGCATTCTGTTAGTGAGAATGTATAGGAAAACCAACATTTTTCACCATTCAGTTTGAAAAGCTGATAAGCCAATGATGAAAAAATCACAAAGAGTATGGAAAAGTAATTAAAATGCGATTTAAAGGATGACATTAAGAGGGTGCCTACAGTTACATTATTAGCATCACGTTTCCTCATTTATTAATGCTACTTTAATTAGCTGTCAGATTTTTTTTCTGTGATAGAGAATACCTCTCTGCCCACGTTTCTCGGTTCAAATTTTTGGAGGAATTATGGGTTACATTTTGAAATGTGTCTCCCTGTAATTTATTAGTCGCAGGTTTTTTGCAAAATTGCAGTAATGGATCTGCTCTGTCTCTGCGATGGGTTTGCTCCTTGTCTAGGGTGTCTTCCGCCTTGTGCTCTAAGCTGCCTGGGATAGGCTCCATGCAACCTTGCATAGGATAAGCGGTTTGCAAGATGGGTGGATACATGGATAGATCTGCTCTAAGAGTACCTGCTATTATTGAGTGGTACCCCCCACTCTGTAATACCCAGGCCCAAGCAGTATCAATGATGGTTAAAGTCACACCAATGTCTGTTTGGTAAGTCTGTTAGCGGAAGCTGGTCAAATGGGGGAGCTGCTGCTTACTTCAGCCTTTGGTGCTCCAACATGGCATCTGCAAACGCTGTGAGAATAAGACAGAAAGAGCCTTAGCACTTTAAGGAATGCCCTGAGTAGATGGCAAGAGAGGACATGTGATATGACTGGGGTATTTCAGGGGACACCAGCATCTTTGAGCTCCTCAGGTCAAACTTGCAGATGTGCTCAGCCATGCCGGGGATAAGAAATGACCATACTCGAGTGGTGCAGTGTTATTTATTTCTCACAAAACAATTAGAAGGCCATCGCCTCACTCTGCCGCAACCATCCGGGCTCCACAGGGACCGGCCCGCATTTCCTTCGGTGTTTACCTTGGCCGGAGATATCTAGTGTGCGTGTGTAAGTTTCTGTCCCATCAAACATCTCCAAGGAGTATTTGCCCTTGTCAGCCTCTGTGGGGCCGATGATCTCCACCCAAACCTTCTGCATGCTGCTACCGGGCCGTACCCTCTGCTCCTGGTCGATTCTCTTCTCCCTGAAGCGTCAGCAGAGTGAGGAAGTGAATGCCAGCCATTACCACCCCAGGCTGCACCTGGCATTGTGGGGACCTCACCTGAGGAACCAGCTGGTTTTGAGATAATCCAGGTAGTACGTCAGAGAGCAGAAGATCTTGAAGCCCTCAGTGGTGCTCTGGATTTCCAGGGGACCGGCGGACAGGGCTGAGTAATGAAGCAGAGAAGCCAGAGGAGAAGGTGGAGTGATCAATCAGGACAGATGCTCTGTACTGGGTTTTAATGAGTGGTGTTAGCTGGGTGGGCACTTGAAATGTCAGCTACTGTAAACTGCAATCAAGTCATTGTGTCATAGCTCCTCACAAGCCGGTATTTTAGTCTAAAAAGTTAAAATACCAAAATGAACCATGCCAGTTGTTCTGACACCTCAGGCTGAAAATGAATTTGCACAACTGACTCAAGTTTCTGTTGTTTTGTAGAGTATACTATACTGTGAACAGTTTAAAACACATGCAGCTGAGGAATGATGGTTTAGATGACATGTTTGGAAAGGCTGCCGCCTAGAGTGGTGGGATTTTTGAGTCAAGGAGGGCCTCTTTGGAAACATACCACACAGTTTGCTGAGTTTCTGCTGAAGCTTTTCAAACTCTGCCAAGAGAAGACAAGGGGACAGTGAACGTTTGTACAACTGGCTCATTTGGGACCTGCTATGTAGGGTCTCGGGGTCCAGGTGGCTGTTTTGGCCCTGGAGGGACCCAAGCTGACCCACCTCCATCAACCATTTCCAGGGTGCTGATGTCCTCACCCCTGCTGTCCGACACCACTGCCTTGTACACCCCTGCCTCCCGCCGTGTGACCTACAGAGGTTTATTGTCAGCCAGGTTAAGTTTAATATTAGGCTCAACAATTGAACAACAGATTCCCCTTCTCACGGAAATCCTGCATTTCCACCCAGAATGGTGCACTTATCACATGATAGCCACAGGTCACGGCTGGTACTCTTCCAGGAGCCATGGCATGAGGTTTTAAAGAAATCTTTAACCTTTAAACCACTTTCAAAATGCCACTTCTGTGGATGGTGATGCATAAATTCCAAAAGGGCATTACAACAAAACAGAATTTATCAGGAACATTCCCCACATCCTAGGAGGTCTTCCACTTAACTGCTTGGTTACACCTAACTCACCCAGTACATGATGTCATCACACTGTTGCCATGGCATTGTCACAGTTTTATACTTGATCATAATCATTATATGCAAACTGCAAGTGAAATCATGCACAGTCAGATTCTGCACACACTTTCTGTGTCACACTCATAAATTACCCCCCTTTGTAGGGCAGAAGTGCTCTGATTACCTGCTTTATGCTGTACGTGCCAACCCCAGTCTGTGGGTCATATGTAGTATTGGTGATCTCCCCCCCATCTTTGAACCATTTCAAATGGGTGTCCTTGTTCATGTTGGTCACCTGCCAACACAAGGGCACACACAACCACGCGCACACACACGCACACGCACATATACACACATATACACAAGAAACATCTGCTACTTGCTGATGATGTGTTTGAGAAAATTGTACACTCCCGCAGCATGTTTTCACACAGTGAATTAGACACCATTATCTTTACAGAGGAATGCACACAAATTGCAACAGGCTAGGTTCTTAGTAGAGCACAGTAAAATAGGCGTTATGTTGCATACCTTACATCTGAATATTAACTCGCAATCCTTAGTCAATTGCCAGGAGAGAAACTCCAGGAAATGAGGTCCTGGAGAGGTAGACCATAAACGACCAATGACCAACTTTCCTCTTACCTCTGCACCCCTCCCCACCCCATGAACTTTGCTCCTCTATTAGTATGCGTGAGCAGAGACTGGTGACATTTGTATTGGGATATGAATGGGTATCCATTTGCCTTTGGACCCCAGTCTTGTTTGGATAAGGCTGGCAACCCCAGGGTCACTCACCCAGCTTTCTCTTCCAGTTCTTCCTGTTGGCCTCGGAACGGGCCAGCATCTGGTGGAATTCTGCCAGCGAGAGAACCGGGGCATCAGCAAACCGACACCCAGACAAACCAAACTGCCAAGCTGCACCATCAGTGTGGTGGTCTTCTGGGGGTCATATGTATTCATACACTAACGGCCTGTAAATCTGGCAGGCTTCTTTTTATTGGGACTTGCAAAGAGAAGGCTCAATTGAGCTATGTAGTGATAAATTTAAGAAAAGAATTAGTGTCTATGTGGAGCAATTTGTGGGAGACAGTCTTCAAAAAGTTTGTCTCCAACCTACTTCTTCAAAGTGGAAATTAGTTTTGCACAAAATCATTAGCCTAATTAGCATCTAACAGGGACATTTGTGGGAACAATAAACACCACAGCCTGCAGGAATGAGGGCTCAACCATGCGTTTTAGAAAGTAGCATCTTTGCTTAGTGATGGGACAAATGAGTTTGGATTGATACTCCTGCCCAATGCAAGTTTTGAAACCTCATTTATTGCCAGCATTGATTGGTAGTTCAGGATCCTCCCACCCACCATGAGGTATGAAGCCTCATTTGTCCCTTTATTATCTTTTCCTTTATTCAAGTCACAAGCGACATCTGCAGAGCACAGAAGTCTGTTTCAGCCTGCAGATTAAGCACTGTACACTGTGTAGTCAACCATAACTCTGATGAAGATCTTGGACTGGCAAATAGATCATTACAATACATTCAGTGTAGAAGGTACAGGCCTTACTCTCATCCACTAAAACCAGGGTGAACTGGTTCTTAGCACGACCGTCTTGAAGCTGGGCAGTGTAGGAACCTTCGTCATCTGGGCACAGCTCATCGATCAGAACCTCCAAAATGCCGCTGGCCTTGTGGAAGTTAATCTTGCGCTCCTGGGTTTGGCGAGTCAATCAGACAGGGGAAGATGGAGTTCAAGTGCAGTCCCAGATCTGATGTTGTGAAATCTCAAGATCCAGGCTTACTCGGTTTTGGAATAAATATGTTCAGGAGGATGCTTTCTTGGGGGATATGTCTCAAATCATATTTACAGTAAAAACGTGGCAATGAGCTTGAACGAGTGATGGGAACTGCAGAGGCCGGATCGAAACAGGAAACAGCAAGACTGGAAGAGAATGAGTACTTCTAGATCGAGGCAGGCGAAGCTACATGCATACAACAGCACAGAAGCTGTCTGTCATAAAACGAAATTTGCAGATCGCTGTCTAATACAACAGACTTCAAGATATGAAATTAAATTTCAACATTAATATAAACGTATTTATTTTCTAATGACAGAAACATACCACCACTTCGGGATTTAATTTTATAGCACATTTTATGTTACCATGGAGACTGACTCTGCACAAGAGAGTGGCGGAGAGAGCTCACAGAAGTGCTAGAGATCTCCTTGTCATTCAGGATGAGGTGCAGCTTGGCGTCCTCGCTGAGGGGCTCTGTCTGCAGCCACAGCCGAATGGAGCCCTGCTCGGACACATCCACTGTCCAGGGGGTCTTCAGAGCAATCACTGTGCAGGACAGCAGGGACATGTCATGACGAACAGGCCCCATGGGGGCTTTCCCACATGTTGGCCCCCGGAGACCATGGATAGCTGCCTGAATACCGATGATTAGCGATCCTGTCTGGGATATGTGGCAAGAAGAGGACCCAAGTAGATGACATCTATGGGTGCGAGTTGTTCCTGTGGTTCATCTCACTAACATGATTCTATCATATCTCAGTATGGTCTGAATGCTGTAGGGAAGTAATATTTCCTATGAGAAAGTGGCATGGCTGGAGCTGGGTCACTTGACTAAAATGACTGCTTGCTAAAGAAATAGCAGCTGGCAAAAGTGTGTTGTGTACCTAATCCAAATGGTCCAACTTTCAGAATCTCAGGCTTTCCCTTTAAAAGAGGCAAGCCAAGCATCTTCAGGCAACACGATAATCCGAGATCACGTTTGGCAGCATGTCATGTGTAATACAAACTCTTTCATTCTGCAGCCGTATCCAAGCCTCGTCTTTAGGATACTTCTGTAACGCTCTTCAAAACAAGCACGGAATTTTGGAACTAAATCGGCGGCCAGGCACCGTTTCTCGTGTAGAGACACAATGTTGTTTCTTTTTTCAATTTACTGGCTGCACATCAGCATCACAAACACTTACATGGATTTCTGACTTGCCAGCTGAGTTCCTGCATCCTCTCAAGGTCTGAAGGAAATGAAGATATATGTGTCATCAATCAGTCCTATAGACAGATGAATTATGCATGAATCCGTGTGCAAATAAATGTTCAAATACTATTACCAAAGGGAATAGTGCAAAGTAAGGCAGAGAAAGACATGAGCAAACACACTGAGTGTGCTCACAATCCCATGAGCCTTCAGTCAAACGAGGCTGTTTTATGAAGGTAAATATGATTTATCTATAAGAGGCTGGTCCAGTGCATCATCATGGATGTGTAAGGTGAGGAATAACATGATGGCATCATGATACAGCATATACAGCAGGCAGACAATGGAACACCTCTACCATAGAGATTAGCCCTCAGCAAATGGACCAACCATTTCAAAATAAATTTCACGTTTTAAAGAAGAGACTTAAAGGATAAATAGCTCAGCAATGGACGCTTACTCTCAACAACACATACTGTACTCTCAGCAATGACCTCAACAACGTTGGCTTTCCATCAATGACAGAGATTCACCCTCAGAATTGAGGAATTAAGCTCAACAATGAAGATTTACCCTCTGCAGTAAAGTTGTAGCTGGAGGAGATGTCTTGGTTATCGTTTATCGCCACAGTGTAAAGCCCCAGGTCTTCCTCCGAGGGGTTCAGGAAGGTGACAGTGGACCTGGAGGGTGAGAAAGATGGTCTATAAATGTAACTCGTGTCCTGTGAAATCAAGACCGCAGAATGCAGGGTTTCTGAGGGTGATGTGATTCTTCTGAAACAGGACCGTTTAACTTGAATAGAAATTATAGTCAAAACATGCAAACTATCATTCCTTTTACCTAGGTATTTTTGAGCATGTATGTCAGTCTACTTATAGCCAGTTAATTCAGGGAGTAAATGATATTTGGTATTGCAAATACCTACTGATAAACACCATTTTGGTTTACGGTGCTCATGTCATAGAAATGTACTTGTAACTAGCTTTGACATTCCTTGAACAACTGATCTCTTATAACTTCCTCACCGGTTGCCAGTCAACTCCACACGGGCCTGTCCAACATCGATGAGCTCTCTGTAGTTCTTTGTCCACGTCAGCTGGTTGGCCTCAGTCCCCACAGGACACTCAAACCCCAGGAAGATGAAGCCATCTTCGTCCACACCAATCTCCACCTCCTTCGTTCCTGATGTTGACACATTTGACTTCAGTAACTTTAAGGATGTTTCAGGCAAAATCAAAATCATCCTTTTCATTCAAGCAATCAGAAATGATTTTCTATCATTCGCTCTGTCAGACCATCACCTGGTTTCGTCTGAGCGGTGATTGGCTCAGATGGTAGGGAGGGCATGCCCACACCTGCTCTGTTGACTGCAGACACGCGTAGGCTGTAGGTTTTACCTGCCTCCAGACCTGACACCTGGGAAGAAATAGCAGGAAATTGAAAAAAATCTAAATATTTCTTGTGATTATCAAATGAAATCAGATACATTTCCACTGGAATCAATAACAGGCAGTAATAGTTTTAGTAACTGTGCATCATTTCAAGAGCAATTCTACACCAGTTACTAAATTTCACTAATCAACTACTGAAATGCACGAATCAAAGTAGGACAGAAAGTGGACCTTCAGATGGGTGTCAGTGATTGGCTTTTGGGTCAGCAAAGTCCAGCCCTCTGCTTCGTCCTGGCTGCTGATCTCCACCAGGTAACCTGTAACCTGACTCCGCCCCTCGTACACAGGCCTCTCCCAGAGCAGGACCAGCGATGTCATGCGCACTTCCCTGTACATCAGGTCATAGGGGCACCCTGATGTTGAGGGGAGTTAACCAACAAAAACAAGTTTGTTTTTTTTTCCAATCTTAACAATCGTTGTTATACATCAATTAAAAGAAATACAATGAAACAATTGGAATCTATCAAAAGAAATTGATAGATTGGACACAATCAAAGCAATACACATTCCAACTGCATCACCCCATCCATAGTTAAACCAATACACAACTAAAATTATTCTCATAAAACATAGTCCATTAATATCCAAATTACATCAAACAAAACAAGTGTGAGATTGCACTTCAGGGATGTCCATCTCAGACTGGGAGAACAAAACTTTCCTATCAACTGGAAATGGACAGCCTTGCTTCGGGACATTTTAATCATGGAGAAGGGACCATTTAAGATTTTAAAGAAATAAAATACACAGGCGTTGGTAAAGTGCGTATTGTCAATGAAAACATTTATGTTCAAACCCCAGGCTGTGGGGACAGGTAGGCCTCTACCCAGAATGCACCAGGATGACACTGACAAATCCTGTGTAACCGCTCTGTGGGAGGTGTATTTAGGGAAGACTCCCCCATCCTCAGCAGCCATGCTACTCTGTGCAGCACTTTGTGAACCAGACGGTACTGTCACTAAGGACAACACGGGAAACACTGGACCCTGTCAGAGTTCACCTCACTCCAGGCTTTTGTGGAAACACGTAACAGGGCAAGTCAGCCATGACCAAACGAGCTATTGCATCGAAATTGAAAAACAATGACTAAATAGAGGAGACAATGGTACGACGCACACACCCAGAACTTCTCTGTGTGGGACCAGGCGGTTCATTTGCTTAACGATCTTTAGGCGTGTCTGGATTATTAACGAGGCATGGAGGACCCAGCCCACGGAGTTAACGAGCTGTGTAGCTAGTGAGACTGTGTGACCTCCATTTTTAATGCCTGCACAGTGTCAGATGTGACCCCCACACAGCTACGTTATGCTTTTAATTCCCTGCCTATGTGACTCTCAGATACTGCTACCAACGTTGGGCCATTTGTTATGTATATGACTGCTTCATTGTTTACCTTTATTTATTATTACATCTATTTGTTTGGCTAACAAAAGAAAGTACAAATGAAAGAAACTAAAACAGTAAATGCAGTTAATTATGTTTAATATATGACTGTAAGACAATCATATATTAAACATAACGAGTCATGGCTCTAAAAATTCAACTAAAATTCAATGATCTTGAAGAATATTAAAAGTAGGCTATACTTAAATGAAGAATTAAGTAAACATTGCCTGTCTTCGGATACAGAAATGAAGAGAAGGTGTGGTGTCTGCACAAGTCTATGCATTACAGCAGTCACGGCCTTCACCAAGAGGCAATGGTGGTATGCAGTACCGCTACACTGAGACGCAATGGCGCCTAGGGGTCAAACCCACCTGGCTCATCCATAGTCCACGGCTCACATGGAAACACATCACTAGGCTCCGAAGGACTCCCCAAGCCAACGATGTTGACCGCAAAAACCCGGAACCGGTAGCGATGCCCCATGTGGAGGCCGGCAACCTTGAAGGAGAAGATATGAGTTCCCATCAAAAGTATGGAACAGGCCTCACAGCCTTAGAGAGAGTCAGGTTATGGCTTCTTGACCCTGACCTAGGTCTTCTTGCGGTTCTTCATAGAGTTAATAGGAGTGTTGGCTGCCAGTGAACATGGTATGAGTGCTTAGCTCTGCGTTGATGAGGTGTAGCAAGCTGATAATCAGAGTATTTACTACAATCTCCAGACTTCCACTGAGACATGAGCATGTCAGCCTGTCAGATTTAGAGTGGAATATAAAATCTTGCTTCTCAACTTTAAGCCTTAAAACAGTTGTGCTTCCCCTCCCAAAAACTAAGCCCCAATTACCTTTTTTTGAAGATGCTCATTATCTTGTTGTTCCAGATATTAAGAGCATGAGTCCTTTCACACAGAGCTCCTGTTTTAGGGAATAACCTGCCAGCTCATGTTTGGGATTTAAACACATCTTCATCAGTCTAAAGTAATGACCAGCCTGACTGCAGATGTTTGCAAGCTTCCCAATTAACACTCTCAGCCTCAAAGTCATGTAATCATCCCATCATTTTTTTTCCATTCCAGGTCTATAACTATTTACTAGCACAATATTCGCCCCATTTCTTATCCTTACCCTTCTGCCCCTGGATCACAGATCACAGTCAGACACTGACTTCCAGCAAAATAGACTGGTGTGTTGCCATAACCCAGTTTACCGACACAGTCATCAGTACTGAGCCTGTCACAGGAGCCTGCCTCCAGCCAGCACCTTGCCGGTCCACCCCCCAACTTCAAGGATTAGTTTTTGGTTTTCCCAGTATTACCGTTTGTTTTTTTATTTTTGTTTCTTCATTTCCCTCTGGTAAGATGACCATAAATCAAAGTAAAAATTTCCTGTGAAAACGTGCCGTGCCAAGTAAAAGCCGACCAAATGATCAAGTGTGCTTTACCCTCACCAAGAAGTGCCCCCTGTGAATGGCCATTACTGATACCCAGTGTGACAGCATCTCCACTTCTGTTGCCCAGAGACCAACGAGTACATTGCATGAGGTGTCTCAGGAGTGCTGGCGGCCTCCGGACCCAGCTGGCTGCCTGGCACTGCCCCCCTGGCTGCAGCGGATGTTACTGACGCCTGGTGCGTCGACAGTGATGACACAGGCAGATCTTTGTGGATCTGGATTTATCTGCCACATGCGCAGACAGAGACGCCCTTATTACCCTGTTTACCCTCTAGTCAATAGCAGATGGCTGCATGGTGCAGGAGTCACAGCTGTTTCTGGCTAACCTGCCCCCTCCTGCTGACTACAGGTTACACACAGTAGCTCGGAGGAACACAACACGAGCAGCCTGAGGGGGGATGGAAAAAACACAGTCAGGTTTTTCTGTTCTGTGGCTCCGAAATAAAAATGAGATCAATCAGTGTGGCGCAGAGCAGACACACTGCTCCGACTCGCTTTTCTCCACATTTTCACACAAGGAGGCTCAGCTGGGTGTAAAAAATAGATCTGCACGGTCTACAGACCATACACCATATATCTTTTTTTTTTAGGCGAGAAGACTGAAAGGTCCAGTCTGCTTCCTCTTTGTAAACACACATCACATCAGTCTAAAATTACAATCATCTTGTATGTTTAATACTTTTTAAAATTATGTTTACATCTCTGACAACATTCTTGGGATAGGGCAGAGATTGCTGGAAAAGAGATCTCCACCTTTAAGCAGTGACATTTCATTCCTGTGTCCTCAGTTCCTACTGTTTGTGTTCCTAGAGAATTCTCACGACCATTGCCTACTGCTCATTCGCCTCCCAGTGGAATCCATTAAGTTTTGCTTCCAAATCAGAAACTGAGAACGTCCCTCAATACGTGACTGAGGTCAGATTAGCCACATGGAGAGAGGTGTTTATTGGGATGCTAAGCATACTGGGACCATGACTAGGGTTGACCAGTCAACAGACCCTGTCGAGTGACAAAGACGTAAAGTCAGAGGTTGTCTTCTCAATCGATCTGGACATTGATCTTATTCTTCAGGGGCACTTAGCCTTTCCCCAGATCTTCATTCATTGTCTAAAGAGATTAAACGTAATGTGAAAAGTTAAAAACTCTGCTCCACACATAAGCCCAGAAGGAGCAAATTTTGGTGTCACCTCCTCCAGGACCTGATTTTTAAAATAAACGTCACTCAGCATACTTCACTTCTTTTTGTGTTAATTAACATTATAATTCTTTCCTCAGGCAAAGTTCTTCATTTATTTATTTTTATTATTTTAAGCATGAAATCCAGTTTTGACCACCAGATGGCGCAAGTTCATTTTGTTAATTCCAATCACAGTACTTTTAAAAATGAATATAAATTTGAATCAAGGCAGAATCAAGTCCTGTGGGCTCACTTTTCAGACAGTCTCTAATGAGGCTAGATATACCAGCTGCCTCCTGACTGTTAAACAGGAAGAACGACTCCTGGTAGAACAATTTACTTCCACTCCAGAAACGGCAGATTATTCCAACTGTTTAGTTTGAAAGGATCAGTATATTTTAATTAGTTTAATTGCAATAATGATACTGAGTTTAATAAATACTGCAAAGGACATGTCAACTCATGTTCAAATGGGAAAACCCATTTGGAAGGGAAATCGTACTTGGAAAACATCGTAGCTCCACTCTTTTCTTCCAAGAGAGGGCACTGTGGATCACATTTACTGAGGCGTCAGGCTAAAATGGATACCATCATTGCCCTGTAGAATCGATCCATGTGTTTTTTTTATATTGGGGGAGATTACATATAATCCTCACCTTGTAGGTCCTCTCTTTGGTTGACATTGTATTGACCTCATGCCACACCGGCGATGCCATGTCCATCAGATCCAAGTAGTATCCCCTTACAGGGTCACCGCCATTATTGGCAGGGGCCCTCCAGCCAATCACCATCTCGGTACCGGTGCAGTTCAGAAGGGCAATGGCCGAGGGCCTGGTTGGGACTCCTGAGGGTCGACAAGTTAAACGGGAGCGATGATGAGTAGCTCGGTGAGAAAACAGGAAAGGCAGATGAGTGAGCAACAGTAATGGGGCTGCATTAGGTGAAGAACATCAGTGATTCCACAAATAGCATCAGTCCATAGTCTCATTAGCCCCTCCCCATGGTATTTTCTACTAGATGCTTCAGCCAGTTTCAGTTCAGTCTCTGGCCAGTTGAACTGGTCTGCGTTATTGACCAGCTGGTTAGCCTATTGGTTGTGGATATAATTAGAAGCTGTTCTGTGTTTGCAGGAGCAGATGGATTGTCGAGTGAAACAAAACAGCTGAACTGCCACACATCTTTGTAGGAATTACTGAGCACAGAATGACCCCCCAAATCTCCCAAGTTGCATTGCTTCTAGTTCTATGACCTTTTAGCTCAAAGAAACTCTATGAGAAGGGTCCTCCAGGACTGCAGTCTCACAGTATAACATCTGATGTGGTGAGGGCATTGATTATGCTACTCACGAAGGGCTGATTTCACTCGGATGGAGGTAGACTCTTCTGAGTACTCGCTGTTGCCCACCCGGCTCACGGACTTCACCCGGAAGACATAATTCTTATTGGTGGTGAGCCCGTGGACCGTGAACCTGTGGTAGAAGAAGGACACAGTCTCTGCAAAGGCACTCACCTAACCCCGGGCTAACCTTAGCTTAGCCCAGCTCGATGTCTTAGTGGATAATGTCAGCCATGAATGAAAAACCGAGAGAGCTGGAGCCATCTAAATTTAGAAGCATTGATCTGAAAGGAAAGAGGGCATGTGTGCGATTCTTATCTGCTGTGTCATGGCCGCAGGGGTCTTGTGTCAGCATTACCAGCAGGTTCAGAGGCTAACCCGGCTATCAAATAACACCCCTTGACATTTTTCAGATAATAGTCCCAAAGAAATTCAATGGAATATTGCAGAGACAGTGTTGTGTTACAGAAAATGACAATTATTGTTCCCATCATATGACCCCAATGTCTGAGGTGATTTTTGGGAACATTATGGCATAGCAGCATGGGTAATGTAGTGCAATGCAATAGAGCACTAAGCTTCAACCTTGAGCATTCAACAAGGCTTCATAATTTTTACGGTGTTCTTTAGGGCAGGGTCTATATGGGCCAGTATTTGCCATGGTTACCCACTGGCACCCATTTTTACCTGGTGCCAATGACTGGCATATTGTTCACTGTTCTCCAGTTCTTGGTTCCAGCTTCACAGCAATACAGGTAGTAGCCCAGGATGCCTTTGGTGACCCTGGGCTCCTTCCAGAGCAGCAGCACCGAGGTGTCTGTGTCCCTCAGTGCCTGGACACCGTGAGCTGGCAGTGGAAGTGCTAGAATGGACCGCCCAGAGATGCTGGTTGTTAGTGCTCAGCAAGTGCATACACCAATACGTGACCTGTCACATGTGCACACATCCTGTAAGCAGCTTCAAGATGGAAAAACATGGTTTAACAACAAAAATGCCTCTGTGTCACAGTGAAATAATTATATTCCAGTTAAGCACAGTAGCAGTTTGAGACTCCAGTTCCCAGTTAGAAGAAATGGGAAGGGATCCACTCACCTGCTGACTGTCCCAGAGAGACAGGCTCACTGGGTAGCGAGGGCTCGCTCACCCCATACTTGTTGATGGACCGTACGCGGAAGAAGTAGGACTTGCCCTTCTGCAGGTCAAAGACGGGGAACCGGGGCGAAGCCACCGTCTGCTCTAGGCTGGCCAGGTGCCAGCCATCCTGGCCGACGATTGACTGAGGACACAGGCACAGAGTCTCAGTATTCTTCCTTTCTCACTGACCTCCCACACAATCTTCCTCCTCCTTTACGAGCATGTCTTTCACCTCTCACTATTCTATTGCTCCTCTCCGCCTTCTCCATTTTGGAAAGATGACGGCAGGTGTCAAAAAGGTGGGGGGGGGGCACAAAGCTACTGGCCGTGGGTCTTGAAATACCAACTCACAGTGCTGGAGAGCTGAGATATGCTCAGACGCTTCCTGACGGAGTGGAGCTACATCTCAAAGGGAGATGAAAATTCCTTGTGGCAGCTCCCAGCGTTCCGGCCCATCCTTTGAAAGTGTTCGGCTCGATGCTGCAGCTGATATGGCAGGGCACTCATGGAATGTGACATCATTTCTACCAGGTCTATCACCTTGCGTGACCTGCCTCTGTCTTCAAAGCCTAGCCGTATGATTTTGTCTAAAAAATGGCACTATGTATGAAACAAGCAGGGATTCTCCACATCTGCCTCCTGTGCTTGTAGCTACTGGAGCTATGAACCTCTTCTCGAACGTTTCCGAAATGTTGTGGAAATGTTGCGATTTGCTCACAAATTCATGTAAACGGTGGGGAAGTGTGCCAAGTTAAACCTGGCACTGCTTCTTCAGTCACAGCCCGGTGATGTTAGATGCAGACATTATGTCTCATTTAATGATTAAAAAACTTTGGCAAGAAGACAACAGTAGTTGATGAACTCTGTCTCAAGCTGGCATTGAATGAACATCTGGAACTGGGAGTAAAGACTCAAAGTGGCGGCTACTTATTTGTTTAAATGTAGGACACCCCAGTGCGCTGGAAAACAGAGCCAATAAGTAAGACAAAGAGTAGGGATCTGAAACTTCAGAAGCAGACAGGTACTAATTGGACTAGTAAATATGGCCAGCTTTCAGGCATCTTCACTGAGCGAGACCTTTTTCTCTTACCCACAAACCCTGAAATGTTTCCCAAACAAGAAAACAAAAACCTTTTAGTTCGCCAATGATGATACAAGCATTTAAGCTACCAGCAGGGGGCAGTAACATAATGGCAGAGAGCACCAAGATAAATGCTTCTGCTGTAGCTGCATTGGAGACTGGTGTACAATCACATTCACCATCCAAACGGCCCGGCGATGGTAAAGGCTCATTTCCCTCTAATCACACAACAGCAACACCTACAGGGCTGTAGGTAGAACTGGGAAAATACTGTTCATAGAGCCCATAGAATAAGAAAAGGCATCTAGCTGAGGTGTGTATTAGTCCATATGAAAGGAGACATGAAAAACACAAAAATAAAATGAAAACACAAAGCCCTGCTCTGACGCTCTGAACCCTAACATCTGGTTGGACCTGACTCACCCGCTCCACGTAGAAGGTGAGGGGCTCACGGCCACGTGGCTCCGGCTCTGTCCAGACCATCACCACAAAGGTGTCACTCACCTCGCAGGCGTGCACATTCGTGGGTGGCAGGGGAACGCGCACCTCGCCTGGGAGTGGCAGGGCCGTTAGTGTGGGTTTACACAGATTCAGGTTTACACACTCGAGTGATTGACTCACAGCAAATCAGAGTGAAGAAGACCCTTCAAGTAAAGTAGAAATATACCCACCTAGCACATAATGTTATACATAACGTAACATTGAAGTTCTGCCATATTGTGTAATTGAATGGCAGCATGGGCCTGAGATCCGCTTTGGATTTGCCCACCTTCTAGCTCGTCCTTGGTAATCACCATCTCCCTCCCATCAAGCACCTTGAACACTGTGGGCCAGGAGAAGCACACACCAGTGGATCAGCACCCATGCACCAGCCTCAGACCCTCATGTGGGGTCCGACTTTAACAGGCCAGCACAGCGTTCTGTAGTCTGCGCCGTGGCCTCAGTGAAAAATGAAATGGCACGCTGTGGTTCGTAATGGTAGGCCTTTCTCGACAGGTTATACAGTTTTCCACAGCAAGGTTGTGCCCAGGTAAAATGGCTGGAATCAAACAAGTTATGATGGCGGTGAGCCTCACCCATCCGCCTGCCTGGCTCAGCTGGATCTGAGGTGAAGATGGGTTCCGTGGCCATGGACGGGCGACCCACTCCAGCCTGGTTGACGGCCCGAACCCTGAACTGGTAATTGGTGTTCTCCAGCAGACCTCGAACAGGGTAATGGCATGTTCTCTGCGGGATCTCGTTGCAGCGTAACCAGTCCCCCATGCTAATGTCACACCTGGGAGGGGTCAAAAGGCAACGAAGGCAGAGAGGATTGGAGAGGTGGGCCCCAATGGAGAGGAGGAAGACAGGACTTTGACTAACCATCAATTCAAAAGGCTTCAAAAGCAGCTGTTAAATGTCTTCGGTCGCCACTAATAAGTGATGTTGTAAACCTGATGTAATGAACAAAGCCTGGTTATTTGACTGCTAGGGGACCAAGAGCCCTCCAGTCACCCACCCAACAGCCACCACTCAAGTTCTGTCAAAGTGATTGCATTAAAACACACAGTACACCGAACAGCAGCTGAACACAGGGCAAACACACTGGCGGCAGGGAGACTAGTGGAAGTAAAGCATGTTGCTAGGAGACGGGAAGGGTAGGCACTAGTGGCCTCATCACATGACTACATATGACTCAATTTTCTACTAGGTCTTGCCCTTTGCCAAGCCACTCTGAACTGTGGCCCTCATTTGAGAAGATTTTCATGTACACACACACATGTTTGTATTTCTAACCTTGTTGGGACCTTCCATTAATTTCTGTGGGTCTAACTCTAATCCTAATTAACCTGCCTGAACCTTAACCATAAGTAACCCAACAAAATACAAGACTTTTGGCTCTTTTGGGTGTCAAATTGCTTTCATTGATTTTTATGAAACTGAGTTTTCCCTTGTGGGGACATGACAAATGTCCCCACAAGGTAAAAATGTCAGGTTTTAATTACCACCAGGGAATATTTTGTCATGATAATAAACATGTCTACATACACAAACATGCACACAAGCTGTTGTTTTTTCCGCACCACTGGAGTTGAGCTCTCAGTCTTTCAGAACGATGAAGGGCCTCTGATGTTGGTCAGCAACATGATTCGAGGATCGAAAAGAATTCAATTCAATTCAATTCAATTTTATTTATATAGCGCTTTTAACACGGAGCGCGGCCACAAAGCGCTTTACATAGTCCTGGGCCCACAGTCCCCAGAGAGTAAGCCAAAGGCAACAGTGGCAAGGAAAAACTC
>JAACJT020000011.1:329366-341399 GCA_009936485.2 Gymnarchus niloticus
CTAAACCCGGATTGAAACACTTCATTTATGCCACTTCTCTGTAGGAACGAATACAATTGTTTTGCTACTATTTTCTCAAAGATTTTAGAGAAGAAGGGAAGGTTCGAGATAGGCCTATAATTTGCTAAGTCACTGGGATCGAAAAGAAGCTGACCAGCTGCCACTGAAAAGGACACATTTAAACCCCCCTGACTCAGAGCTATGAAACACGCTGTGCAGGAAGAATCGGGGGGCGCCTGGCCTCGCATGTGATGAACCCCCACGGGCCATCAGTCAGCATACGCCAGCTCGCTGTTTGCTAGACCTTCTTGGTACTTAGTGCTTATGTGGCACTTTTACCTCTGCAGATCAGTACCTTGTTAGGGATTAAACACCTGCAGCTCGAGTCTGCTACCTCCAGGGCACAGCACCTTTGGAGAGGAGTCAGTCACAACCATTCAAGCGACAGGAGGATGACGCCGAGTGACTAACAATGTGTTCTTTTCTAGCCTCGTGGCTGGATACCCAGTGCTAACCCACAGGGCAGCTCTCCACCCACCTCTCCACATAGTAGCCCCGGATAGCACAGGCTCCGTCCGCGCTGGGTGGCTTCCAGGTGAGGAAGACATAGTCTTTATTCACGTCACTGCACTTTACTTCCAGGGGTGATCCAGGGGCCCCCGGCATGGCTGCTACCCCGTCTGGATCCAGCGGGGGTGAGGGAGGGGGAGGAAGGTGCAGAGTCAGAGAGACAGAAAAAAGGCAGAAAATGTGTGAGACACTAGATGATATGCCGTACATCAAACGATAACTTCAGAATGAGGGCTGTACTTTAGTATAGGCGCTGCGCTAACTCTAGACTATATTCTGAATATAATGTATGCGACTTCCAGCACTGCAGTGATGGGGGGAGGCGGGGTAGGGCCTGTCTAACAGATGGTACAGCAACCCGATTTTTAGCTTGGAGATACGACGTTCCAGGATCTGTATGTCATTACGGATTCAGCGCTTTTTATAGCTTTGTCTTTGCCAGAAGAGGTTAATTCCTCAGCTGCTGGTTCCAAAGCCCATGTCCCCTGACAGGTCCCCTTGGCCCTAGAGATTTGTGGCTTGAATCACATCCGGTGACAGAGGGGGCTGGCAGTCACCTCGGGCAGCCCTTTCATTACAGGCCTTGGCGGGAGTCCGAGGAAGATCCTCTAATAAGACGAGAAAAACTCGCACAATTATGGCATTAATATCTTACTCATGCAGGAAGTTTGACGCCTCGGGAAGGGGGGGTGACAGACATTCATGAAACATTCATTGAATCTCGCTGCGTGAGGCTTCGCAGCCAGTCTGCAGAGCAGAGTGAAGTGGGCCGAGTCCAGACCTCCAGAACGGGTGAGACTGAGCCAGCCGTCGAAGCCCGCTGCTCTGGGGACTCTGTGAATCAAGTACTCTGTTCTGCTCATATCTGCTTTGATTTCTGAAGGGCCCTCAGCAAACAGCATAGAACCCCAGAAAAACACTATACTCTGGAGAAAAAGTTGTGTTTTGATGCGCCGGCATATTTCATGGATCAGCTAAAGCCATTTTTGTTCCCCGGGCTCTTGCAGTGCCAGGACTGAACCCCACTACTGCGAATGAGTACCCAATGAGTAACGAGTACCTGCCTGGGTATAAACATGGCCTATGGCTCTCTTCCCCTGGAAACCACATTTTTGAGTGTGTCACTAACAAAGTGACATGTTATAACAAGCAAAGATAACCTAAAGGTCCCCATTATGAAAAAAATACTGCGGGTGAAGGTTTCATTAAGCGTTATCCTGAATGGTATGCATGTTGAAAACAGGACTGTTCATAACACAAGTACATCAAACATGTATGTGTGGTACATGTAACATGTAATTGCTGATATCGTACAAGTTGACCAGATGCACAAAGCTCTCTGAACGTTCCACATCATCCTCAACATGATACATGGCACTGGCATGGATGTTATCTTTGATTGGTTCTGTCATTCAGCGTTTGCCAGTCCTTTAAGATTTATTTTTTCACATATGAAAGTCTGTTCCTTCTTCATGTTCTCACATTTATTTCTACTGAAAATTTCATCTAAAATGTTAAAAAACATCTATCACGTGACTTTTTTTTCATATTTCCGTGTTTTTCACATGACATTCCGAAAACCAAGCATGTTTTTTCTGTAAGGGACACTACTGACCACACCTTCGACATAAACGTAGGCACTGTGCTCCTCCACGCCGGCCCCAGTATGCAGTTGCACAGTGTACACGCCCTCCATCTCCTTGTGGACAGGCCTCAGGGTCAGGTTGGAGGAACGGTGGTCTGTTTGCAGCTCGACCTTGCCGGATGCACACAGTGGGACTCCTGCAGGACGAGGGAAGAGGGTCAAAGAGTCCTAGACAGAGGAGAAGTGAGGCAAAGGCCCCGCTTGACCAAACTGCGCACCATCTTTAAGCCAGGTCACATCCTGCTGGAAGGCCAACAGCGGGGAGGCGAATTCGCAGCGTAGGCTGAGAACCTCTCCTTCTGTGGCAAAGGTTGGTGGGAAGGTTGCTCCAAAGTGAGCCTCTGGCTCCACAGCGGGCTCTGGTGAACAACACAGCACACGCTTAATCACTTCAAAACCCCCCACAGCCAGACATCCCTATGCATCTAGACAGGGTCTAGAACCAGCAAACTTCACTTTACAAGTCTAAGTCATTAGCTGCCACTCTCCCAGTGACTAAACTGTATAATGACATGTGTGGTGATGACAGCCACCGAAACATTAGGGCTAGGTGCTACCCATTAAGAAAAGATGGGCTGAAATCAGCTTCTAACCCCTTCAGACGGACCGATGCCAGTGAGTGTTTTCTTCTTGTAACAAGCTGGTAAAATTGGCTCGTAATTAACTGGGTCGATGACGCATGGTTGCCAGCACGTCTGGAGGTAATGGGAAAAACTGGCTGATCCACTGGCCGCGATGCACGTGGGCAGCAGCATTAGCCTCACATGGAATTGCAGGCGAAACATAAAAACCTGGAACCATCTGACAGATGTGAAAGAGAACCCTGGGAGTGGAGATGTGTCATTTTGAATATGTACGCAGCGTTCGGCAATCTGTTTATTGAAACGTCCTTCTGGGAATAGCCCAGAAAGCTAACTGAAAATGTTGCTTTGTGATGTGTTCCTGTTCTCATGGATGTAACAACATGAGTTAGAGCACTGTTACATAACCAAAACAGCTGCTGGCCATTACCTGATCTGAAATTAGTATTGGCATAAATGTCCACATTTAACTTAATCTGTCACTGCATGCGGTCAATGTTCGACTGAGATTTTCTTTCTCTGCATGTTGTGAATTGGTTCTTTATTTTGTACCCAATAAAACAGAAGCACCTTGTAACCCTCCCCCCCATTTAACAGTTTAACAACCTTCTAGCCACATTCCCTATGTATCCCTCCACCCTTCAGTCCATTGTGGAGTGTTCAGACTCGGGAGATGCGGACCTTTAGCTTGTAGGAGAAATATCTGAGCAAAGGCAAGACAGCAAGAAAAATCGAGAGAAGCAGAGAGACTAAGGAACCAGATGAAGCAAACAAAGATGAGCAAGATGGTGGAGGAAAACCTGAGCAGCACCAAAACGCCTCATCCAGGGTGCTCTTACAAGATGATAAAATGACTCGCAACAGGAGCTTTACAGATGCAGTAAAAGTGGGGATTTTGATTCGGCAGGTGGCAGTCATACTAACTCCGGCTCCTGAAGGTCTCCAAGCCAGCCTCAGCACCTTTGTACGCTGAAAGAGGGGGAAAGCAGAAAAATTCAATCCTTGTCACTCCAGATATTCCCTTCAACCCATCTTTCACAAACAGATGGCAAGGTTATAGAAATTCCCATTAAGATGGGCGTCTTCCTGCCTTGGAGGGAACTTCCAAAGACAGGGAGGTATGGCGTATTGCCGTATTGTTGGAGTGCCGTCCTCACGGCCTGGCTGGGTCAATTCACACACGGTCTCCCTAGAACATAATGTCAGGGTTTCGGGGTGGGGCTCTGACAAGTCAAGAACTACAATAACTCATGGAGTATGACTGCAGAGCCCTGATGACCACAGTGTGAAGGCACCTTCAGGAGCACCAGGCCAGAGAACCGGGAAAACAAAGTGAAGAGAGCCACCGCTAAGCAAGGCTTCATGAGTGAGAATGTGCCTGTGGTGGGGGGCATCCAAGGCAGGTCAGAGCAGGTGGTGGTCGGCAAACATTAATGAGAAAAGGTCCGCCAGTTTCATGCTTCTGTTGGGACCGTCGCTCCCCTGTTGCAGTTTCACTCCAGGGGGGACTCACATTTCACCAGAACGGTGGCATAGGTGATGGCCTCGCCAACGGGACTTTCGCCTACAGCCTTATATTCTCCAGCGTCATTCTTGGAGGCCCTGGGAATGAAACCAGAATGTGATATTGGGCTAGTTTCAAAGATGCCGCTCTCCCCTGGAACCCCAAGCCTCTCATGAGGTTCTTACAGCTCTCCCGTAGCTGGTTATCTGTGGGTGTTGTAATGTTACCAAAGGCAGATTGTACCTGTAGGTCAGGGTTTCATATCAGTTATGTGTCTCAGGCATTTGGTATTGCCATTAGTTACTCTACCTGCTATTTTAAGACATGTTTTCATGTGATTAGAGGAATGGAACTGGAATTTCCTGTGAAGACATCAAACTTTGGGCTGCTAGACTCTTTTATTTAGGACTTTTGTTCTAACCTCCGTATCTCCAGGGTGTTGAGACCATGAGTTTGCTTGAGCTTGATGTTCCATGGCTGGTGAGGTGGTCCAAGAGGTTCCCCATCCTTGTACCTTCAGAGGGGCAGGCCAAGGGTGGTGTTAACAGGGCAGCTCAGCAAGGAAACGCACTCACCACCATTCCAGCTGGTTCATTTCACATGTGCTGGACATGAACTGAATTGCTTTGAACCTTTCTGCTTTTTCATCTAATTTCTGTCTTAACTCTTGGAGTGAGGAGTGCGTGGCAGCATGTGTCTTCCTAACCTCCTAACCTTCAGGGATGGCCATCATGCTCCTTCACAAAACAGACCTAGAGGCAGCACTTTTAAAAAGTTCTAATACTTTAAGGGAATTCAAATTGACAGCTTGTTTCTGTTTGTTGCCAGCCTCCATGTTTCAGTTTTCTGAGTTATGATTATATTTGGCATTAGAGTAAATCGATGTGAAGTAAGCTGAAGCATGTGCATGCCTATGTGTATGCGTGTGCATTTATGTGCACATTATACACCAATCTGTACATGTGTGTATATATTCATTAGTGTATGTCCAGGCTAGAGCCATACCATGTGACCTTGGGGGCCGGACATCCCTGCACAGTGCAGGACAGTGTGACGGCCATGCCCTCACATACAGTGTGGTTACGTAATGGAATGGGAAAGTCCGGTGGCTTCACACTCAGATCCTCCAGAAACTTCATGTGGATTGAAGCCTTTCTCACTGCCTAGGAGGAAGGAACATGGGAAACTGGAAGCGTTCGCTGTAAACATGAGCATCTTCTGCTTATTGTTGTCATGATTTGACTGTTCATTTTGTAAACCATTGTGTTACAAGCCCCTCATACAGAAGATCAATATAACTTTAGAAGGTGCAACAGTGTCATCACAAACTAATCTCTAGTTAATCCAAATATTTTAAAGCCCATATATAGTTAGGACTGTCCTTTTTAGGTTCCTGTGTTACACGCATGTAAAAAATCCCAGGTCAATCAAGGAGACTTCAAAAGTAGAAGTGGACTGGTCTAATCTTAATACAGAACATTTCAGTTCACACCTAATCCAGACCATTACAGTTTACACATAATTCAGACCATTTCAGTTGACACCTAATTCAGATCATCACAGTTGACACCTAATTCAGACCATTACTGTTCACACCTAATTTGGACTATTACAGTTGACAACTAATTCAGACCATTGTAATGTAACTAATCCAGACCATTTCAGCTGACACTTAATTCAGACCATTGTTATTGACACCTAATTCAGATCATTACAGTTGACACCTAATCCTGACCATTGTACTTGATTGCACCATAATGACTTCAGTATAATGGACCTAAAAGAATCCCTCAGAAGTAAATGTGTCTTGGTGTATGATTTCTCATTTGCCCTGTATTTGCTCTGTTGTGTCTCAGCTAAAGGAATTTGGAATAATGCTCCTCATTTCTGCAATTCTAAATATTCATGAGCCACCAGGGCAGGAAGATTTCTTTAAAATTAATTTCTGGAAGTTATGAAGATTTCGCCGATATTGACAGTGATTAGAATCTAAGGCACAGGCACAGCAACCAGCCTGCAGATGAAGATGTCGCCTTTGCTGAGACCCGTTTCAGCTCAGTGCCATGGAAAAGAGAACTTTTGTCATAAAGTTTGGAGGAGACTAAATAATTAGCATCTCTCCTAGAACCATTTAATACGTGTTTCTGCAGAATTTCATCAGGTGGGATTAGTGGCTGAATTTGCACCGAGCGCATCATTGCTGGGTGCCTTTAACATGGATAAAACTGGCAGAGAACTATAAGCTTTCATCAGTGCCGGCACTTAAGAGCATAAGAAACATTGAAAATGAGACAAGGCCATTTCATATTTTATACCTGTACATGTCAATGTAATTTTGCCCAAAGCGTGAGCAGACTGTAAAGCCCAGCTACACCACCAGGAAAGCTGTTCTCAGCACTAACCTCCATTTTTGTTGAAAAATACCATTCTTGTTCTTACTTAAACTGGCCATCAAATAGTTTCTGTTTGTGGTCCTGTGTTACCAGTGATTGCTGGGTATCATTCTAATACCCACTTGGGTCACGCTTCTTCTCAGTTGCTTTCGATTGTTAGACTGATGAGATTGATAGCTGCTAATCAGGAATACCACGGTGCAGTAACCAAACAAAGACAACATAATTCAGGGCATCAAAGCCATGTCAGTCCATTGTCCTGGGCCGCCGAGGTACCTGTTGGCGCAATGCCATTCGGTCTGCCCGCTTCCTGACAACGTGCTGGTTCCGAATCACTTCCAGTTCTACCTTCTCAGCTTCATTGCCGAAGAGGGTCCACTTGTCTCTCTGCTGTAGGTCGTCTGTGTCGAGGGTCTGCTTCAAGACCTCCCTGTGTGCCCCCCCCATGACAAAGATGGCCTGTCAGCTCAGGGCCCATAAGTCGGACCCATGACAACCGAACCCAATGACTGTCGACAGGAGTCAGTATCTGACCAGACCCGTTTTGGTGGTTCCTCACTAGGTAACTGATGATACTAACAGTAGAAAGGTGAAATGTACTGCTCTCAGTTCATCAGTGGGTCAAAGAATGATTCATCCACCTGCTACTTTGGTCAGGAGAATGCCGAGAGTTATGAACCCTTAAACTACGTACCGTGTAATAACCATGTAATCATGTTAACAGCAGAGAAAGCAATATGCAATATCAAAGTTGCCTGTGCTTGTGAGAAATCCTAATAAAACTGCACACGATGACATCATTTACAGGGTGAAGCTGTAATTGATATAACAAATTTAAAAACAGCAAGGTCAGCAGCATTGTGTTCACATGGAGGGTCGAGCTACACTGCAGATCCAGTCACTCCATCACCATGTCTCAAACGCACAGAGGCTATGTGACTGTCACTGCCCTTGAGGCTCACAAGCCTAGCATTTGAAGGTAAGCTCTTTATAGCCTGGGGTCAGGGTGGACATGAAATCTTAAGGAGCACCTGAAGTTCTTTTGATGTTTTGCTGCATTCATGCAGTGTCAGATGAAGACCGTGAGTATAAATCAATGGCTAACAGTTTGTGCATATCTCTCATTGAGGAGCTGAAGAACCTCTAGTCGTAGTGGTCTCTTTAGCTGATTTTAAATTCATTCTTCTAGAGATCCAGTCAACATCTGAGCGTGGCACTGAGATCATAGACACTGCAGGATTTGTTTTGCCACAAGTGGTGCATACCTTTTAAAGTCACCCTGTCAGACACATGGAAGTTTCCAGAAACCAACTCTTATCATCTGAATGGACTTAACTTGTTTATCTGTATGTATGATGAGCAGGTGAGTCAGATATGGATCACCAAAATATGCTACAAATGATAGCTTGACGTTCAGATGCTACAAAATTATTAACAGGAGTAGGAGGGAAATGGTGCAAAACATCTTATTTACATGTGTCTGCAGTGGTAATGGGGGTTTGTGGAGAGGCACAGCGATAGGAGAGGGAGAATGTGTCTCAGGCAGGTTAACATGACATGCATGCCAGTGATTCCATACTCATGTCACCGACATGTTCACTGTCCTGGGGTAGGGGTAAATCTCGGGCATTGACGCACAGCAGGGGTCCATAAAACTGGAAAACAATTTAGCCTGATTTAGCCACCCTTGCGATCCTCTCCAATTTTGAGCAGATGGATGGGACAAATGCCATCCATGTGTCTTTGCTCTCTCTCTGGCATCCCCCCACCAGAAGAACCTATAGAAGCTTTATCTCCACCATCATGGAGCCTCAGGCATGGATCTGGGTTTTTGGGTGGGCTTTGGGTGGTGGGTACAGAAGTCAGTAGGGACTTCAGATCCTTGAGGGACCCTTCTCTGGTAGGAATCCATTCTCCAAAAGACTTCTCATCTTTCAGCTTCCCTCCAGATGTGTCCAGCGGTCAGAGGTCACCAGGTGCAAATTATCAAGGTCATTTTCATGATACCATTTCCTTAATTTGTTACAAGGACCTTTCTTTGAGAGCCATTTTCCATGATATTCAAAGACATATCCAATCCAAGCTGAGTGTGTCTGTGGACAGCTGACCAATTCTATAGTTTTCAATAAAACAAGCTCCCACTGACAGCCATCACAGCTTTTGAAAGTCAGTGTTTCATGTAGGAAAGAGAAGCTGTGAAAGATAAAGTGAAGTATAGGGTGGTGAAAGATGGGGGAGAGAGAAACAGAGATGGAGAAATATAAAGCAGGAATGAGAAAGAAGAAAGGAGAGAGGTCTCAGCTGTGGAAGAGATGAAAGGGAGGAAAAACAGAGACTGTCAGTCACCCATTGGTCTGTGGTCATGGTCCAGCCTGGCAGCAGCTGCCGTCAGATCTGTGCCACATCAGACTGTCAGCCAGGTTAATCTCAGACTTCCAGCAGGCTCAAGGCTTCGGTAAGCTGACTCCTGGCCGTAGGGTTGACGGGGAGATCAGCTGTGTGCTTCCTTACCTCTTTCATGTACCTTTACACCTGGCCCAGCTGATTCCCTGGGGATTCATTCCTTTTCATCTGTCGGTATTAATGTCACTGCTAGTGGCACTACGAGCTGTAAAGGTTATCCTGCATGGTTCAAACGAGAGTAAGACAGTGGTTTCTGAATCGAGCGATGCACGGCACCTTTGAGTCCATGCTGGAGGGAACAGACTGTCACCTGCTGGTCGGGGATCAGTTCTGTTTGTTTTTCCACTTCCACCGATCTCATTTAACTTAGAGACAGGCAAAGCAATTGAACTGACTGCTTTGGTATCTGTTCACTATAACTGTTACCTCATAAACTTGTACGGACCTCCTTCAAAAACATACTTCTGTGTGAGTTCGGTAGTAGTACATTATCGCTGTCTGAGTTACTAGGTGTCAAAATTGAAACTGAGTATTAAAACAATCTTGGAGATGAAGAAGTATAGAATGCATCTAGAGAAAGGTGTATTACAGTAAACACTTTCCTTTTATATAACAATGTGATGCAATATATAGAAATACCCTCACCTACTTTGTCTTCTGAGCAAAGTAAACATCACTCAGGACCATCATCTCATATTTGTGTGTTGAGTCTTTTCTTGATGATCCCAGTGTATGAACTGTTTAACCCCAGGACCACCTGCATGCTAAAAGAAGGGTGGGTCACTGTTTAGAAAGTTCATCTACATGTTTCATCCACCATAAGAAATGCTCTGATTTTTGGAATCCTTCTAGATGTCCTCCTCTCTGATCTTTTTTCACAGTCAGTTACTGTGGCTACAGCATTGGTAACTGCACATTTACAACTCATCGCTCAAGAGTGAACAGAAGCAGAAGCAGAAGATTGCTCTTGATCTCCATTATGTAGCTGTTCTAAGCTTTGCTTTGGCTTAAGTTTCATTTTATCTTACTTAAAAGCAGGCGTGTCACTAGTGATTCTAGTGATTTATGGTTCATTCAGATCATGAGGACAGCATGTGCCCTCTGCTGGTCTGGTGGAATATCATTGCCACTGGCCACAAACGTACGCTTACAATGACCAGTGTAGCATGGACTCAATGGTCAGCATGTTCGACTGTCCGTGGACCATGACAATGCATGGAAAAATGAAGTATGAACTAGACTTTAGACAACAGGGAAGGGCGTGGCCACTAGTAAGCCACCTGATCATATTTTACTGTCGCTGTGGCCAAAAAATGAAGAAAAAAAAGATTATCCAAAGTAAAAAAATAAAAAATGATTTTTACCAGGTGAAAAATCTGAGTGTTTGTAGTTTAAGTGTGAAAAGTTCAAAGGGCAGGCCTTACAGGACCAACCAGTCACACAGACAGAAATACCCTATCCTTGGTGTGGATGGATCAGAGGCCATGACACAGCTGGGACACAGCTATGAAGGGTTAGGTGAGTGTGGAGCACTGGGGACTGGCTTTGTGATAGGAGAGAGGCCAAAACAGGAGAGCGGGTGGGAAGGGAAGGGAGCAGGCTGAGGAAAAGCCTGGGTGATTGGCCAGCAACAGCTTCTACCATCACTTAGAGGATGCTCAAGAGCAGAAAACACTTGTTCCCTGAGGCCTCATGCTGCTCACCTCTATGAAAAAGCTCCACTGGAGGAGCCATTTTGAGTTAAAATTCAATGGAAGTAAACTGACTTGCAATTGAATTTATGGATTTCTTTCCCGCCCGGATTTTGCCCCAAGCTGCTCTGGCCGTCTCACGAGGATGCCGTTATTTATACAGGTGCTCCTGAGGGGAGGATATGTTTTCTTCGCACGTCCGCACATCCACACATGCCGACTGCACCGCTTCTCCAGTTGTTTGTTTCATAATTCCGCTCACATGTCCGTAGCACACGGTGCTTGAGAAGCTACGGCAAAACTGCCGTTTGATCTGTAGGGCTCCCGGCGAGCTGTCATCTTCCCTAACACACTGATGCACAGAAAAACTGATATTTTAATGGCTAAATTACACAGGTGGTTCAAAATGCACAAGCCCAATCCTCAGGTGGACCACAGAAAACACCAGTCAACCCAATGGTAAAGCTGCAAGCTCACTTTCCAGCAAGAACTGATCTCAGTTTTGGAATTCTGGAACTCAGTTTTGGAAGTTTTTGAACTCTGATTTTGCGAGATTCAAATGAAGCAGCTGATCTTGGGCACAAGGGCACTTTAAGGACCATCACGTACCAAGTCCTGTGACGTGGGAACTTCCCGATGTCCAGGAGCTCTTTCGTGGACATCAAGTCAGCTGGGATGATGGGGTAGAACTCTGAGTAGGAGGCTTCCTCATCGCTGGGGAAGAAGGAACACAAGAAACATGTAACCTTTCCTTTGTCAGCGATGCTGTACAAGGATCTGCAAATTACCTAGCATGTCATTGGAAAATAAACTTCCCCCAGTTTGTAGATCATTTCTTTATTACAGTCAAGCCAATCTGTATTTGGATTCGAGTCAAGCTGATTGAAACAATGTCACGCATGATAACGGTTTCACTGTAGCGTGGAAATAATTTGTTCCTCTGAAATGCATTCATATCACTTTTTTGGAGGAATTGAATGTTCTCCTCATTTGGTTAAGGATAACTGCTTCTGTGAGGGATTAAAAACAAGTTTAAATATGGACGGAGTTTCTGTTTCCCTATGCCCATGGTGTAAAAGGTCACATGAGGTGGGTATGAGCTTTTACGTGGGGCTTGTAAATGCAGGCCTTCATTAGGCATGTGACCTGACTGTGACCAGAAGAACGACATGTGAAAGAGGGCCAGCAGGTAGTGGGTACCCTTCAACTCGCACTGTATCTGTACACACACTCAGAGGCCATTTTA
>JAACJT020000011.1:342944-357466 GCA_009936485.2 Gymnarchus niloticus
AAGAGAGTGCAGGCAGGGTGGAGTGGGTAGAGAAGAGTGTCAGGAGTGATTTGTGACAGACAGGTACCAGTAAGAGTAAAAGGAAAGGTCTACAAGATGGTAATGAGACCAGCTATGTTATATGGGCTGGAGATGGTGGCACGGAAGAAAAGACAGGAGGCAGAGCTGGAGGTGGCAGAATTAAAGATGTTAAGATTTGCATGGGTCTGACGAGAATGGACAGGATTAGGAATGAGTATATTAGAGGGACAGCTCAGGTTGGATGGTTTGGAGACAAAGCCAGAGAGGTGAGATTGCGTTGGTTTGGACATGTGCAGAGAAGAGATGCTGGGTATATTGGGAGAAGGATGCTGAGGATGGAGCTGCCAGGCAAGAGGAAAAGAGGAAGGCCAAAGAAGAGGTTTATGGATGTGGTGAGAGAGGACATGCAGGTGGTTGGTGTGACAAAGCAAGATGTGAAGGACAGGAGGAAATGGAGACTGTTGGTCCGCTTTGGCAACCCCTGACGGAAGCAGCCGAAAATGAATGATGATGTAAAATGTGACAAGTGTACCTTTTAGTTGTTCTTTCTTACATGGCAAGGAAATGTATCCCAATGCTTTAGTCTAGTCCAGAAGTACCATCTATGAAAATGTGGTCATGATAATTAGGATCTTGTTAGCCCGTTTGAATGGCATCAGAAAAGCCATTCTGGAGGATTTGGAAATGGTTCTACTCATGCTTGGAAAAATATAAAATGACCACATGCACTTTGATGTGTTTTTGACAAACCATCCCATTGGCATTGGTTCTATTTTTATCCCTAGTCCTATTTAGTCGATCGATCCATTTATCCATCCATCCGTTTTCCACCTCTTTATTCAGGTTCGGGTCATGGGGACAGCAGTCTAATTAGAGATGCCCAGACCTCCCGCAGCCCATCCACTTCCTCCAGCTCCCCCTAGGGAATAACGAGGCGCTCCTGAGTCAGTTGAGAGATATAACCTCTCCAGCGTGTCTTGGATCTGCCCCGGGATCTCCTCCCAATTGGACCTGCCTGAAACACCTCTCTTGGGAAGCGTCCATGAGGCACCCTAGATAGATGACCAAACCATCTCAGCAAGCTCCTTTCAATGCGGAGGAACAGCAGCTTTACTCTGAGCCCCTCCTGAATGCCCAAGCTCCTCACCTCTCTAAAGCTGAGCCCAGACACCTGCAGAGGAAGCTAATTTCAGCCGCTTGTAGGAATGAAAATAGGTGAAAGTACGAATGTAAATCAACCAGTAAATTGACAGCTTCGCCTTTCAGCTCAGCTCTTTCTTCACCACAACAGACCAATACAATGTCTGCATGGTAGCTGAGGCTTCACTAACTCCTGTCAATCTCTGGCTCCATTCTTGTCTCACTCATGAGCAAGACCCTGAGATACTTAAACACCTCCATTTGAGGCAGCAACTCATCCCCAACCCGGAGAAGGAAATCCAGCCTGCCCTGCGTGACACCTATTTCCTCTGACTTGAAGGTGCTGATCCTCATCCCAGCTGCTTCAGACTCGGCCACAAACTGCCCTAGTGCAAGCTGGAGGCTTGATGAAGCCAACAGGACCACATCATCAGCAAAGAGCAAAAATGTGATCCTGCGGCCACCAAACCGGACACCTTCCACCCCTTGGCTGCCCCTAGAAATCCTGTTTATAAAAGTTAAGAACAGAATCAGCAACAGAGGGCAGCCCTGGTGGAGTCCACCACCAAACAGGAATGAGTCTGATTTACTACTGGCAATGTGAACCAAGCTCTCACTCTGGTTACACAGAGACTGGATGACCTGTAGCAGCAGGCCTGGTAGCCCCATACTCCCAAAGCACCCTGTACAGTAGACTCTGAGGGACAAAGACAAAGGGACAAAGCATATGTAGACTACTTGGGCAAACCCCCATTAACCTTCGAGTATAGCAACATCTTTCTTTCAGGTTTTATTATTAGGGATGGCTTGATATCACTTTTTATCTCTGATACCAATAATGACAATACAACAAATACCAGCTGGCACTGATCTGATCGTCTTTTTGTTTCTGCTTAAACAACTTTTAAGCCATTTCTATGCCATATATAATATAGCCATCTAAAAAATGCTCAATCTGTGAAACAAATACTGTAATCTCCTAAAGGAATGATTCTGAAAGGACATTTCAGTTTGGCAACATGAAGCAAGACTTGTCCACGTGTTATATTGGATTATAATTAAATTTTTTCCCACATAGCTGATCCAGTGTTTATGGTCGTTCACTCAGTGCCCAGCTGTATGATTGATTATATGTTTCACAATAAAAATGACAAAAAGAAAAACCTCTTTTGTGTCTGTTCTCTCTCTCTCATTTTCATTTGTGTTGCACCATGCCCTCCCTTCCTTCTCATTATGCTATCACCTTGCTTCATCCCACCTTCTCCCTCTGAACCATTGATCACAGGTATTCCTATTTTATAACTTTACATATCATCTTTTGGTTTGTATCAACATTAAAGCTTTAGAGAAAACATATACATTTTCATATTGAGTTTAATGATAACAAACAGTATTTTAAATCAATTCTTAATGTAAAATTAATTTTGTTAAGGTAAAGACTACCTTGTGCTTGAGCGACTTTGCTGGCAGTCCTGGTTAATCTAAAGCTAACAACCTAAAGAACACTGACAAAATAAAACAGAATTAAGACAAACAAAAACCAACCCTGGCACATATTTAAACTACAGTCATCCATCATGTATGATATACAATTTCCACCTTTTGGGTGTCTTTATCCTGAAAGGCTCAAGCAGATTGGAGAAACATTACAACATGCCATGGAGTACCAGTGGTGTTCCCGTGCAGGAGTGTATTAAGACCAGTTCCTGACAGAAAATGGATAGTAGGACATTATTATTGGGACAGAATCACTCTTTCATCCATTCATAATTAGGCCTGTTGTCTGAAACGAGAGCTTAATCAATTACCTTCACTGTGCTGCTTCTACAGCTTTGTTCAGCTAGCTGTAAGTGTCTTGAGGCATCTCTCAGACTCTTGCTTGGTTTTAGGACTGCAGGGTACATATAACACATAATTAACAGGTTTCTCAGATTTTTAAGACTGCGCTGTGGTTTCCTTAATGTGTTGATGTGAAACTCCTGCTGCTCCCTGGAGTGTAGTTCCTGTGATTTATAGGTGAAATCTCGACTTTGTACTGCTGAGGCTGTGCTTAACATTGATGAATGTATTGGTCTGGCACATGCCTAATGCTGGATTACAACCATTACTATTTCCCTCCTACTTGGTCACCAGCCGTCTGTTCATTTGCTCCGGCACACCTCAGATGAATTTGATGACTCCCAAGTGACATTATCTGAGGTCAGATGGCGGCGTTTCAGCCACTCTGTGCCATCTCACATTGGGCGAAAACAGTTACTATCCTGCGACAATCACCATTGTAAAAATTTTGGAGTAGCATCAACAGCAACTTCTTGAAATGTGGCTGGGCTGGCACGGAGACCCAGAAATTGCTGTGCTGGCGAGAAATGTAGGCTACTGGATCCTGATCTGCAGGAGGTTTCAAAGTCAATTCAATGATCCTTATAAACCGCACAGCAGAGGGGAGGATGGCCATAAGGTTGACAGCCACTCCAGCTGCTGGTGTGGATGGTGGTCTCATGGCTGCAGCTGTACCCTTGCAAATGTTGATGTTCCAGAGGGGCTTCCTGCCATATGGGAGGTATTCTAGAAAGCAGGTTTGACATATCCTATATTTACAACTAAATTCTGATTGGAGAAACCTGAAAAGCTGATTTCAGGATTTGTCGATTTCCCGAATCCCCCCAAATTTCTCCAATCATAATTCAGGCTTTACCATAGGATATGTTAAGCCCACATTCTGCAATACCTGCCAGATGTTGACTGCAATTCCTCACAATACTCTACTAAGTTTACAAACACAGGGTGAACCGATCTGGGGATCTTAAACATAAATACAACTCCAGTCGACACAGGCCACCCATGTGCCTCGGCAATCTTTGTGACTGATTACGATAGCCTTGGAAGTTTCCAGAAACCGCGACATGTTACCCAAGCCCATCTCAGTAGTTAGAGATTGACTAAGTACAAAAGCTCTTAATGAACAAAGTTCCAACATGAGAGAGATGACAATAGTACCATGGGCAGGCACTGATCTCATTATATTCATATTTCATGTGATTTTTGTATTTCATATTTTTTTATTTTGTACATGAGATAAAAGATTGACAGCTACATTTGCATGTTTAACCGAAGTGATGAAGGACCTATTGGAATTTATTTGCCAATATCCAGTTTATTTCTCCAGAAAGGTTTTTTTCCAGCTATGTTTTAAATTAGTAATTTAAAATAATGGTTTCTGCATCCTGTGTGACGCCATCCTTGACGGAACTGAACACTCCGGTATTTTTCAGTGAATAAAGCATTTTTTTCCATGTTGCAGAATGCATCGTGAAGAAACGCATGAATGAATTTTTCCAGGCTAGACCGAAGGAGAGAGAGCGAGGCTGTCAGTTACGGTTGGTGCCTTATCCCTGTTCCCCCTTGCAGTAGATCCTTCCCTGCAGTGACTTACACCCTCTCCCATCTGCTCCTACCCCTTGTGAGAGCCTGCCGAACACTACAGGTGATTAACGACCCGTTGTGCACCTTCGGCGGGGAAGGCGGCAGCCAGACGCCCACGCTGGGAAGACGGTGGTGCTAACGGTGTTCGTGCAGAGACACGTAGAGCACATAGCATGCGAGTCCGACCTGCGGTGTTACCTAACGCGAGAGCCATGTCTCAAACTCACAGCTTTGGGTGCATAGCGCTTTCACGCCGGGTAATCTGTCAAAAAGTACACTGCGTGTCTTAATAAGTTTCCTGAATAAATAAGAACAGTTCGAGGGGATCTGTTTTGGGGAAAAAACATATATATGCATATATCCCAGCATAGAGCAAGGACTAGAAGTGGCCAGCTACAGTGAGGTGGTAGACAGTTTTCAAATGGCGACTGCCGAGGCGAGCAAAGCGCAGCAGGCAAAGAGCTGTGAGCAAAACCATGAACAGAACTTGTTTTTTCTTTGCTTAAGTGATTTGGAAATTCACACAGGACGTATTGCATAATAATAAGATTATCATGCATATGTGATGTACTTCCTGTTTAACATACAGTTTACAAATGAACATGATGTGATTAAAATTTTCCAGTTATGAAGCAACATATGCTAAAAGTTAAACTTGTGTTGTACATGGGAAGATGTGGCTTATGATTTTCTGGTCAGAAGCCAATGGATAACGTTGTCACACACACAACAGATCAGTCACGCTCAGCTCATCAGTGATCCCCCTCCCCAGAGTATAACACCTGAGGACAAAGGATCAGCTAACAAAAAGCTGCATAGCACGTCAATTAGTTGCGATGTATTGAGTTTCCCAATCATACTGAGCGATCTTTCCTGAGCTGCCTTACCTGTGTACAGTCCTTGTTAGTTCTTTGTCTTTCCGGTTTTTGCCTGTCGATTTGGATTTGTTTGCCTTACTGATTGCCCCATCTGGTTCTTGACCTTTGGCCTGTACCCTTAACTATGATTTGGATTTCCCATCAGTTTTGGAGAGTGACAGTTCTCCAGGTTTTGACCCTGCCTGGCAAAGATATCCCATTAGCTCACGGTTAAAGTCATTGTCTGCACTTAGATCCTAACCATGTGTTTATTACACAGGGAGCCTGATTATTTCTATTGGGCACATTGATTAATGGACATAGCTACATACAGTGGTCATGGTGTTTTCTGCTGAAGTTCCAATGATGCTTGTGAGAAAGTGAGGCTGTTTTTATGAGGCGGTAACCATAGATTTTAGTTTCTTGTTATCTGCATTCAGCTAGCCATTAACAGACAATAACCCAAGTTTCAAACAGAAGACGAATCCAATTGAAAGGCAATTAATTGTACCCACAGGGCCATTTTTTACCCCTAAACCTCTTAGTAGACTTTTGTTCTTGGAGTGTACACCCATCTGCTTTGAGCCACATCACCGTCACTACCATCCACGACTCAAGAACATGAAAATGATGCTCTGTGCCCCTTTGTGTGAATCAGCATGAATTTTAGATTTGTTGTCTCGCAGAAATATGTGTAGAATGGAGACTCTGGGTGCTTTGTGGCTTTATTTTGGTAGTCTGCTCATAATTCGATATTCTCTCACGTTATTCAGAAGTAGGGTTTTAGGAATCTGGTGGGGGAAAGCTTCTCAGTCTGGGTCAATGGTCAGACACATGTGATGTGATGAGTAGCAATGGGGGAGTAAATGATGGGGCAGCAAGCAAACCAAAAATCACTCAAATTCAAGGTGGGGGGTACTGCAAAAACACAAAGTTCCCATTTCAGCTTAAATTGACTCTTGCAGACAGTACTTCAGAATCCTTTAACCCAAATGCTGGAGGTGAAAAATAAACCAGAACTCAGGACTAGAAATGATGGACAGGTGGAACTCACCGCCCCCCACTTTCACGATGGACTGAGCCCAAGGCCTCTCCTTCTCTGAACAAGGTCATTGCAGCCCTTTAAGCACGCTCTCTGGGACTGAGAACATCGAAAAAGGTAATTTTTCACCGTGTTATAGGGCAAGCATTTAAACGACAGCCAAAGTGACGGCTTCTCCTTGAGCTCAATGTGATTACAGCTAATTCCTGCCAGGACCTCTGAAGCCCGGGGTTGCCTGTCTGAACGAACTGTGAGAGACAGGAGCACCCCGCCAGACGGGATAGGATCATTCCACACTGGTGACTTCCATGATGAATTGCCTCTTTTTTATTCCTTATTAAATCTAAGCAATGTTCAGGATTGGGGTATTTTCAGGCTACAGATGCTTGGAACAGAATTATTGAATGAACCCATCGGTGGCCCAGTCTAGCTCGTCCTGTTTTTTGAATGAACCGTCTATCCTCAGTCTCTTCTTTCCATCCCTCGTCTTCAAGTTTTGTGTCAATGGTTCAAACCACTTATCTGGTGCAGTCTGCAATGCACTTTTAGAGGCACCAGTTTGCCTGAAGCTCACGCATTAAACTATGGGAACCCAGAGTACTCAAGGGGTACCCTTTGCAAATTGCAACCACGTAAGACCAGAGCAGCGCCCTCTCTGCTGGTTACAGGTTTGAGAAAAGTAGCTATGATCTTAATGATAATCTACTGGGACAAACACAGAGAAGCAGTATTTAGCATGGAGTTTCAAGACATCAGCTCAACACCAACAAAAAGTACTGTGTTTGAGTTTGTGACTGGAAATGCCCATTTTTGACCCTGTGCCTCCCATGCCTGGTGACTTGAAAGGGTAGCATTGGCCCAAGTGCCTCATGCCTGATAGGGCACTTCTACAGCTAACCATTTTTTCACTAGCTCTGACCTCACACTTACTGTAGAGCATGCTAATTAGCATATTCATTCAGGGCCCATGCTGGGCCACTACAGGTAGCATTTCAGGTCAAGCAGAACACTGTCAAAGAACTCCATTCTAGTTGAGTACTCAGCCAGCACCACAGAATCTATCTTTCATTGAGTTGTCTGCATAGTTACTTCGCTGCATCGCTCAGCAACTACAGAACATCGGAGGATATTGTTTTTTGCCGGGAAATGTTATCTGCGTGATTAATCCTATCATCAAAAAGGTTACGGTCAATTGTTAAATTGGGTAAACACTCCTGTCATATTTGACTTCCAATCTGAGCACTGCAGTACTGCCCCTCCCACTCAGTCTCACCATTCCTTATTGTGACTTCCTGTTTCCCAAAGTACCCATCCTTCAATAGGCCTGCCCTTCCCTCCTCGTCTGGATCTGTGCTCCTGACAGACCCTGTCCACACTCCGTTTAAATACCAAGCAGAGAGACCACATGACAACCTCTCCCAGCCCATCATCTCCTGTCCATCCAGAATTTGACAATGCCCAGATGAGCGACATTTCAGTTCAGGCTTCATATTTCATCACCCTCTCCACGCAAGTGGTATTTTTAGACTGTGCTGTTTATTTCATTATTTATCAAAGGCAGATGGGTCTTTCCTTAATCAACAGAAGCCATTATTTATGGAAATTAGTTCACTCGCAATTAAGGGATCTGTCACAGCCTTAAGCTAGTGACAGGGAGACGGGAGAGACAAATGTTGACTGCAAGTCACTGCGGTTCTAATAATTTCTTTTGAAGTCTAGTGGAGAAGGAACTTGGGGCTCAGCAGTCACCCCAAGAGCATTTTTCTTCCATCCCTTACTCATACGAATATGCAGAATCCGGGACAGTATAATTTCTAGAGATACCGAGTCTGCGTGAGACACGAATAACCACAGGGAGTGCAGAACAAACTTCAGTTGGCAGATAACCCAGAAAATTCTTTACCTCGTTTCTGCTTTTCCCCAGGAAAATGAATTAAGGAACAACTCCCAGCCATGTAGCCGTTCGACCCTAAAAAAAATCAATACTGCAGCAAGAGCCTTATGCATAATCTTATCTATAATTCTATCGTCTGTTTCCTGCTAAGTCCTGCTACCTCCCTCAGATTCATTTATGCAGTCTTGCTCAGACTCCACCGGACTGCTTGCATGCTGCACGTGCATTTGCCTCCTCGGTTAATCTCTTCATTTGATTTGCTGCCATAATGTTGACCTTTCCGTGCAGATTAGCGTGGTGCGTTTACCACACGCATTCCAACGTACTGAGCCCATGCTCTCACCTTAAAGGTGCACTGCACTTCATCAGCGGAGACTTTGAATGGAAATAGGATTATCACCGAGATTAATATGCCACTGTGTATTAAATAATCCCCGAAGGGCATCTCTCTGGTAAGGAACACCAGGGTTTTCTTTAGGATTAGGAGGCACTGAGATCCTGGCCCTCCCTCATGTTGTTGCTGTCCCCAGATCTTCTGCGTCACGCTGCGACTTCGTTCTGCATGAGAGGCTCACTGCAGTGTTCATTCGAAATATTTATTTACGACACATATTACAATGGGCTGTTTAAGAGAGGAAGGAATCTATGGGGCTGAAGAAATCGACCGTGGATATGAATTATGAACAGTAATCTTTCTGATTTTCTTTTTAATCTCCTGACTCCGGGCATAAATGCGGGCAGTTTGGGAATTACATATATAACTGAAAGACTTAATTAATAAAGCACAAATGAGATAAGAGTCTTATTAAAGAATGAAAGCCATTCGCTGCCAAGTCTTGACGACCTTTTTGGTCTTGTGTCGTACAATTCCTGTGAATGGACTAATTCCTGAATGAAGGACAGATTTCAGTGGCTTCCACATTGATGACACAGAGCCTTCATTATCAGTCTGCAGCTCAGGTGGAGTCAGGGTGGTTACTCTACTTCAGCTGTCAGCTTCTTCTTCCAACACTTGGCTTCATGTGGAATACACTCATTGTCTGACGTACTTTAGGGAAACTGCAGTTTGGAAAGGTACAGAAAGTCATCGTCAACTGGGTTATTAATCTGCAGAGCAAACAAAATTCTAGCTTGGTCAATGTTTTCAGAACAGTTCAGAAGACATGAGAGAACATGAGATAATTAAGTGATAAACGGAGCTGCGTCCTGCACACACATATACACAGTGCAGTACTTCCTGCGGTCAACAGTAATACAGAGGGGACTGCTATCTCTGCTTTAATTTGAATATGATCTGCAATTCTGGCATCATTCTTCGCTTGAATATCGCGACGTAGAAAAACGATTAGGGTCGCATTAAAAACAGATAATACTGCCTGGGCGGTTGGCTTGGAACATTTTGGCCTCCTCATGACCGTCACAACCAATCAGAAAAGATGTGCAATGAAGACAGTGGCCACCGCTGTAATGGTGCTGTTATAAATGAACAGGAAATAACCTCGATTAATTTCAGCCGATGGAAAACATGTCAGGCAACACGTTAATAGAATAATTTATTTATGGCTTCGAAAACAGAAGCAGCTGAGTTGAAATGCTGGCGCATAACATTACATGCCCGCACGTGAGAAATTAGGAGGCAGCCCTGGAAGCTAAACCGTTACTAGTTGGACTAGCGTTCCTGAGTTAATATGGATGGCACCCAAAACTCTGCCCAACTCATGCTTAGCTCAGTCACCCAGAGCAATAATCCCTAGTGTGTGGGCGAGTGCCTCTTTGGATGAGTGATTAATCTAATTACACGGCAGCCGTTTTCTGATGATCACTCTGCACTGGCAGGCTTCTCTTTTTCTCTTGTATTGTACCATCTCAGGCAGCCTATGTATAATCATCGGAGTAAACTCAGCCTGACACACATCCGTCTGACAATACGGCTATAAATGTTAAAGAGATTATACATACTCCCATTTTTTGCATGCCTGGCTCGATTTACTTTTGCTGGTTCCGTTTGATTCAAATTTTTCATCTCGTTTTAAAACTACAGGTTTCTACCGTCAGTCAAGAGTTTATGTGTAAGGGACATCAGAGTGTCCCGGTTTAGTGCCCACTGGGGGGTCAGATTCACATCTCAGTCAGGTGTATGTGGGCACATGAGTGGCATCTGGTTGCTACAATCCTTTGTACAGACACTCAGCCCGAATCATTGCTGGAGGTGCAGACTCAAACACCCTCAAAACCAGAAGTGTTTTCCAGAAAAATCTGGACTAGTCATTACTGAATCCTAGAGTTAACCACCAGGCAGACGTTCCTCTCCAGTATCCGGGCATTGGCTTTCCCAGGGAGGCTGGGAAGTGTGATCCCCTCATAATTGTGGTGTAAGATGTTCCACTGCTCCTGGAGACTTTCTCCAAGCCATGCTTTCTCTCAGCCACATGTTGAACATGTCTGTTGAGCAGACCTTCCTTCCTGGAGTGTTGAGTTATAAAGTTAGTTTATTAATCTGGCCTAGATATGGTTGCACAGTGGCTAAGTGGTTAATACTGTTGCCTCCAGGGTTGGGGGTTCAAACCAAGGATCTGTGTATATGTGGAGTTCGCATATTCTCCTAGTACTCTGGTTTCTTCCTTCAGTCCACAATCATGCATTATAGGTTAATTGATGTGGCTAAATTGTCCATGGTGTGTGTGTGACTGTGCCCTGTGATGGGTTAGCACCCCATCCAGGATATCCCCTGCCTTGTACTCTAAAGCTGCCTGGATTAGTCTCCAGCCCTCTCACCCTCACCATGACCCTGAATAGGATTAAACTATATGGATAGATATGGTTTTGCTGAAGAAATAGAGTGAAATCAGCTGACTGCAACTTACAGTGTCCAAGAGATTAAGTGATAACTGTACACAGCTCCTGTAGGATGCAAGGGAGACCTCGGACAGTGAACACTGGACCATCCAGCCAGCAGCCAGCAGGAGCAATGAGGACTAAATTACTGCCTGTTTCCATTTATCCATTCAGCTCCTGCCCTTACCCAGACAGACAAATATGTCTAGCGAATGTTTAGCTGAAAAAATTCAGGCCGCTTCTCTCGAAACACTTTAATGTTTTAAATTGAGTTTCGGTGTATTTAAAAATACAGACAAAAAATACAGGCAACTCAGTGGACGGCTACATCATAGGCCGATATATACAGTATATGCAAGCATTTTTTCACAGATACTATTGGCCATAAGTCCCAACACACACCAGCCCTGAACTTCCCAGGGGCCAGACATCCTGGGTGGAGTAGGCAGCCTGTTAAAGATGCACGTGACATTTTAAATATGGGGGGCTATAGTGACAGAACGGAAGCCATATTTATGGCTCAGGGGTCCTGGCATGGAGCCTCCGCTGTGGGAGAGAGGCGATACCCAGAGCCGTGTGTGTGTATGCGGGCATTGGCTTGAAGATATATTTGAAAACCCCCCATAGTATTTTGGTGTGGAGGAGGGCACACTGGATCATGTACCAAAGCCACTATACAGCCCACCTGTTCAGTTTGCAGATGATTACCTTTAAAGGCAAAAGTCATTGGGATGTTATACAATTCAGAATGAATTTTCATGAATTTCAGAAAGCAGGTTAAAAATAACAGCAGGTCTGTGAAAACTTTGTTTATTAAAGTTATCTATGGGGGCACGCTTTGAACATTAATTTGTGTAGCTCCATTATTAAAGTAAGGCACTGTTTGGAAAGAGTAAATCTATATATACCATACAAGTTGACTCATTGTGTGCGTTATCCAAACAGCCATCACTTGCGCAGATCGGTTCTGGGTGTCCTTCACTGTAATGGAAATTTCATTACAGGTTACCCAACCAGGTCTTTGTTTCAGTCAAGTGTGCTTTTCCAATCACAGTCTTCGACTGGCAAACATCAATCACGGCAAGAAATGACTGGGCGTGGAATGATTATGGCCATGTCCTCTCCTGAACCTAACTGCAAATAGGAGGTTTGGGAGTAAGGAAATTTACATTCCATCAGTCTTGAGGAGCACCATTTAAACAAGGGCCTGCTAGACTCAGTTTTGGCTTTGTTAAGGGTGCATTTGTATGGCCAGATTACTGGCATTTTGGCTGACCTCGCAACTCAAAGTCACCCTTAACATGTAGCTGCACCAGTGCTTGTTTGTGTGCGACCTGCTCTGAGTGGGCGGCTCACTCACCTGATTCCCAGCACTCTGCATTCTCTCGGCTACACTGGTGCTCGCTGTCTGCGTGAGAAGCCTGCTGGAGTGGTAGGTGTTGGCTCACCTGTGTGTTTTAGTGATGAGGGAAGGAGACTCGAGGTCCTTGAAACGTGCCGATGGTACCAAGTGACAGTAAAACCCACTTAGCCTGGACTTAGACACCTCACGTCCCTATTAGTAAACAGAATGCTCTTACAGGCCACAAAGATCTGCCTGTACTTATGCTGTGTGGCACATAATTACCACAGAGATGAGCGTGCAGAGTATTCCCAAACAAAGCCATCTGTATCCTGAATGAATACTTTCAAAAGCGTGTTTAATAGTTTTCATTGTGCCCCCCCCAAAAAGCTTAATTTCCCACTAACGCAATCTCCCTGTTTCAAATGTCACTGTTATTTTCCTGAAACCTAATCAGAGAAAAGGTTAAATTAATTTAGACTGTGGCTTAAAATTGGAAGACAAATATGAGAATTAGATTTTTGTTAAATTATTGGATTAGAGAAATCCCATTGTGACAATCTTCATCTGACAAAGACCACCATTTTTATATATGGGAAAGTAACAAGAGGGGCCACTTTAGGAATAATTCCTCCAAATGTGTTAAAATTAAGACCTCTACAGAGAATGCTTTTTTTTCTTCCCCAAAAAATACTGGCAACTGTTCTTCATATTCTAATAAATCACAAATCAATCAGCATGGATGTTGCATGCTAATAAGCATCAAAAATGTGTTCCCCCCTTACACGTTCATTACAAGGCCTTTAGCCATAGCAACAATGTGCATTTTTAAAAATGATCCACATGATCCACTCAGCAAAAATACCATCCCGCAAAGAGAACCCGATGGTATGAATCTGACCTGAGCAATTTCATTTCATCATTCATAACCCGTCTCATCTTCCTTATATTTCCTCCATGTCTTATGCAAGTCTTCCTTCTCAAAGAAGCATTTCAAAACTCCCCATAAATAATCATTGTCTTACAGCTTCCAGCTTTTAACGTAAAACCAAGCGAAACTGGGGTCAAAATCTTTCATTTGAAAAGACCCTCTTTCCCTTTAAAGAACTAGCAGAAATCACTGCCTTTCCAAACTCATTAAAACAATCTGAAGCGGTGCCAGGAGATGACTGCTGATCCATACCCTTATAGAAGCAATTCAGCTGGTTTATAGATCTCCTTAGTAACCTCATCCTCAGGGAGAAAATATTCTACATATGCAGGAGATGACATGCGAGGTGCTGCTGGAGTAATTTGGACCCAAATAAAAAGAGGCACTCAGTCCCTCATTTCTACGGATGTCTGGTCTAGGTAGTGCAGAGGGTGGAGGGCATTAAAGGCCTTTTCAGTGCCAGCAAGGATGCCCACATTTTCCTGGAAGGCTCCCAACTCGATCGGCCTCTTCCTCCCCTGCTCGAAAGACAGGAGATGCGGGGTGCACTCTCAGGACTGCAAGCTGGGGCAGGTTGGTAGGATTGCTTCTGACACAGGAGGAAAGGCTCACAGGACCTCCCAAAGGCTGGCACGTTTCGCCAAAATTAACTGGTACAATGTGAATTTAATACTTGTCATTTTCCTATGAAAATAAATGACTTAATTTGACAGGGCCCCTTGAATTTAAGCTGCTATTGAATTGCAATAATTCCTATACACATTAGTAGAGCTCTTCAAGTTAAGCACCTGCACAAAGGTTAAACAGCAATAACCTTTCAGGGACATCACAGAGATCATGTCCCTAACTGTTGCACCACCTGCCGGCCTATATGAGAAATTTTCTGTAATTAATCACAGAATGTATGTAAATGTAGTTATACTGAATGGATAAATATCCATTAAAGTAATGTAACATATAAAAATTATGCACACATCTCCGTCGTTAGCCTTCCTCTATAAGCATAACAACAGAAGGCTGACGACAACATTACTCAT
>JAACJT020000011.1:357566-371442 GCA_009936485.2 Gymnarchus niloticus
AAAATTATGCACACATCTCCGTCGTTAGCCTTCCTCTATAAGCATAACAACAGAAGGCTGACGACAACATTACTCATATTTTCTTTGTCTACCTAACAGCTGGAAGCGGACCTGTCTCAGGGTGGCGTATAACAATGAAACTCTCTCTGCACACTGAGAAGCGCACAAACTGCTGCCAACATTATTTGGCCAATAGATGCCATTTCACTGGACACAGATAGTGAGGCCTTGGTAGCGTAGGGGTGTAGTTACTACGCGTCAGTTTGATATCGTGTCATGGTGCAACGCCTTTACGAGAACAAGATCTGGGAAGGACACTGTTTCTCATTCCAACCCAGTCGGAGTGATCTACTTCTTAAGGGGGCAGTGATACCTGCGATCTTCTAGCTTCAACTGGAGAGACCACTAAATCGTGCCCCCCAACCCCCATGTCATGCTTCAGTCCCTCCACAATGACGTCTGGGTGAAATCAGGCAAATGGCCACATTTATCTGAGTGAGATTAGCCACTCAAGTTAGCCTCCCTGCTAGAAATATGGTAATTGGCCATTTTGGACTATGAGAGATTTTTTTTTTTTTTTTTTTATCAGATTGTCCAAGAAACCCATTACAACACGCAGACTGATAACGGACCCACTGACATCCCATAAATGAACCTACCTGTCAGCTTTGATTCTGCTTGAAACAAGCATTTCCGGGACAAAGCAAGATTCATGTTTGGGGCAGTAAACCAATGAAATACCAAAGCACTGACAAGAATGAAATTGAACAAAGCAGTCTTGTTTGAAATGTACAAAGCTGCACAGGTATTTACCAGTAGTGGAAAATATTCAACAATGGAAGAAAGGTGAAATTAACAATAAGGATAATAATCATAGCAGTAGTAATCATGATTCAAAATGTAACTTTTTTTTTTTTTTTTTACAGAGACACCTGAGGAAAAAACAAAAAAGAGTTGCATAATAAAAAATAAAACTATGCATTTTTAAAAATCAGGGCAGATTAATAACCAGGTACATTCACACTGATCCAGGTGTTTATGGCTGCGTGTGTGGTCCAGAGAATGGGAGGCACCTGCAGCAACTGATAGCTTGTGCAGGACACTGGAAAGAATGGCTGTGATGGCACAGTCCGTCGGAACCAAGTGTTGGACCCTGAAGAGCGGTTCTGTCACCACACTGTGTGTTTTGGAGTTAAACCAGTACAAATATTACAAAAAGTACAGTATGCCGAGTATCACAGTAACAAAATAACTATATATATCATATATGTATAGTTAATTTGTTTAACGTATTTTTTTTCACATTTTGTAATTTCCATTTCAAAAAGCCAACATTCACCGCAGGCAACAGCAACAACAAAAACTGTGATTTTTGAGTAAGAAAAGATAAACCGTTAATAATGCGGAGGAGAGTGACGACGGGAACCTTTGGTCAGATGACAAGCGCTACGGAAAGGAACAGCATGAAGGAACCCACAAAACCACCAAAAGAAAATTGGAGAATGTGGAACAGAAAAGAAAAATGTTCAGCAGTCTTTCTCTGTCTGACAATATGACCGACATTTCTGCTAGGCCACCCAGGATGGGAGCTGCCAGTTACTCAGATATTCAGTTTTCCTCATGGAGGAAGGAAGGAAGGAAGGAAGGAAAAAAGGTGCTTTCTATATCCCTTAGTTTTCTTGATTTTCGTTGTATCGCTTCTTTTTCTCGTCAACGTCTCTGATTGTCCACCGAAAATAATACCGGCGCCCCCTGTGGGGCAAAATATCCAGGCTCAGGAAATACAATCACAGCATAGCGACGAGGTCCTTCACGGGAAGGCAGCCCAGAGATGGGGCATTGCCTTGCGGCTTTGGCTCATCCAGCTGCTGGAGGGGAGAGGAGTGGGCCAGGCTGTGGGGGTGGTGGGCACTCTAATCAGCTGTGCTACTGAGGCCCCACCTCCTCGATGCCCAGTGCCCCTCCCTGCTCCGGAGAGCAGTTTTGCCGGATGATGGGAAGGGGGTGGGCCTCCGTGTTGAAGACCCAGTCATCCAGGGACAGCAGGTCGTCGTCGGAGAACAGCAGGTAGAGGTACCTGGGAGGTCAGACGAGGATAGGGTAAGGACACGGAGGACACAGCCGGCTTCCTCCTCGCCACACATGTGCTCTCAACCGCTGCTTCTGTGTAACCTTAACTTTGTGAGACAGAAGGCATCTGCCTTCCACAGGCCCCTGAAGGGCCCCCTGCTGAACCAGTAACCATGACCCGGCTCTCTGTTGTCCTCCAGGCATTGACAGGGGGCCTGTGACGGTTGCCTGTGTCAATGTACAGCGTATATGATTTTCTTCATGCAAGGTACAATCTATTTGCAATGGAGGATGCTGAATAGTTTATTTTTAGATTATTTGCTACAATATAATGAATTACAGTCTTTAGCAATTTAATTAGCCTTCACCTAAGGTTGCTGTCATATGGATGGATTACCCATCCAACTTTCCACTAAGGATCACAAGTCATCATGTAACCCTTTTTGGTGGCGTTATTTACTATAGAGTTTATTTATATGCATTTATTTATCAGTCACGTATCTCATCTAATAAGACAGATACTGTTGTTGTTAATGAAATATTTAAATGAGTGTGAGGGGTCACTTTTTATATGAAGTTAATGAGCATTCCAGGTAGCGGCTGTGGTGTATGACTGAAGCGATTTAAATGGTCCCACAGCTTAATTATTCCAACACTATCTGCATCTGTTTGAATATTTATTTGATGAACACAGATGTGAGCGTCTGCAATGTTTATTTTTTATAACACATTGTTTTTCTCCTGCTGCTTGCATGCATCTTGATTTTTTTTCAGTTTTATTACCAAACGATTGCTTCTTAAATATGAAAGTTATTACGTGGGCTCACGGCAAATGCACGCGGTGTTTTTTTCCCCATGTCTCTTACACATGGCGAAGCTCCAGCCCAGAACGAGAGGTCACCAATAGACCTGGAAAGTGCGAGAACTCCGCAGCTCACCAGTCAGAGGAGTGGGCATCGAGGGCATGAAGGTCGTTAGAGAGACCAGAAACTCACTTCAGCGTCTCGGCTAGGAAGAAGCTCTGTTGTACATTGTCGTGGCTTGGTGTGGTGGCGTAGACGTCCCGGATCCCGGAGAACCCAAATTCCACATGGCAGTGTCGCTCCAGGGCCTGTGGGGGGGAGCAGCAGAGCAAAGACAGCTTGTCATTTCTGTCAGCTGAGCCACCTTCCATTCTTGAGCCTTTCACAGGCCGCTGTGGCTTTTCCAGAGGACGCTGTGTGTGATCTTAACCACTATTCGCCTGGTCTACCGGGAAAGGCCGGCAATGGCGTGCTACACGCCAACCGTTTGTCTGTCGCTAATAGGAGGGCTTTTCTTTTAACTCCATGGCAAATTCCCAAAACAAGGAAGCAATGTGGTTCTGGCAAAGTGAGCTGTTGGCGGAGGCTCTGAATGTTTACACAGGCTGATGGTCTCTGGACACTCAGAACCCAGATAACTTCCTGCCGATGGCATAGAAACACAGGATATAAGCGTGTGGCGAGGCTTCTTTAAATCCCAAAGGGTAAAAGCACCCCCACTGCTGATTAAAATAGTTATTTTTGTTTTAAAACATCTCCTTGTTTTGTGTTGTGTGAGTTGCAAGCTTAGAGACTGATTCAAAGGTATCACGCCAGCCGGTGAGTCATGACGATGCCGTGACGACAGGGAAGCCTCAGCATGGTGACCTGAGGCACCCCGACACACATCGCTCACCACAGATAATGTGGAAATGTGTCTGGAATGACACACTCACCTCCACTGCCTCCCAGCCCCACTGGCGGTACTTGGGGTCGTGAGTCAGTCTCCACATGTACATGTAGCTCTCAATGACCTCTGGCCGAAGGATGTAGTATCTGTCGCTCAGCCTGGTTGCCGTAGCTTCAATGCCACCGTCAAACCGGAAGGCCTCCGGTCCCAGTTTGGTGGCTGAGGGGACGGTGAGAGACGGACACAGTTTTCGGTCAGTTTTAGCTACTCAGTTGACATTTCCATCCAGACCCCTTACCTTTCTACCCATTCACAAGACTATTTGTCCAAACCCTTATTTGCCATCTTCCACTCAGTTCTCAGAGCAATGCACTGATGTGGAGTTAAACTGACCCAATATCCAAAGCACATTCAGGGGTGAGAACTCACAAAGCCAGGAATAAAATCAGTCCGTCTGGTTAAACAAAAGGTCCCCTGCCAGAAATTAAACTACTAAATGCCCTGGGTTTTATCCTACAATTCATTCACCTCCAGAACTGGCCCACACACATTTAATCCCTTCTCTTGTTTGCTAGCATACTTATCTTGAATCACAGGGACACCGCAAATCCTCACACAGAGCAAAACCTGGAGATAAGGACCACAACCCCCCCCATCTAGTGGCAACTCCTTGATTTCCACCTCACTGTCGATGTATGCGTATTATGGCTTCTCTGTCCACTAAATGCCAGGGGCCTCGGAATGGGGAAACTCATAAGGGGGGGGGAACATTGTCAAATTGGTGCTACAAGCCACGGAGGTTTTAATCAGTAGTTCTTCCAAGAATGAAGGAGGGTTGGGGCTCGTTTTATCCTTGAGTGATTTGACAGAATTATATCTGAGCGATAAGTAAACTCGCCAGCAGAGGGGAAGGGAGAACAGACAGAGCCGCTCATATACCATCTCGCTGGCTTTGAAGATCTCTGCTAAACGTGTTTGCAGGTCTGCTGCACAACCTGTGTGTCTCTTTGCACGGCGAGTCTGCAAACGGTCCTCCTCACCCCCGGTCATTAGCAGATTAAAGGCAGAAATTCCTCAGAGCCGCCGTTTGAAATTCTAACGGCCCACGCTGTCGGGAACATTTTTTTCTTTCATTTGCCACCGTTGTCACCGGCTGCCATCCATCTGTTTTGCCAATCCCCCTGTTGCTGTGGGGATTTTTTGGCGAGCCCCCGGCCATTTCCAAGCATAACCTCTGGTTGTCTGGCTTCATGTTATGGCACTGATGTTTAATTTCACACCATATCACTGAAAGTAGTGGGAGGCCATAGATGTTTCCCTTTGAAGTCAGAGAGGAGAATGCCAGAAATTTGGACCCATCTCCAACATATTTTTACTGTCCCCCCCAGTCCCAGTCTGTACCACTGGCACAAATATGATCGTGCCATCCCCTCAGGTGCCCCTCCCCCCCACGCCCAATATGTAAACAGAAGCTTCTTCAAAAATGTGCTAGACTGCTTTTTGCCATGTTGAGTCAGAGCCTTCTCAATGAAAAGCCACAATGATGGTGAAAACAGGTCAGCAGTCTACTGGGCAGCAGATTAAAGGCGAGCTCACAAGGAACCCGACGTCATGTGACCTCAAAAAGAGGGAACCCGGCCTGATTATTCTCCCTAAGTGCTGGAAGGAATCAAAGTGGCAAGGCCAGATCAAAGCCATATCCCGGCCAGTGTGCTGGCAGTATCTCCATGGCTAAGGCCATGCTGGACCATGCTTCTGCCAGTGCAGCCGGGCCCATTTGTCAGTTTTTGATTTTCACCCTCCATGTGCCACAATAACCCTGCCACTGCAAATGGCAGCTCCCAGATGCTTGGGTGCTCTGAAAGACTCACCATGTGGATGTTCAGGAAGGAGATTCTCAAAGTACCAAGGGAGGCTAACTAGCTGATACTCAAGCCTCTATATTTGAGTCTGGCTATTGCAGCAGACCGGGTTTTTCTTGTTCAAGTCTCTGAAATGTATAAATGTGCGCTTCTTCACACCGAAATTGGTCTTTGCATTGCGTCTGATTAAGTGTGACTGGGCTCCTGGGAGAGGCCCGCTTAAGGTGCCTTAACCCTAACCGGGTTCCTAGGAGGGACTTGCTCCAGGCGCCTAAACCTGCCAACCAACCTGAACGCTTGTAAGACTCGTGGCAGGTGTGGGTGATCTCAGCAGCCAGGTCCAGGTAGTGCTGCCTCTTCTGGGGCTGGCCGTCGTCGGCTCCAATGGCCACCATCCCACCGGAGAAGCAGGCCAGGTGGCCCATCTTGTGGTCCAGGATGCCACCTCTCCATTCAGCCAGGTAAGTCAGGCCACCAGGCGACTTCTGCACTAGGTTGGCTTCTATGGCCTGTGGCACAGGGGAGTGAGAGTTTTCAGGGCATCCCCCCTCATTTTAACGAAGGAGCTCCACCCTTGCTGTGTAGTCAGTCATGCTTGTGAAAACATGTGTGTACTGACCGATTTATATTTCTGAAATATGCAATGGTCCAATTCTAAGCCAGCATTGGGGGAGGGTAAACAAAGAGGGAGTCTGCAGGAATACAACAGATACACTTATCCAAGCCACACACTCCATCCTGTTGGTGCTTTGTGTCAGACCTGAGCCCCACCCCCCCCCAGGGTCCCTGTGACTGCCATGGGGGGTTGATCCCTGACCCTGTCGATAAGGTTGCCTGCCTGGCCACAGGTACCACCTGAACCTTGCAGCTGCTTTAGAAGTGTCACTTGGATGACTGAGAGAAATGGAGGCTTCCAGGATGGAGGTCAAAAAGCGAGCAAACTTTCCAGCAAGGCAATCTGAGGCAATCCAGATTTTTAACAGAGAAAAACGAATTCACTCTTATTATTAATTCATTTTATTATAGGACCATTACATTCCTCAAGGGCTGGAAGACACATGCCTAATTAAGACCTGTTTGGGCTAATTATAGAGTGAAATAATTGAAAATAATGTGTTGTCTTGTACAGTGTCTTCATTAGGATTCATTTTTGCACAAGTTCAGGAAATGTTGTGCGAAACGGCCTGGAAGCTTGGGGGTAATTATTCCTAGAGCGGATCTGAAAAACAGATTACTTCCTTTCTCCCCATTCCATACTTACTGTGAAAAGCAAAGGCTGGATAGACAGCGGGCTGGAAATACAGCCTCTCTTTCTGCCTGCACAGGGGCCTCTGCTTGTCCTTCACCACAGACTAATTCATGCTCAAGGTGCACCTAGTGAGGCCTAACGCACAAGTCAGCCCCTTTAGGACTGTAACAGCCTGTTTGATTTGTTTTTAACACCACCCCCCTGAATCCTACACTGAGCTGCCGTGAAAAGCCTTCCACAAATAGATAGCTAGATAACAGGAACTGTGAGGTCACGTGACTCCAGCAGTGATCCCGCCCACACGTCCCACACCTGTCCCATACGAGCAGATCCCACCCCTTCGATGCCCAGCCCCCATGAACCTCCAAGGCGCTGTAGTACATCTCCTTAGCCTCTTCATCCGTCTTATCTGACATCAGGTAAGACTTGATCAGGTACTCGTAAAAGCTGTCCCCAAGGCCACCGATGGACACGTGATCTAAGGACAGGAGAGCAAAAATGATTTCTCTGCCCTTTGCAGGGCCCCAAGTCAGAGATGTCATCGTAAATGCAGCGCTGACTTTCAGTCAGATACAGTTCGGAGCGAGAAGTTGCAGCCATCATAATGGTGGCAGTGAATACAAAATTCCCCATTTAGGAGCAGTGCTCGAGCATGGGGTGGAGCTTGACCGCTTACTCCCACAGGATTTTTAGTAGTGCAGCTCTTTAAGATCCATCTCGCGGCTCTGAAAACCATTGTTCACTCCAAGCATTCATGTCTTAGAAAAGGCAGGTGTGATTTTTTAACACAGGTCTCCTTCGGCCATTAAAATGCCTCCCGCATGCTAGAGATGCCCAGCAGAAAATGTTATCTTTCAGTCTTTAGCTTGACCTTCACAATGAGATCTGTGCTGGCCTCCCTTGTCCTGAGGGTGCCCAGCTGATTAAACATGACCTCTTACTGGCCCGTTTTGCTGCAAGTTTGCACTCAGCAGCAATAAAGCCTCATGACTACACCAAACTTTTGGAGGCTTCCAAACTAGAATGCATCTCAGTTAAGTATATGAAACAACTCAATTACAGGAAATAATGCGATTCAAACAACATGCATAAGTGAAGCAGAATCTAACAGAATGAACTGGAAAACAGGACATTTAATTTCAATAAACATTGAACTCAAAGTCTCTGTAGGGATTTTAACCTTGCCATATTCCCGTCTTTTGACTACCACCAATCCTTGGCCGTGTCGCTGGTAACTATGGTGCAGTGGTTAATGAGCTAGCAAGCTGGTCTGCTCTGACAGATGGGCGGAACAGGGACTCAAGGCGGAAAATGTGACTTGCTCTGCTGGACATCCCACCTCACACATTCAAAACAGGTGGTGGACTGTGAAGACCCAGCTCAGACCAGGTAGCTAGGCGTCTGTTGACAGGGTGAACTGGTATAATGACAGGGAGTGAAATCACCAGGAAGAGATTAGGAGCTGATTTAGTTGCATGGACTTGTCTGTATAGGATACGATGGCCCAGGAACCCAGGAAATGGAGGCAAGATCACCAGATTGTTCTTGGTCTCTAAACCACCAATGGTATTTGCTGACGTTCGCGTACTCACGCTGAACCCAGTTCCCAGTGACCGGACTCAGGAAGTTGGGGTACAGTCCATGTGGCTTCTCAATTTTCTTTAGAAGCTTCCGGATGTTCGTCACCTAAAACAGAAACCCTGAGGCATGAGAACATCCTGTCTGAATAGTGAGCTCTCACAAGTCTTCTGAAGTCAGATATTACAGCTCTCAGTAAATGTGGCAGTTAGTATTGTGTTTTAAAGTGGGACTTTAAAAGATTTTTGACCAAAGCACCTTCTCCTGCATAGTACAGCACTTCATAAAGAACGCGACTTTCCGATTCCTTTCCAGTAGCTCTTACAGAACTTTGTGGAGGTGCTCAACAGATGACGTTTGGCAGCTCCCTTTCCATGGTGACTCACCTTCTGAGTGAAGATGGGATTGTTCGAGAGTTTGGACAGGTGGACGAACTCCAGGTGCAGCGTTCCAAACTCAGCTAGGATGCTGCTGCCTGCAGAGGCCCATCCCCAACTCCAACTGGTGCCACTGGAACAGAGCCAGAACCCAACAGGGACGTCACACGTGAACGTGAGACCCTCAGTGCACAGGAGCTCACCGTCCCATTTCCTGCTAGGTCTCCAGAAAGCCCCTTTCCCATCGAGTGATATCTATCTCACATGTGTTTCCATCCACAATGACTTAATTTCACACTGAATGCCCGTCTACTTGATCTGTTGGTCCTGGGTTTGCCTCTGCCGGGTTTCTCAAGCCCACAAGACGTCAGTCGATGGCCCTCATAATAAAAAACATACCCTCCTGCTAATTAATGAGAGAACACACCAGCTGGATGATCTTCTCGATCTCACGGGTAAGTCCAAAATTAGTTTAATCTCTGGCTAAGTTTGTGTCTCAGGTTCTCCAGGAGTGAGGAATACGAATCCTGTCGAAATCAGGCTAGAAGAGGCAGAAGAAAACTGGTCAACTGCTCTGCCAGCTGGGCACAGAACAACCCAGACATACACTGAAAATCATGCTGGTCTTTAGCTGCCCCAGTCACATGTGGCCATTAACTGGAAAAACCGACTGGTAACAGAGAGGGGTGGAAGGATGGCTTTGCTCAGACAATGCCATGACCACGCTTTAATGGGCTCCTATCTAATCACAGCTGGAAACCTCAAGGAAAGAGGGGCAATGACGCCTCAATATACTAATGAAGTACAGTCCTAATGTCACTTCACGCCTTGACATTCCCCAGGAGACCGGGATCAGCTGACCGGCACTTGCATGTGTCCATCAGATTCAGGACTCCATAAGACCAACGGACAGTCACATTCTTAAGGCAGTTTGGGATTCAAGTGGAGCCTCTTCACACTCCCTGATTGTGTGGCCTGTGTACAGGGGTTTGAACGCCCCTCGTGGTGAGCCGAGCCTCACTCTGAGCAACTTATTCTACTAACCATATCGGGATGACACGGGGAGAAGCCCACCAACTCATCTGTTAAAAATCACAGCTCGCTCAGGAGCGCACCCTGATGCATTCTGGGTAGAGGAAGTTGGCAAAAAGAGCTCAGAGGCAGCCCAGACTCGTCAGCTAGGGGGTGTTGAGTTGTAGGAAGTTAACGGACTCCACTGCTGATACCTCCACCCACATGAGGTGACGTTTCTTTCCCAACAACTTTCCCATCTTGCGTGTACGTGTGTGTGTGCGGGTTTTCCAAATGCACAGCTATACAATGTGAGATTCAGTGGAGGCATGGGCAGTGGGGGGTCCACTTTTTTTTTTTTTTCTCAATGCCACGGTATTTCTGGCTCAACCCAGATCACAAACCCTCGTTACCGATCAAACTGGAATTATTTCTGGAATTGGTTAATTAAATTTGCCGGCAGCTGTCCGAATGAGCTGGCGGGCTAATTGGAAGCAGGTGGGTGGTGGGGGTGCCAAGTACTGTCGTTAAAAAACAAAACAAGAGAAACAGAAAGGCATGCACTGACAGTTGCTTCATGCTGCATGCATAGAGCCACGGGTGCAGATTTGACCCCCCGGGACACAATTCACCGATTCGGACCTTTACTCATGCTGAATGTGCTGTCTGTGACGTAGCTGCATATCTATGCTGGAATGTGCGCGGGGGGTGAGCCCGGTGACTCACCTGCCTAAGTTGATGATTCCACGTGGGATGCCTGTGGGCGTGTTGAAAGCAGGCAGCAACTTCTCCCCAAGCTCCACCACCTTCCTCTTGAACACCTGGGAGGGTAAAGCAAACAACGGTCTCGTAGCGAGTATCCGTAGGCCTATGGGTGCAGACGGGCTACCCAGGAAAGCTGGAGGTACCGGCAAAGCTCTGCACCTGTCTGCGACTGCCGTCACTTCTGATACATGGCCTCATTACCTCACGCAACAAACGGAAGGGGAGGCCACAATTGCCTGACACTGCTGCACCAGCAGGATTAAAAGCGATGTCGTTGATGCAATCCACTGCAGCGCAATCAAACACCCCGGGCTCTTCAGAACCGCAAGGGAGAGCCACTCATCATCCAGAGTCGTGGTTAACGTGGCACTGGCGCTCGTCGACAGCCCATAAACAAAGCAGCCGCTGTCAGGTACCGTGGGCCAGGCTGCGGGTGGCTGACATGACTCCCAGAACAGACGGCTGGCTTTGACAACCGGCTCACTGCCCTGGGACCTGGAGGTACTGAAGGGTTACATGAAGAGTCAGCCCACACACCCGGGTCTGCATCGGCTGGTGCTGTAATAGCTCTGTAGCGGCAGGGACACAAACGGACTACCCGGGGCCACATGACTCATTCTCTGCAAAGAGGGGCTTTCAGCACGTTCTGCTTAAACAGAATGGCTCCCTTCAGAAATCCGCTGCTTGGGATCTTGCTACGGGGGGCTGTTCCGGATCACACCAGCATCGACCAGTGAAAGGGTCCCTACCAGATGGGCTCTGCAGCGCGGATCTTTCTGGTTGCTATGATGGGCCCCCAGTGGCTTTACTTAATGCACGACAGACAGTGGGGCAGGAGCTGAAGGTCGGACATGCTGCTGAACTGGAGCTCACCCAGAAAATGCCACTCTGTTGGTCTGTAGTACACGTTTTAGCATAACAGCATAAACATTACCAGCTACCGGCACACAGGAAAACTGTTTTCCAACCTTTGAAGTAGGTGCATAGTCTGAATCATCTCTGTAAACATCCAGCCAATAATGTAGCACATGTAGCTCCAGAGGAGCATCTGCTAAATGGCACAGTGCGTGAATGTCACTAATGCTCAAAGCCCACCTCATCATGGGCCGCTCAGTTCACCCAAGCCCTCCATGATCCCCTCGGCTGCTTTCCTTCGTTCGGATCTCACACACTTGTTGCTCTGCCGTGTAATTTCTGCAATGCCTCTGAGGCGCACAAATGTACAGACAAGTGAATGAGAGCCAGTTGGGTGCAAGTTCCATCCAACTCCACACCCGAGTCCTGCATGGTTCCTCCAAGTTCCTCCAAGCCACACACTCTGGGTTCGTTGCTGACTTCAGATTGGCTCCGTAAATCAAACTGGCTCCTTCCTTATTCCATACAAATCTCCCTTCAAGTCTGCCTTGTGGAAACGCGAAAACTTTTAGAAGGCTCAGCATGGAGTGCTTCCCCCTTTAAAGATACAGCGTCAGAGCAGAACAGTGATGAAATTATAATTGCACGTTTAAGCTACTACTTGGAGACTTCATTCTGACTAATGACTGTCACACACAAGCCATGTTCTCTCTCAGGACATGCTGCCAGATACAGATAATTAAAAACATTAAGTGTAAACATACCCTCTGCAGGCTTCAGGTAGCAAACAACTTGTTAAATATTCTGTGACAAGGAAAAGCACCAAGACATCACCCCCCAGGATCACCCCTGGGGGGGGGGGTTAACCTGTGTGATCCAGCTCTGCCTGCCTGCCTGATTGAGGGCAAAAGCCATGGCTGCCATTTTCAGACTACATTTCAGAGAGCCTGTTTTGCACAGATGAACACCTTTTCCACTGACAGCTTACAGCACACCGGGATGCAACTCAGCAAATGTCAGATGAGGCCTGAGACTGCCGGCTGGACGTAGGGACCTGTGTGATTCCGCTGTAAAGGTCCACAACCAAAACACCCACGCACACACTCTGATGGGGGTCGGTGAAGGCCTGAATTGGCCACACCCCTTGGGGCAGGGTGCACCGGGCCTGTGCAGAAAGCCCTCCAAGATGGCACATCTCCTTCAGAGATGCAATGCATGTGACTGAATTCCATTCATGGACATACAACATCTTCTTTAAAAGAAGACCCCATGTGGTGCTATCAGCTGTGTGTTTTATAATGTGATAACAGCAGATAAAATGACACCACCCGATGATTTTAACATCACCCACCCTCTGAAAATGCACACTTTTTCATTCCCTGTCTTAGACGCCTCCTTTCCTTCAACCTCTTAAGCTATGGTGCCAGTGTGTGTGTGTGTGTGTGTGCATGGGGGGAGGGTATGAGGATTAAATTAGGGGTAAGCTCAGAGTAAAAAAAATAAGTGTGTGTGTGGCTGGGCATAAATACCACAATCACTGTAACTTTGGTAAGTTAAAGGCGCTTACTTTGTTCAGTTGTGCAGAAATTTGCATGCTGACATTACTGCTTAACCCTGTGCTGCAGTAGGACCGAGACAAAATGGCCTATAGAGGTGCTGTCCCCCCATCCATCCATCCATCCATCCATCCATCCATCCATCCATCCATCCATCGTTTATCGAGGTCTATGTGGTCGGGGAGCAGTCCAAGCAGAGATGCCCCCAAGCCCTGTTCTCAAAGCTCACACATGCCAGGGTGTTTTCTGCCTGTCAACCTCTGAATCCCCAGTGATGGTGCCTATTTGTACATCCTCTGATAACAGCCATCAGAGGAGACTGCTTGCTTCATCCCTCATCCTCCTCACAAATTTCAGCCTGAGTAGGGCAGGTTCAAGTTTGGCCACTAAATCCCAAACCTTCTGAGACCATGGGCTCAAGGGCACACTTTTAGCCTGGCCCCAATGGAGTCACTGCAGCAGGACTTGCCACAAGGCCGGCAGCCAAGGTGCTTGATGCCGATATTGACACACTGTTTCTGTTAGTATCTTCCTGGTGGCATGCAGTGATGCTATGGAAACAGCAGACCTGCACCTGGAGACCTCATAGCATCTTCTGATTGACTGCTGGCTCTCTGTGTCCACATATGGTGTGCTGGTAAGCCCTGATCAGTGTGAAAGGTCAAATACATTTAAGGGAGGTGGGGTTCCCTCAACATGTTCCAACGTGGTCCAATGTAATTGGGCAAGGATCAACATGGTCTAACAATGTCCAGCAGAGTCCAGTATAATCTAGTAAGGATCAACATGGTCTAACAATGTCCAGCAGGGTCCAGTATAATCTAGTAAGAATTCACATGGTCTAACAATGTCCAACAGGGT
>JAACJT020000011.1:371542-418049 GCA_009936485.2 Gymnarchus niloticus
TCTAGTAAGAATTCACATGGTCTAACAATGTCCAACAGGGTCCAGTATAATCTAGTAAGAATTCACATGGTCTAACATGGTCCAACGTAATCTGACAAGGGTTGCTGTGACTCATTGTGGTTTCAACTTTTATGATTAACACAGGTCTAAACATCACAAGCCACTCTATTATCAACGAGCAAAGATGGAAATCTGTGATTTTTATGTGGAAGCACCTGGTGACGATGTGAGGACACAGAACAAGTCGTATCATTCTGAACTTCCTAAGGATCACACCTGCTGACTGACACACACCAAACCAGACACATGACCCTGCATCCAGCTACGACATGGTAAGGCGCTATCCCATTTCCCTGAGGGCAAGCACATGGTGGCTGTTTGTGAGTTTATGAGCATAATTCCTTTGCTGAGCCAGACGGCAGAGACACATTATACATAATTTATTGTAAGTGGTTTCACCCGAGACACGAAATACTGAAAAAGATCAGATGAATTAGATATGAACCTTTCTCTGCAAACAGCATCAAAGCAACATTTACTATGAAAATCTAATATATTAGGAAGAAACAAGCAAAGATGCATTACGCAGACTTCCTGTAGAAAAATGACTCTACAGCTTAATAATTATATCTGGAACAAATGTTATTTCATGTGCTTAACTTTCACAAAGTATTTGTACACATAAATTGCCTCCTAGTTTGCTGGTACAATATATGCAACAGAAATCCTTACATCCAGTCCTCCTACAAAATATAATTACGCAGCATGTCTTAATATACCGTGTGTTAGTTTGAACAAAGGTGCCCATGTCCTTATTAATTAAAGAGGTAACAATGACTCAAGGACCTTCTTTTAGCTTTCAGAGAATGGCAAATGGATCTAAAATGAAACCAATCGCAGATACAATCCCAAGTGATTTGTTCAATAAAAACAAATGACACCAGGGGGCACTGTCTGTTATGGTACAAAACTCATGATTCTGTACTAAGTACTTCTATTTTGCAAGCTTCTTCTAACACTTGTATATTATATAAATATATGATATTTTTCCTAAGAGACTAGGATATTAAAATTCAAAATAATCATTCAGTGAAAACAGAAACGTTTAAAAACCACTTTAAACATCAGAGTAGTTGCTGACATGCAGACATGCGGCTTCCTCCCTGGGTCATCCGTATAATTTAACTAAAGTCCGAAATCCCCTCGTTACCAGGGCGACGGGCAATGCATTGTTACAGCCAGCACATGGCCAGTGTGGCCTCCATGGGCTAGAGGAAGGCCCGCAGTGTGTCCGTTTGGTATTGTCATTTTTTATGACACGCTGTCATTTTACAGGGTGGCTTCTCTACCAGTCCTCTCACTTCAGCCGTGGGGGTCTGTGGAGTAACGGGGGGTCGTGACAGATGGGGAGCCAGGGTACCACCATTTGCCAACAGCTCTTCACATGGTGTGCTGAAGAGAAGAATGGAAAATGGAGGGCAAGGCAAACTGAGCATGTATGGACAGCTCACGATGAGTGCGGGCACATCCCGGGGCACAGAGCACGGACGACAGAAGTGTGTCAAGGCTGAATGGGCTTCCGGTACATTCTGCTGTGAGAATCAACTTCTGGGGAGTATTAAACACCCCATAAAACATCAATCAGGCTGTGAATCAACAGAAAAAGGGATGAATTCCTGTCAAATACTGTTCCCCCCACCAAGAGGACAAAGCTGAAAGTCTCCAAGTAGGAAAGCCAGCCTTTCTCCTGTGTTTTTTGTCCTCTAGTTCTGCTCCCTTTAAACTCTAAAGCCTCCCTCCCCACCAAAAGGGAAGGGAGGGTGAAAACCACGGCTGATCAGATCGAGGGTCTCTTATGTATGCCGTGCCCCCCTCATGGGATGGATGACATCAGAGAGAAGAGGCTTTAAAGTCAGAGCCAGCATGAAGCGGCTGCATCGTGCAGAGACACCCACAGAGACTCACACACACGCACAGACAGACAGGCCTGCGCACACACGCACACAAACAGACAGGACAATGCCTGCTCATACAGAAAACGGCAGAAGATTGAAAATATTAACTGTATAAATGAAGCAAATGAAATAAAAATATTGTATTTTTATTCACACATATATCAATGCAACCAAGTTAATTTCCTTACCCCAAATAACTTTTGTAAAAGTCCAGTCAGGAAGGCTCATATTTGAAAGCTAACGTAGCTCCACCCCATACCCATGAGTGTAATGCCAGTAGCTGGTGATTTGCAGGTAATCTCCTGTGGCACACAAATCGGCAATGCCACTCTGGACTATAACTGAAGGAACAGCTGGACACTGCAGCTAGGCAGGGGTAAGCATTGACATATTGATTACCAAGGTGACATTACCCTTACCACCTGTAAATACCATGAAACACTCCGGGGCACTCAGACATTAACTTCATACTCAACCTGAAACCAGAGAAAGTAGCGGGAACTTTAAAAACTCATTGTACTCATATCTTCACAGAGCCACTTTGTCTTCACCTGACTAAACGCCTGTTATATTCCCTCATCCCCCCCCCCCCTCCATTAGCCAGGCCACTAACTAGAGAGGTAAATTGGGACATTTGCCATCTTGGACATGGGTGTACGTCACAGTCCGCACACGCTAACCCTTTTCACCTCCCTGTCACCTAACAGCCCGAAGGTTTGGCATGGAAGCCAGAGCTTATGAATCTGTAGCTTGGCCCTAGGGATGAGGGGGTGGCTATATAACCTTTGCCCAGTCACCAAACAGGAGCTGAACCCCCCCAGATTTTGATCAAGCCTGGCTGGCTAAAGAGAGCCCAAGGTGACGCTGGGCAACATTCGTCAGAGAGCGGGTGGACTTAAAATCCTCCAGACTCACTGGGACCTCCTGGCACAGTTCCCTGGCCATGGAACTTTCAAATAAAGCATAGAGTGTTACAGTTTGTTTTGGAGTGCAACTGTGCTGCCCCAATGGTCCTTCTTCTTCCTTAGATGCACCCGACTGGACAGAGCAGAAAGGCCTTTTTGGGGGAATTTCGCAACAGTTTCTTTATTACAGCTTGGCACATATTAGCTGCCTTTGGCAGTCTGTGCCCCCGCCCTCCAGCTATAGCTGAGTATTTACTCAGGATGTGTAAAATGGGTTCCAGCCATATGCCGTTCAGATCCCCAAATTAGCTGTGCCGGCTCCGCATTGGACAGTGTGCGTGTGGCGTTGCCATGGTTTCACATCAGCAGAGTTCTGTTTCGAGTTGGCCGCGGTGCAACGTGAAAACGGCGAGGTTAAATTCATTAAATCGATTTCCACTGTGCTGTTAATCTCGCGGCATGACGACACCTGTAATACCCACACCCCACACCCACACGACACATTAATATCAAAATGTTCCCCTCTTACGTATTTAATAGCCTTTAACGACAGCCGTTGCTCTATGCATTTTCATGGAGATGACGGCAGAAATGAAAACAAAGGAAGTTACTGTACTGGCTCTGGAAAGAGCATGCCCCCCACCCCCCAGCTCCTCATTGCCACAAATCACGTGTCATCCATAATGGGCCTTGTAGTGGCAAGGCTTCAGATTAGAAGGTACAAAACACCAAGGGTGGGGGAACTTAACCTGGATCTGGCGAGTAAAGAGCCAAAATCCCAGAAATGTCAAATTGCAAGGTACATATACTGTGTTAGAGTAATAATAATGTCCTTCACATAATGAGCATGACCCCATGACCCAAGGGCTGCTTCTTTGCCCAAAGAGGGCCGCTCACATTTCTAGAGGGCTGGAGGACACTCTGATCCAGCTTAAGACCCATCTTGATGATGGAGAAAGGATGGGGAACATGGAGATCAGGCATCTGCAGCCCGGGTGCGTTCCAGCCTCATCGAGGGAGGACACGGGATCAGCCACTCCTCGAGCACTTAACACACCCTCCCCCAGACATTGCAACGCACTCACAGACGTAAACATGCTGGGGCTGCTTGTCTCATGATCCTTCCTGAGCGAACAGACTCTCCGGAGCAGCAACTCCTCCGCTGTGCAGCCCGATCGATAACATATCAAAGAGATGCGCTTGCAGCTGCCTTTAAGCAGGGTAAGTACCTGCTGGTAATATTTGTCAACAGCGCAGCTCCTCCTGAGCAACTACATGAGCTATGACGATGTGGCCTATTCTCAAACCAACTGTCCTGGAAGGGGGCGTCTTTTTTCTGGAAGCAGACCAATTACACTGCAATATGGAGTTTTTCCAGTAGCCCCACAAAGTAACCCAAAGAGAGAGTATTGTAACCCAGAAAAGACTGTCTTTGATGGCTGATCAGGAAGGCATTTTCTCCTCTTCTGATTCCTGCATTTATAGATCTCATGGAAACCCATCTGAAAGGTCGCAACTCAGGCTGAGTGAAGACGCCAGCTTGTGATAGCCAGGTGTCCCATCAGGAGCCTTGGGAAGGCATAGAGTTACGAAAATCTCGACCCCTTTTTTCCTGTGTTATGCTCAGACATGATTGTCACCATGATGTGGAGCAGGGTAAAGGTGAAAATCTGCCTGACAGTTTGATGCAGCCTCTTGCATGGTACTTACTGTAGTGATGACAGCAGGCTAGCTGTCATCAGTGAGAGTGGGCCAGGAAGCACTTTGGAGAACGTGTAAAAATGTCACAGATCCTTCTAACTACCCGGTATACTGCAACACAACCAAAAACAATGACTACCATTGTCAGAAATGATGTGATCAGCTTTCTCATCAATAACGGCTCCATTTCCCTGAGTGGAGGGGTGAACGTCTGATACCGGATTAAGTAAAGAGAAACAACTGCCCTTCAGGAGTGTATGCAAAGCTAAGACATGTGTGCCATTAACAGGAAAACAAAAAAGCAGATGAAGGGCAGGAAAGCTGAGGACAGGTAATGGATTTAGGCAGACTCATCTGCCCCTTTAAAGGCGGGAGGGCGAATCAGTGGGGCTGTAGGCAGGCTGTGGATGGGGAGTCGCTGGCCGTGGTGACCATCTGCACCCAGCATAGGAGACTTCGCTCTGCCAAGAAGGCCGGGCACCAAAAGGGGACAGTTCGCCATGATGACGAGCGGTCCGTGGCGGTCAGGCACCCTGCAGACTGTCTCCGTCTGCGTCACTCCCTGGTTCAGTGCCACGGATGGTGTCAACAAGCCTTGATGGAAAATGCCGTCCCCACAAATGCCAAGCATGTTGAGAAGACAACATCATAACCAGGGCCGGGGTCTGGCTCTGGGCTGACGTGCCTGTTCTGTTGTGGTGGATGCCCCTAATGGGTGGGTGCCTAGCAGGCAGCTGTCACTCTGTTTCGTCATCCTGGGGATCAATCTACTCACTCCTCACCCTCTGCAAGTCCCGAACCCCCTCCGCATATCCAGATACTCCAATAAAAAACACCAAATAAAACCGTCACCCTTGGCAGGAGAAACAGTGACCTACGTGTTAGGGGAAAAACGAAAAGATCTGAGTATGAGAAGGCCACCTCTCGCCTCTCCTGTCCTAGATGCCGGCTCTGCATATCCAGGTCATCGTCAGTGACAGTGCGAAAACAGCTCCCTGCGAGCTTCGCTCTGCTCCTGGAGGCGACAAGCCCTGAGACCCGCAGATGTCAAAGCGCTCGACGCCACCGCGTTTCCACGGAGATGCGAATGGCGGGGGCGGCTGGCTTCTCACGGGGCAGCAGAGAAGTTGGAGAGAGAGCTTGGAAGGACCTGCAAGCACCTGGTACTCACCAACCCCCAGACCCCACTCCAGTGGGACCGAGGCACTGTTCTCTACCCGCCCACACGGCCAGTACCTGACAGAAGTGTGCCCAGTGCCGTTCAGCTAGAGCAGTACCTTTGAGCAGGTCCTGGCTGCCGAGTCACGTACCGAGGCTGTCTTTGAGCATCGAGATTAACACAGTACGTTGCGTCAAGCAAACCAGTCATCTGATTGGATGAGATCCACTGGGATGACTAGCGAACACTCAATGACTCCACAAAGGAGAGACGAGCAGTCTGAATTCGATCGCAGCAAACCGCTGACAGACAGCCCAGCAGAATCAGCCAGCCTCAGTCACTAGGAACCTGACTCTGGGGACTGTCACTGAAGGTTGTTTGTATGTGAGTTGAAGGAAATACTCCAAATCATAAGAAGGGGCCAAGCCTTCTGTTACAAGCCTTTAGAACAAAAGAAAATCCCTGTATTGTTATAGTACATGCCAAGTACAACAAAATTCAATGACTGACTGCATTAACTTCATAAGCTGACTCTCCCACACTGAATAACTTCTTGTTTGATGTCTTTATACCCTTAACTACTGTATATTCTGATGGAACTGTTCAGGTATGACGTCCCAATAACCCCTATCTTTCATCTCATACATGGAGTCTTGGTAATCTGAGGCCTATCCTATAGGGGGCGCCAGTCTGCCTCACACACTAAGGCCAATGGTGACACTTGCTCAGCTGAATGTCACAGGGAGAGCAAACCCACATGAATGGAGAAAAAATGCAAACTCAACACCCCATGCTGGATTTGAATTCAACCCTGGAGGTGTGAGGTAGTGACAACGTGCTGAGTGCCACCCTTCACACGCCACCTCCAATCCCAGATTCAAAACCAACACATGATTAGTCCCCCTCTGGAAAACACTGATGGCAGAGGAAGATTACCACTGTACCACCCACCCCAGAGTAGCACCACCAACAGGTCCTGTGGAATCATTGCAGCCGGTAGGCTAATGCACATGCAAGCAGGATAGAACATCTAAACAAATAAGCATACCAGTTTTTCCTGCTTTTTTCTCCCTGCCCCCACCTCAATTTCTAAACCTGCCAAGTTGCCATGGTTACCCAGGGACCACAAGTATCCAAAGGCAAACTTGACCCTCCAGGCCTCATTTGTGTTCCAGCTGTGTATCGGATTGCTGCTCAAGCCCAATTTTTAAAAAGCCCATTGTCTTGTTCACGATGACAGCGACCCCTTGGATGCCACCATCTCATAAACAGAAATGAGATGCTACCTTAGTTTCCATGCCAACTGACACAGGCCATCTTCAGGATTGGCAACAACATTCAAAACTTTAAGATGGCAGGGAGCTGGTGGTTTGATTATAAATGATCTTCTCTCGACGGATAGAAACATCCCCAAAGAGGAAGATGGGCTTCTCAGCTGGGCTGATGACGACAAAGTGGTGTGTTTCCCGGCTGATTTTGTCACAACGGCTCTCTTTCAAGGACAGACCCTTTCTAGCGAATGTTTCGCATACGGTATTAGGCTTAATGGTCACACCTTACAATAAAATGGGAAAGCAGCAGAAGCTCAAAATAAATCATAACTTGAAAGGTTTAGTATTTTTCTGTTTATGTTTATTTGTCTGTGTCCTTCCTGGAAGTGGATCACGGAGAGTCTGTGAAGGGCCCCCGAGGGCCAAGTTGCCCAGGATGCAAACCTCGAATCCTCCACTCTCCCTCTCCAAGTTTGACCCTAGTGTCACACAGGCCTGAGGGAGAGGAGCCGTCCAGCACTGCAGGTTCATCCATCACTCCAAGGGGGGGTGGGGCTAGGAAGCAGGAGGCGTGACAGCAGAGCATCAAGGCTGAGCATGTCCAATCAGCTGCTTCCCTGCCTTAATGGAGTGATGGATGGTTCCAGCCTTGCACACCGTGGGTGAGAGCAGCAAACTCCATCTGGAGGCAAAATGCACAGACAAATTGGCTGGCGTGACACCAGGATTAGAAACTACCCTGCTGGGGCAGATTTGGGAGTAACTGGGGCACAGGGAAAAAAGACTGGGAGGGGGAGAATTACCCAGAATGCACTCCAACAATCTGTGTGAGCTCTCTGTTCTAATGCCACACATACCAACATGACACAAAGTCAGCCTCCACTGGACCTCTGTAGATGTCAGCCTCATACCTCAACATAGCCTGGAACGTGTGGCCCTTGACAGAAGAGATTCTGATGTATGTGTGGTGCATGGCTGATGTGAAAGCAGGAGAGCAGGGATTAAGCGCTATTCAGCAGGAAACTAGTCAGCCCAAAACCCAAGACAAGCTCAGTTTATTGGTTTGTGCTGTGATGGCCACCCCCCCAACCCACCACTGGTTAATGGAAAACATCAAAGAGGTCTTTATATGTGTGTGTGAGAGAAAGAAAGAATGAGACCCAAAATAACATATGTGGGTAAGGAAGGCAACGACTGCCTGACGTAGAAGTGAAGGAGGTGAAAATAGTCATGCTATTACTGAATGGTTAGGGTTAGAGACCCCCGTCAGTGTAGAAAGAAACAGCATTAGTGTGGCGATGCTGGTTAACAGAACGCCAGGTGAGACCTAGAATGAATCCAGGAACGGAAAACAAGGGCCATACAGCATAGTGTAACCTTGACACTGCTGTCTTTTCTAGCAGCCAATCACCCGAGTCCTCTTCAGCCATGCCCACCATTAAACGGCCAAGCCTTCAGCTAACTGTGCCTCGACAAGAACAAATAAAGCGATCGGCTGCAGCCTTTGTGTTTGTGTGGGTTTTTCACTGGATGAGGAGTACAGAAGGAAAGAATGCATGAGCTGCGAACCCATTCATTTACTTAGACAATCAGAGAGACACAAGTCCTCTAGGAGACTGGAAAAGCACTAATTGCTGTTCTCAAAGTGAGTGGCTGTATTGCCCGTTACTCACTTACAGTAATAATGGATTACTACACTCTAACCTTTTTCACAAACATGTTGTTTTCTGGCCTTAATTGACAGTCAATGTGGTTCAGAAACAAAAAAAAAAAAAATATGCTTAATTATACCCTAGCTAAGTGTGGGAAGCTGCTGCCCGCAATGCATTACGGAAGAAAGCAAAAGAGCTGCACATTCATCATTGACCAAGCCTGACTGAGACAAGTCAGTACCGTGAAAGATGGCAATGGAGTGGGAGTTCGGAATTGCCCACGCATCGTTCCTCCCTGTAGAGCCACAGGTTATAGGGATGATGAAGACACAGGTAGAAGTGACCCTGACTAAATCATTAGTGCCTCTCAGACATTTTGAGGTTGTGTGAATCAAAGAAAGAACGGCAAGAACCTGCTCTTTTTCTCTTCACACTAGAACTTACAGGCCGACTTTGGAACAGTGCAGGAATTCATTTGTACCTATGGTGTAAAGTTTAATAGACTGTAAAACCAAATGCTGTTTTCTCCTATTTGACAATAATTCCCATTACTCGCACATTGTTTTTCACACAAACTACAGTATTTGAAACAATGCCCGAGAAAGAGTTAAAAGCAGATTCTGAGTTTTGCCTGATCAAGCCACAGCATAAACACGGAAAGTAAATACTGACAAAGCAGGTTTTAGTAAATCATGCCTTGAGCTGTTTAGTGCCCCAGAGGAAGCTCTGCAACCCTCTGCCTTAGGGGGGGTCAGGCCAAGGCATGAAAACTTGAGGTTTTACGAGACAAAAGACAAAAATGGCGCACCACGATTAAGGATCGACAGAGTAGAATCTCGGTCATATCTTGCTGTTGGGTACTTATGAGGCTTATCTGCATTCGCTTGTAGTTTTTAACGTCTGACAGCAAAATAACACTCATGAGCTCAGGTGATTGCAAAGAGCACTTCAGATCAACTAAGTACAGAAAACGTAATTAGTTAATTGAACCCCTCTTTCTACAGAAGAGTGTTGTAAAAAGCAGACTGAGCTGACAGCAGCACACACCACAGAGCTGTCTTCCCAGAGTGTTCTTACTGCCAGCGTTCCTCACATGAGATTTGCAAACACTGAAGGAGCCACAGGAAGCCCAGAGTGAAATGACTGAAGTGGGATACCTGTAGCCTTCCTGACTTCCTCATTCACAGCTGAACCAGCACTCATCCCTTTTTCTGGGAGCCAATCACAATCTGCCTTTCTGGCCCCACCCCCCACTTTCAGGAATGTATTGATCCTTTGCATTATAAAAAAAAAAAATCACTTGCTGCAGGTCTACATGCATTTTTATGCAGGGTTGCACTGAATTATGAGCAGAGCTACCGAATTTCACTTTTGACAACTTTACCTCAGTCGTAAAGTGGAACCATCTGACTTATGCAATAAATGAGCATTCCATGTAGAGACTGTACAACATCAAGTCATCAATATTATCTCTGGACACAAATAACTGACATTTAGCAAAATTATGGTGATATAAACATAAAAAATATAAACTGTGGGAACTCTGACACCATTTGCATTTTAAAGGGATTTAAACTTTAAAACACATTCTCAGAATGGCTTCCTGAAGTGGAAACAGTACATGACTGTCACTCCTATAACTTCAAGACAAACATGCAAGGTTTGTACAGAGATCCAAGTTTTCTCCATTCATCCTCTAGAGGGCGCTTTGACTGTCACCAGTGTGAGACATGGTTGGGCAGACAGCACTCTTAATGAACCACCTAACAAATGGTTGCAGTAAACTTTTCAACGAGTGAAGACAATGAAGACAAGAACCTAATTTCAGCGGGCCACCTTCATTACACTCGACATAATGATCTGCCAGATGCAATTTGCGGAATGGCAGTAAAGGCGGCCAAGACAGAATGACTGTCAAAACCAGGCAACAAAACCGACGGTGAACCGGGTCTCCAAACCAGCACCGAGGACACTAAATGCAGCGCTAACAGCTGTTAGCCAGTTAGCATGTGCTACTGAGACCTTCAATGTGAAGCTTAGAAGATTAGAAGAAATGTTTGCGTTTAAACAGTAGGAGGACTAATGAAAAATCAACAAGAGGCCCATATGGTGTCAGGGTTCAATTAAATATTGATCCATGTGTAGAGACAAAATCCAGTGCCTTACAAAATCAAAGCTGCAGAGTTCTCCCTCTGATGTAGGTAATCGACCCCCTGGAATACGACACAGAGATGTAGGCGAGATTCCTGCCTACATGAGACCCAGTACCACGGAGAAGTGGTGATAAAGAACTTCAGTAGGACTTACCGTTGATGGGCATTTGGTTGCATGAGAAAGCTCATATAGCCACCATCATGCCGCATGAACACCTACTGTCTGACTGTGCTGTCATGTGACGGCCCATAAATGTTCTGTTTATTGATGCTTAAAAAGAAACGAGTCTGTCAGAGACATCTTCTGTCAGACTATAAATAATTAAATGACAGAATCATAAAAACAGGGGGGTTATTGATTTTTCATCTTTTCCAGCTCAATTCTGGCTGCTTCGTTACCCATGGGAGTTCAAATTGGAGGGTCTTGTCTGATAAAAAAGGTTGTGGGCTGTGGAGAAATCGGCGATTCGTGACAAGCAGCCCCAGGCATCTCCCTCTGAGCTACAAGTCTTTGGCTCTTGGCGATATTAAAATATTTATAAAATGGTCATTACGAAAGTATGCTAAGAGCGCAACACATTACAACAAGGAAATCACATTGACTTATCAAAAGGTTCCGACAGCAGAGTCCGAAATCATACCAGTTGTTTATTAAAGTGAGCTAAATGCTCCCATTGAAGGCAGCAGTGCAACTTTTAGCTTGACTTGACATTAACTCACGACTGACCAAAAAAAAAAAAAAAAAAGCATGGTGGGCTATTGTGCAATCACTGCGATGCACTTTACTATCATAAAATAGTTTCACAAAAGCTTAAGCTCTGGAGAAAGGGAAACTCTGAAAATACACTCCGTTCCGCAGCTAAACCCTTCACAATCCTGAACTACAAACCACCAGGCTCTGAGTAAATCACCTCTAATTCTTCAACTGTGAATGCCAGAATTCCTCGAAGATTCTGGCCGGAGACAAAACAACCGTCACCATGGCAAGGAAGGTTTTGGTGGAGCAGCAGCCGACGAAGGTTACTGCTAAGGGTGGGAACGGCATCTGGAACATGAGCCCTGTCCGCTGATCATCATTCATTGACTCATAATGTTGCCAAAGACAAGAGTAACATCCTCCTCAGGTAAATGCTATCTCTGATGCTTGTATGGTCAGTAGCAATGTGCCTTAGCACCCACCTGCCTTCCAGACATCCACTAGTACAAACTAACCCTCAGGCATTCATCATCGTGACGGATGATATCAGACCCCGGGTCCCCCCCTCTCCCTCGGGGTCAAATCCCTATTGTTAGCAAGGTAAAGATTAAAGATCTCCGACACACCCACTTGTAGATTTAAACAAAATGCATGTCTGGCCCTGCTGGTTCTGGATGCATCTGTCTTAATATCGTTGTGTTCAGCGATAACCCGTAGACTTTTAATTGTCTGAATACCCACCTGTATGATAAGGCTGAAAAAAGCCATTACAAAATAAACAAATGTGGGCCACTTTGTCTCTGAGTCAATCTCCTGCGAGTCTCTTTACCAAGCTTGTTTACAGTGTTTAATTTCCCAAACGTGTGTTCGCTTTTAAAGTCTGAGTCCACAATGCAGCACTGGCGGGCCTTAGCGGGTGAGACCGTGCGACTCCCCATCTACACCACAGAGGCCATACTGCGGATGAACGTCCACTGTGGTGTGAACTGGTGCAAACTAATTCCTCTCCACCTGGGGGACTGAAATGTTCACGGAGGCCAGAGGTATGAAGAAGGATTGCACTATGGCTAACGCTGCTTTCCCAAAATGCTATCCCAAACGTGATCAGAAGTAGAGATTAGCCAAAGTACAGTGGCAGGCCGTCCTTTCATAATGCTTCATTTCAGCTTCCTTTTATCTCCCCCAGCACGCCCCCCTTTCGTCCAACTCAATACGGCTGGCGCCACATAGTCGCGATTAATCTAATTGTCCTCTGCTTCCCGGAGACTCTGAGTCGAGAAGTGGGCTGATGGATGCTTTCGTATGTAAGGAGGTGAGAGAAACATGAGAGACTGGGTCCAGCTCGCTTGACAGGGTGGAGGCGAGTGGAGCTTTCGCTGGCACCGGAGATGACCGTGAGGCCTGGACGGGGACTTGAGGGTCGAAACCTTCCATCTAGCCCAGGCACAACGAGCACCTTTGTCGGTTTCCAAGCCCCGGACCCCCAGCTCCGTGGGTTTGCTTTTATAGGGTCTGTAATTGATTTCCTGCATTTTTCAACCTGCATGTGAGAAAGCTGGAATTTGACCTTTTGTGAACCCCTGGGGGGGTTCAGCATGAGGGGGCTGTGGAGGAAAGGCAAGGCCGTGAGGTCCCTAAAAGCCAGAGGATCTCCCCAGGCAAGCTCGGTGGAGAAACATCCACCCCTTAGGAGGAGGGCAGGTGCTTGAAATCCATGTCACTTGCAGAAAAATACTCCACCGAGTAAGGATGTGGTGGAAATTCCACTGCTGTTTTCCTTGCAGGCTATTTCCCCTTCTCTGGTGTGACACCACAACCACTGACAAGCCCATATACAGAGAGGAGTGATTCTGAGGCATTTTCTAACAGTTAGATGTTTCATATGGCTAGTGTCTGACACTGGAAACAGCATCAGACAGGCGCCAGCTGGAAAGGTGAGAGGAATCTGGGGTAAGGAAACCCCAAAAATATGACATGGCAGACTGTGGCTCAAACTCCTCCAACATGGCAACCAAGTAAGAAAGACAAAGACCTCCACACCGAAAAAGACTCCCGACTCCCAGTCAAGCTGACTTCGTTCTGCAATGTGCCACAAACATCCAAAAATGCCCTTCTATGTGAAGTCAGCAGAACCACAGAGCTATTCGTCTTATTATTGTATAGCTTCCCTGCATATGAAAATTACATACAAATAAATACAGACAAAGCCAATATAAAAATATATTCGCCTGGCTGGAGAGGATCAGCTGTGTCTCAGATTTACAGTCTGTCACCCTTAAAGCCCTGCACATTTGCACAATATTCCCTAAGCAAAATTGTATAGGAACACCTACTGTGATTGATGAAACCTCTCTTATATATATACGCCTTAGAATAACAACAGTCTGTGCTGCATTCAGATAAGCCCGGTTGCAAGCAGGTGCTGTCGTGTAACATTTAACGCACCAGGAGTCATGTGAGCTACCCGGTAGTGTAGAGGAGCTGCATTTCAAAAGATCCCGCATGCATGTTAAAGAAATTAGCAGACCCTTTGTCAGACATGCTGACACCCAGCCAGATAATTACATATAAATGCTGATCTCGAGGATAGAAATTGCAGAACAAATCCCCATGATTCTCTGGGTGCCTGCGTGCGTGCGCGCGTGTGTGTGTGTGTGTGTGGGGGGGGGAGACGAACGAGACAAGGGGCTTTTCCCTCGCCCACATTCATCATCAACCGAGAAGCCGGTACCGCCCCTCCGAAACGGACCGAACAGGAAAAAGGCGCTGATTCCAAAGGAACTGTTTGGGATCATGGACGTCTATTAATCTTACCTCCGCGCCTGTCAGGTAGTACGCCGAGAGCAGGCCGCCAACATAGCGGATGTTCACCTCGAAGAGGGACGCTTCGCCATTCTGGGGGAAAAAAATGTATACAAAAACCTGTCAGAGATAAATCTGTTTTCTCTGGGGTGTGTGGTACCACTTCTGAAGAGACACTCCACTTAGCTAAACACACACTGTTATATTTGCAGGGCTTACTGTTTAAATCCCATTTAACTGAAATTAACAATCCCCATCAGCTTCTGTATGCAGTCCAGAAGTTAAAAAGGCATTAGTTAATATCGGTGTTTCCAGTATTCTCTCACACGCCCTTCGGCACCCTATCTTTGTGGAGATACCAAAATGCAAACTGATCGCTCGTCGTCTTTATTATTAATTCACTTAATATCCTGTCACATTTTCACCCTGTGTATTGTTTTCCTGTATACCTGCTGGTGGAAAACAAAGAAAAAGCATTTAAGTGTGATTAAAAAAAAAAAAAAAAAAAAAACCCTGAATTACTGAGTTGTAAAAAATTGAACAGACCGAGGCAGCATCTAACAGAGTCCATGTTATCAAACCTTTCTAGCATAAATGTAATTAAAAGAAAAGAAATGTTTAAACAGAAAACACATGCAGGTGGAGGTCCCGGAGTTGAACATGGTTACGATCTGCTGGGTATTGCTATCCTCCTGAGGTATCTGACAACATTACGGGTGGGGTGAGGCTTCCTATGAGGATTAGAGGTAGGCCTAAAGTCAGAGTAAGGTCTCGGTTTAGCTTTATGTCTATGGTTAATGTTATTGATTAGTCTTGGAATCGGGTTGCTTTTCAGGGTGAGAGCTAGAGTTAATGTTAGATTTAAGGCAAAGTTTATGGTTAGGATTGAATTAGAATTAGGACTCAAGTTAGGGCTGGTATTAAGATTAATACTAGGGTTAAGGTCAGCCACAGGAAATGAGGTCGTCTTCGGGTTGTTTTTAATTCTCCACTTATTTGCCTACACAAACGCATAAGCAGCAGGGAAGGCAGGGAACGCAAAGCAACACAACTGTCACTCTGTGTGTGTCTGTGTGTGTGTGAGAGTGAGAACGTGTGTGGGGGGTGTCTGCGTGTTTCTACAAACCATGCTGAGATAACTGCTCAGTTTTTTCTAGACATCAGTCTTCATCCTTTCATACCAGTTATTTGTAAACATGAATTTATCACATCAACATACCCCATCCCTGTGTCTTTAAATAAGTGGTAGTACTCCTGACAGACTCTAATCTGCAATCTTGAAACTTTGTTGGATTCTCGCTGTTTTGACAGATCATGAAGCACTTAAGCACTCAAGCAAATGGAGGCGAAAATGGAAGGCTGACAGCAGGCTGTGGAAAACTGAGGCCAATAATGGCTTCGCGGAGCCTGCCTTAATTGCACAGACTTTAACCACAAAAGAGTGTACAGCTGCCCAGTAACCATGTCACATCAGCCATAGAAACCATACAGCGATATGCTGGCATGGTGACATCACTTTCAGGGGCCAGGAAGTACACAGTACGAGTGACGGTAGTGGAAATAAGGGGTTTCCGGAATAGATTGGCAGGGCCTTAGTTTGCTGAGCCAGTATTGTTTGACGGCAGCTGAACCATGAGACCCTCTGGATAACGCAACCGAAACACCAGCAATTACCGCATCCCCACGGCAGATAAAGCAAGCAGAATGGCCGAACAAGAGCTTTGCTGCCCTCTCTGCTGGTCCTCATCAATCCTCAAGGGGGCACCAGTGGGTCTATGTGCTCTTGGCTCTACTGTTACCCTTTAGTGAAAAAGGACACAGATTACTGTAAATCAAAACTGTGCGTACCAAAAAGAAAGGAGTGTGGTAAGGAAAGGCAAGTCCTTCATTGGTTGGGCATAATCCACTACTATGAGGGACGGCCAATTAAGCAAGGGCACTCACTGAGGGGCAGAAAAGATGCCGGATGGGATGGATGACCGTGACCTACCGGAACGGCAGGTCTGGCAGCTTTCACCATGACACGGACACACTGAGATGGGACTCATCTGTTAAAGGTACTTAGATAAGCCCAATTAGATGCCCCCACCATTTGTCATTGGCTTTCATAGCACAGAGTAGGGGGGCAGGGGGATGTCATTGAAGCTGGGCAGTTTAATTCAGAGTAAAAGACCGGCACAATGATGCATAAACACAGGCATACACTCTACGGCACCCCTAGAGTTCATCAAAATGCCTTCTTTTACAGCAGGGAAGTCAGTGCAGCAGAAAGCTAGGAAAACAAGGAGTCCAAGTCATACTTAATTTGTTAAAAAGTTGATTTAGGAAGAGTTATTAGTATTGTGGTAAATGTGTGACTTTCCCAAAGAACACGGCACCTTCATAAGAACTCTAAGAAATGCTTCACATGCTGAAAGCATCTTTACAGATCATTGTAAAGTGATCTAATTAACGTTTCACGTCGCCAAGGAGATGTACAGAAAGGAGACTCTGAGAAGTGCATTGCAAGAGAAGAATGCAAAACACGAAATGCACGCTCCGACGACCAAGCTCCCATTGACGTGTTTCAGGATCGGCGGGGTGCCATTTAAAAGTCCGCAGGTGGCAAATGGGCAAAGAGCGGCTAATGCGGCGGGAAGCCTGCATGCTTTAGCGGTCAGTGCATAATTGATTACATTCATAAAGTGCTGGGTCCTTCAAAGGGCTACCAGAAAGACAATGAAGTCATGAGATTGTACAGAAATTTTGACTGACAGAATAAACAGCAGTAGTTAGCATTTAACCAGGGTTTAAAGGAAAGCGGTACAGAAACGGTTACACCCCCCCACCACAAATTAGACTTCCTAATCAGCGGTCACAAAGATTCACCTTCTTAACTGCTTCTCCCTCCCAGGAAAATTGAAGCCGCTCCACCCCCATTATTAAAGTAGAATATAATACCACCAGATATCTTGGGGACTTTAATTAACATGCAGAGGCATCAGCTTACATCTCTAAGGACTGCCACACGGAACGCCCCCCCCCCAGCTCCTTATGTAAAAGGATACGTTATCGGGTTTACATTCGAAAGCCCCATATTATAATGGGGTGACCACTGCACAGTGGCACTGGCCCTGCGTTCTGTGTGCGTAGGAAATGCTAATAGCTGCAAATTAACATTTAAATTGCACGGCCTCGTCACGGAGACTAAGTGAGGGGGAGCCGGTGTTTCAGGCTCCTCCAAACAATCACAGAGGCTGCACACGTCCACCAGTCTGACTTGGGTTTCTGCAACGTTCACCTAAGGTTCCCGTAACACTTTAGTAGCGAGATTCTGGTACTTAAAGGAGCCACCCATGCTGCAGTTCTGCATACATTTTTGTCTTGGGCACTTTAGAAAGCTTGGAGCATTTAATTCATGCCTTTGTCTTTAATTAAAACACAAACCACCCCTTCATCTAATAATCAAATGAGGTAGTTCTCAGTCACCTGTCATCGACGCTAACTGGTAATTAGAGGGGCCAAATAAGTCTCAGCAACCAGGTCCCACTAGCTTCAAACACTAGGGTACCACCAGCATTGTGATTCCAGTTCTCCCACTCAGAAAAGAATCCATTACCCCCCCACCAATGACAGATATGGTGCTGCTTCTGTATTTAACACACTCTAATTAGTAGTTTGATTAGTTTCCTAGACATGAGAAGTTCAATTAACATTTCTCTAAAGCACTATTATGGGGTGGGCATTCAGGATCACGCCGGTTCCACCCCAGCTTTCGTTCCACTTCCTCTTCTCGTATGGCCTCTCGTGGACAAACGTTTACGTGCCAGGATGGACACTGGACAGTGGCAGTGAAGGGTGTGCGGTATGCATCGCGGCGAGACCCAATTATTGACAACATCGCCAGAGTTGCTGGAGCTGGAAAGCTGGAGAATTCACAACAGACATCTTAAAAGCCGAGCGCTTCTTGTGCTGTTGTGTCAAGGGTTTCCAAACATCAGCACTTTGAGATGTTTCAGCCCTCCTCACCTCTCCCAAACCGTTTAACATAGGACCGCGATAGTCCATTTTTGCCAAATAACAGCAGAATTGTTCTGTCCCTCAAGGAAAGGTCTAACATGACCAAACAGAACACAATCGAACAGACTAATTACCCGTAAATGCCTTCCTCAAGCTTTAATGTGTTTGCGTCTTATCCGTAATTTCCACAAAACCAGATATTTCCCCTGCCCATCTTATAAGGGCCAAGGAACTGGGAGTAATGAGCATTTGTATGCTAAGTTTGACATTTTGATGACAAGTGCCTGAGCCTTCCAGCACAGCTGCGGTTTAGTCACAATCTGGAGCCATGGCCTCCACAGATTTGAGACATGGGAACTTAAAAAGAAGAAAAAAAGAGGACAGGACATTAACCTTTAAACATAGCTAATTTAGATGTAGAGCTGGTCAATGTGAAGCAAACATGTCAGAATCAGAATTCAATGAAAATCTGTTCTCACTTTAATAAACATGACTTATTGTTCTCGTACAGTTGTTTTACACTATTGCTTATAGAGTTTTGCTATAGGAACATCGGAGAGTGCAGCAGGAAGAGCAGTAGCTAAATACATGCTCACAGCCCACTGGAATCATGGACTGAGGAGGCCCATATAAGGTCGAGGAAAAAATGACTTTTTTCATCGTGAGCACACGCAGTGGGGAGCGGCGGGGTGCAGGGGGCGCTAAATGGTAACTTGCCAGAGAGGCAAGTCCTCGGAAGTATCCTCAGACAGAACTGTAGAATCCAAGGGCTTCTTGGGCAGAGCGGTAGACCCAGGCGACCTGGACCTGCAAAGCATCAAGCTCTCCATCCTCACCATCCTACCCAAAGGCCATTAGTCGAGTAAGCTGCTACGGTCTCTGGAGAGGCGTGTACCTGGAGAGGGATGTTTATAATTACCCAAGCATCAAAACACAGCAGCTGGTTTTCTCTTCAGTCAGGCCACTGGACCGCAGCTGAGGTACGGCATCGTTGTTATATAGCTGTGTTCCCTGTAACCTCCCATGAACTCAGGTTAAGAGTTATCACTTAAGCAGTCTGGCTCCGCAATCCCATCGCCAAATCGAATTTCGTGGCGTCCCTAATGGATAGGTAATTGGCATTCTCGATGAGCGAGCCGCGGCACTCACATCGAAACGGAGCCTCCGGGTGGGGGAGGGAGTCGGGAGTCTCCAGCTGTCCCGAGAGAAGGAGAAGCTTGAGAGGACCTCGCTCTGGGAAATCGAAGAAAGCAAGAGTGGGAGAAGAAAGTTCCGGGCATTGAACGTGGCCCCCCCCAGTCTGCTCTGCGTGCTGATTCCAGGCCGCGGCAGCCTTAGATTCACCCTTTAACACGCCGTGTGAAGCTGCCACGGTGCCAGTCCCACTTCTGTTCTGGCGGTGGTCAGCTTTTGGGCCTGGCTGATGTCAGGCGCTCGGGTCACCGGTGCACTTTCACCAAATCACTGGCCTTAATTCCTTCCCAAAGGAAAACAGGGAGACCAATCTGGACTCAAAAAGCGTCCACACTCTCACTGCCCCAGGAGAAAGCTGGTGCCATCACTTTCCTTGGAAACGCTTTGTGCGAGCTACCATTCGGTCTTCTACCTTTCTGACGTTTACAAAGCAGAGGCCCACCATCGAGTCACTGTGGCTCCACTTCTCGAGACAGGGCAGACTTCCGCATAGCCAGTCCACCTGTAATGGCCCCACTCATCTTTGCAGGATATCTTTGGACATCACTGGTGTCTCTAACACCGGTACCGGCCTTCACACTCCCATGTCTCTCGTTCAGTTTCGGCAGAAAATTCAGGCGAATTTGATCAAAGCTACGTCTGTTATCTTGTACATATACACAGAAAGGAAACAACCCTTTATATCAAGCCAATAGTCATTACATTAAATATTCAAATTTAAAACGTAATATATAATAGATAAAAGGCCAGCATGACATAAAAATCCCCGCTATGTAATAAAATATTGAACAATTCCAAACCATGATTTCAAAAATACGTATGACCTTCCATCTTTCATTGTTAATTGTAAATTTTCACTCGTTAAGGAGATGGTGCCTGTATTTCTGCATCATTGTGCCGGTCTTTTACTCTGAATTAAACTGTCCATCTTCAATGACATCCCCCTGCCCCCTGACCCCCCCCACTCCTTTTCATAACCATCACACCCGCCGTCCCAGTTCTCTGTTACATTCCCAGCGGTGGGTGATCACCGCTCGTCCTTGGAAACTGCACATCCCGTGAGAGTTAAAAGATGCATTCCCTGGTGGCCATTGGTGGCAGAATAGCAAACGGAGCTTTAGGGAATACCGGATCCTCCAGGCTCCCGAAACGGGAAGGCTGGCTTCTCCACCTGCCTTACTGCTCCGAAGATGAGACATTTCAACACATGCAGTGTTCAGTTTGTTCGAACCTGTCACAACCTTGCTGGCAGACATACATTTTTCTTCTGCAGTTCTGGGAACACCTCTCAGCCACCACCCCCCACAACAGTGCAAGAGACACCTCCCAGGAGGCCACTATTGAGGGCCTCTGCCCCAATTTGCCCACTGTAGAGCTTTATCCCCAAGCACTAGTTTGACACTTCATTACCAAGAACAGGCTGGCCTCCCCAGAAATTGAACTGACCCCAAGGACTCACACAACTTCCCAGAAGCAGCCCCTGTGGTGGTTAAGATGAGCTGTCTCACACGCACACGCACACACACAGATGTACACCACATTCAAAGAGGAAGTGAAAATGTGGCCAATTGTTTTGTTTTTTTTTTTTTTTAAAAAGTTGCCTTGAGGTTTTCTTTGAAGTCCATGGGGGGCATGGACTACACCAGTGGGCCAAACAGAACCCGGAGCAACAGCCAAAACTGGGAAGCTTTTCTCCCATGTCTCCTGGGAGGGCAGTAACCAGGACGCCACACTGCCGGGGCCAGCGGAGCCCCTCCCAAGAGGCAAGCCTGACCAGAGCAGGTCTTAGAGACAAATGAAAAAAGAAATGGGAAGGCAGACGCCTGTATCAGCTCCACCATGGGGGTGGGAAGCCTCATCTTCACCGTGGGCAGAGTAACCCCTCCCCAGCTGTGGCTACTGCCAGCGGCACTCGACTGACCTCACGCCAGGCAGTGTAGGGGAGCTCACTCTACACGCCAAACCCCCTCCCCACCCCTGAGCACAACTACGACAAGCGAGAGAACAACAGTTTCATTAATGTCCAGGCACCTGCAGCTGGGGGGGGGGCAGTTTCTTACGCAGGGCCCTGTCAGTCACCAAGGCAGCACCCAGCCTCTCACAGTCAGCATCAAAAGTGTAATCAATGCTGTAATTTTCTGTAGACTATTTCACAGTTCCAGGAAGGAGATGGGCCAGAATAACGGTGCAATCAAATCAACATGGTAATAAAGACATAGTACCTGGTGGGCAAATTCCTTTGGAATTACTTCGCAGATTGAGTCTGGAACCTGATGACAGAGAAGCGGCCATCTCGCCTTTAACTGATTGAGCTAAAGGAGATGAAATTATGGCATCCATGAGGCAGCATGTCGCCTACACTGCAGCTTTGTTTGTTTCCAAGTGGGGGGCTGGGGGGGGCATAAATTAAACCGAGCTAATTTATTCACAGGGCCCTGAAAATAGATCCCAACTCTATATTTATTATTAATGCCCGTTTAACTCGCCATTTCAGGGAACACGCTGGAGTTCTTCCCCATTCCTCTCAAAGAAATCGCGATGCCCTCGCCTTAGCTTTCCAGAAGTTTCTTAGCGAGTGTCTTGTCTCTTGGGATGAGGGGGCCTGCTGGAACCGGATCCGTTCTTTCAGAGAAGAAGCAATGGCGGTGATTACACGTCCCTCCGTTCAGAGGCATTGAAGTTGACACACCTCCTCCCACCTACTCGAAATAATCCTCGCAACACCTTTATTTACTCCTAGAACGAGCCGTAAAATGATAACAGGAATATAAATAAAACACAAAACCTTTATTTTGACCTGTTCTGCAATATTCCTCCCCCCACCGGTTCCTATAAATTTTATAGTAAAAACTTATGATGCAAAGTCTGCTTACCAGTAGGAGAAACTCCCTGTAACATCAGTAAGAGTCTTAATGAAACTAACTCAGGAACACCCCCACCCTCCTCATGGTTGGTTTAACCCATCTTGCCAGAGCTCAGAATCTTTTGTCCAGCCGTGACCACTTCATTTCTTATAACAGATTACAGTGAAATGAATCAGCATTCCTCTAACATCTAACAGCGGTTCCACATGAAGGATTCGACCCGGTGACTATACAGCTCATTAAGCGGTGCAGCCTCCTGGGGGTGGAGGTGGGGGGTTACTACAGCATAACCTCTTCGTTACACGCCACGGACAGGCCGCAGGAAGTCGTGTGGACCTCACTTGATGAACAAGTTAAGCTCCAAAGATTCTTCTCAGAAAAATCTACCTGATATCTAGCTGAAAAAAAAATCATCATTAAAAATGCATGGCACAAAACAGAGCGAGAGGCTGACATTTATGGGGTCAGAAGTCATGCAGTGACAGAGAATAGGCCATAATAAACATGAACAGGGCTGCGCTATCTTCCGTCCCCAGTATCTATTGCTTGTCTCATACAGTGCTCCTTCTGAGATCCATCAGCAGGTCACAGGTTCGAAGTAGGGAGCGCTATGGGGTTTCATTTTGCTTCCACCCATCCACGAGGCCCCCGCTAACTGCTCCAGCGTGGTTAAATATCAAGTAGACAGAGGCTCTGTCCTCGCCGGCCACTGATAGCAGCGAGGAACATAAAACAGGAAACACAAAAGAGCCACAGTGATGGGAGGGGGTGCCTGCCCACAGAGATGCTCATTCCAGTGCCAACAGGGCCTTTTATTCCCCAAGTTCTGGCCCAAATTAAAAACCCTTAGAGGAAAAAAAAAAAAAAAAAAAAAAGACAGATGAATCGGGTTCAGCACCAAGTGTCTTTGCCCGGCAACGTCCAACAAAACCAGCATGAAAACAACAGAACGGCACCACAGAAGGGGAGTCAATTCATGTCAAGAAAACAAGGGGAGCCTGAGGTGGGGGGGATCTTACAGTGTTGATGTCCAGGTCCTTCTCCACCCACTCCTTAGCCTCCTCGAACTCCTCGTTCAGGCCCATGATGTAGAGCGTGTCCAGTGAGTCCACAATGGAGGCTCCTCGCAGTCCACCTGTAGGACACAAAGCACAGCGTTTTTTTTTTTTAACTTCAAGGTGGAGTAAGACCCCCCTCCCCCGGGTCTGAAAGCAGTGAGGCAATCATTAGATTTAAAAAGTAAACAAGGCGCAAGGTGCATGTGATTATCGCCGGGCGCGGTGCCCATGCAATGATGTCAGTTAGATGAGTCCCTCCGTGCCGACGGTTCGAAGCTGGGAAAAGCTGCCAGCTAGCTCCCAGCTCTCACAACAAGCTAAATTAGTAGTTTTCCCTATTAAGAGGCTGCATTTAGATGCACTTAATTTGAAGTTATTATATTCCCCTCACATGCTTAATGAGAAATGTTCCAAAGCCTTTATTTAATCTTGCCTTTAAATGAGTTTGCTGTTTTTTTTTTTTTTTTTTTGATGAAATGTGTACAGAAGGCTGAGGAGGCAGAGATACGTGAACTGGAAAGAGACTTCTTCATTTCGTTTCTGAGGAGGAGGAGGGATGGGTAGGCACAGCGCCGGATCGTAGAGGCTCGAGCAGCAAGTCGTCCCAGAGTTCCAGGTTCCCAGTGGAGGCCCAGCCAGCATGTTTGCCTCATGTTTGATGTGAAGCAGAGGGATTTTGGGATTGTGGAACCAAATAGGGCACAGAAAAAAAAAAAAAAAAAAACACAAAGCAGAGAGCTTGGATACCCCCCGCAAAAGCTAAATTAAAACTGCCAGGGTCTAACCATTCACTCAAAAACATACAAGGCAGAAAGAGGAGGGCACGGGAGCCTTGTGACGCATTGTGGGTCATGTGACCTGGCTGGCCGTGAAGCTGGTCATCTGCTGTGAGCCACAGCCAGGTGGCTGTCCTCTCACTCATCTCTACACCAGGCTTCCTGCCCGTCTCACTGGCTCCCTAAATCAGGATTCCTGCTGAGATTAAAACAGGCTTCATACTTATAAAGACCTTGTGTAGTTCACCTTACCAACACAAGGGGGCAAACAATGATTTTTGCATTATTTTGGCTCGTTCGCTCCATATTATGTGTTGGTTAATTACCACGAATTGCTGGTCATTTGTATGAATATTCCTGGACGAGCACGACCAACTTTCTCTCGTGTTTATTCATTCTGGATGCAAAACTGTGACAGGAAGTTAGCGCGTATGCAACTGACTACATAACGTGTTTTGACCAACTGTGGAGAGTGGCATACACCACATTTTTTTACCGCAGCGCACTGCGTCTCTAGTTAGACGACATCTTTTCGTCTTGTCTTCTAAAGTATACTGCCAGATTAAAGCTAGCATGTCTTGGACCATCCATGCTGCCAGGCCTGCCTTGCTTCTCCGCCCATTTACCTGCCTCGATTTATGCCCCCATGCTTCTCCAAAAAGAGAGTAGTAACGCGAGGTCCCTTTGCATGTCACTGGCAATTTGGTACGCTTCCAATGTCCCTATCTTGCAGACTGTTTGGTACATTCCCACTATCCACATCCTGCAGGGTGTTTGGTACATTCCCACTAACCCCATGTTGCTAGCTGTTTGGTATGCTCCCACTATCCCCGTCTCGCAGACTATGTGGTACACTCCCGCTACCACCACCTTGTTTGCTGTTTAGCACATTCCCACTATCCCCATCCTACAGGCTGTTTGGTGCATTCCTGCTATCCCCAGCTTGCAGGCCATTTGGTACATTCCCACTAGCCACATCCTGCAGGGTTTTTGGTACATTCCCGCTATCCCCACACTGCTGAATATTTGGTACCCTCGCTAACCCCATGTTGCCAGCTGTTTGGTACGCTCCCACTATCCCCATCTTGCTTGCTGTTTGGTACATTCCCACTATCCCCATCTTGCAGGCTGTTCGGTATGCTTCCACTAACCCCATGTTGCCCTTTGTTTGGTATGCACCCACTATCCCCATCTTGCAGGCAGAGTGGTACGTTCCCTCTAGCCCCACCTTGCAGGTTGCTTGGTATGCTCCCACTAACCCCATGTTGCCGGCTGTATAGTTCACTCCCACTATCCCCATCTTGCACACTGGGTGGTACGTTCCCACTATCCCCATCTTGCAGTCTATTCAGTACGTTCTCGCTATCCCCATCTTGATGGGTGTTTGGTATGTTCCCGCTGTCTCTGTCCTGCAGCCTGTTTGGTATGTTCCTACTATCCCCATCTTGCTAGCTATTTGGTACGCTCCCTCTTTCCCCATTGCCACTGTTCAGACAGAGGCCAGGTTCAAAGACAGCTAACCCCTGCACAGCCCAAGTTGCACAGTTTCATCCTGACAGTCAGTCAGTCACCCTCCATCCCTCCATACGGGGTTGCTGCTGAGCTCCCATATTTGTGATGGATTTTTTTGCCATGTTGCCATTTGCAGGCAAAAAAAAAGCATGGAGACAAATAGAAGCTGAAAGCCCAGGATCACTCAAGCATAACAAATTCCAATTGAGAACAGGATCCACACGAGACATGATTTACAGGCCAGGATGAGGGAAGGGGCAGATCAATCACTCACCCACTGCCATTAAACATGCCGTATTTATTTCAGAGGCTGACTGAGACAGCCCCTAACCCTGGGCAGTGAAGGGGAAGCAAGGGGCAAGTTTTAGATGTATCATAAATAAAGTCAATCCCATGAATCTGCTGGGGAGGGAGGTTAAGACACAATCCCCAAGGGATGCTACCCATCAATCATCTCAACCCAAATCAGACTGCGCAATTAAATGTCCAGTCAAAAGATGGGAAAACAATCGTATGCCAAGAGGTGGACGACGGCCGAACTAATGGCTCAGGCGGCCGGTGGCTAAGATGAGCCCTCAGAAACCAGAACCACTGTCAGTGTTAGCATTGCGTACATTTCTGGATATGCTGACATTTGAATACACAATCATTCAGTGACAGCGTGGGCATTAACGCGGCGAGGCACGCTAATTTTCTGTTGCGTTTACCGTAATTCCCACAATTACATGCTAAACACATCTATTCGTGTTCATTTTGCTCAAAACAATGTACAATGTAATCCCCTAATCAGATTTGTTCAGTAACAATAAAAACACAAAGTTTGAGTTACAGTACTTTAAACAAGCACATCCATGTCTCTCCACCCACAGTTATCCTGGGACCACCCGCTTCTCTCCAGCACGCTCAAGGTACATTCATTTTCTTAGCCAAAAACTCCCAAACAAATGACAGGCAACCCCAGCCAATGAGGTACTGGGTTTGTTTTTTACTTTATTGAAATTTAGATGGGTGGATATTTACTAAAAAAAAAAAGAGAGCGGCTCCTTCTTGGGGAATTGGAGCTTGTTTTGACAGCATTTACAGTAAAACATAACCATGTACCTGTTTGAGATGGACCCAGCTGTGGTGTTCATTCATCACAGGCGTTGCAGCCCTCTGCTGTTTTCATGAGAGTAACATACAGACCACACACATCTCCCTCACACAGGAGAGAGATTATTGGTACAAATTATTAAATATTCTCTGCGTCACCACCGATCTAGTCACAATGACCTTCGCCTATGGCCTACGTACCGACACTGAGATGGCAGTATGACCACAGTGGTACATACAATGATCCTTAAACATACCCTGTAGAGGTCAGCACCCACATCTCCACAGCGATTCCATCCCGCAACTCATTCACTGGTTATGATCACAACAGCTTCCGTTAGTCCATTTGCCTGCTCTTGTAGCAGACAGAGAACTAGTAATCAATATGATTCAGCAAACCACCTTGCATATGGACTGGCTAGAGTGTCCAACTGTATAAGTGACACTTGAAGGGGTTATGGATTGCTGTGGTGTCAGATGTTTACTTTCAATTTCATCCATCCAGCCTCCCATCCAGAATACATCTTGGAAGGGATGCCAGTACTTTCAATAAACTTGTTAAAAGCGCTATATAAATAATAATTGTAACAAGGAGCATTGTCACAAAGCGCTTTATGGAACTCAGGCCTAAGGGTCCCCAAAGAGTAAGCCTGAGGTGACAGTGGCAAGGAAGATCTCCCTCTGGCTGATGAAGAAACCTAGGGAGGAACCAGACAAAGGGGGAAGCCCATCCTCCTCTGACCCGCACTTGGCAGCACAATCCAAATGCTCATTTGATTCCAGTAATCTTCATTGCTCTCCTTCCAGGAAGGATTTCCTCAGAAATAAATTTTGGAGAAGGAAAACTGTGATTCATATGTACATCTTAATATAACATTTATTATTCTTTATACCAAGTGCGTTTCACGTGTGTCTTAAATTTTGACAAGAACACACCCAAAACATTTTCACAATGCAAACCGGTCAAGTTATTCACTGGAACCAGCAAGTTAGCATTAATGATGCACAAATGGAACTCTCACGGGTGAACATGCCAGTGAGAAACAGGACTGTAACAGTCAGAAATTTTATAAATATATATAAAAGGCAGCTTTTCTCTGCCACCGGAGAACATGCTATTTTTGCCTGTACTGTTGTGTACTCAAAGAGTCCCTAATAGTCATCATTATCTGCTGTTTCTCCCTGAAGGCTGGGTTTACCCCAAACCCAGCAGGGAGCAGCAGGTAGCAGGATGGGAAAGGAGGGAGATGGAGCAAATCCAACCCTCGGCAGGCCATCCACCATGGCTCTGGATCAGCTCCCGCCGTCTGTGGCCTGCCTCTCCTTGGCGGGAGACGGGCTGCTTAGCTGTCGGCGCCTTGGGCGCTAATTGCTTCCCTCTGATGAGGGGAAGAACCCTCCAGTTTGTTCCCCGCTGGCCTCCCAGAATGGCAAACGACAAACCGGGTTAGCAGGATACAGAACAAGGGAGGGGGGGCATTCACCACCGTTGGTGTTCGACTGATGTGAACTTTGTAACTGCACTTTGCTTGACAACCTACCGAGCCGAGTTAAAACAGCGGGGATCTGCAGCAATGGAAGAAACCATCTGGGGATCAGGGACCACAACAGTGATGTATGGTAAATGGTCACCCCCCCCCCCCCCCCCGAACAGGGAAGGGGTTCTGCTCTTCCAGTACTCCTTCCTGACTGGGAGTGGCTGCTTTGCTCAGAAAGACTCATCCTGTCCAGTGGGTTAAGGAGCTGCCTGAATAACACTCAGCTGTCCTATTGAAAGTCACACCAGCTGCCGCCTCAAGGACATCGAGACTCTGAACCCCCCCCACCCCCCACCCCCACCCAGACATGCAACCGGATTCGATGTTTCAGATTTCCCCACCCAGCTTCCCCTCCCCAGGAGAGATGTGAATGCATAACTGCCTGCTCTTTTACTAAGGTAATTACTCGAACACTTCTAAATGGAGGCGGTGGGGGTCACACGCAGGTTCCGGTGAAGCAAGGCAGGCTGCAGAGGGTGTGGGAAATAAATGTGATGCATTGGGAGCAGAAATGTACAGCTGGTTTCTAAAAAAAATAAGTTTACAAGTGGCTTTTAGGACACATCATCATCTCATCTACGGACGCCACGTCTGCCAACATGGTGGCTACCATCACGCTGAGAGCGCAGCAACGCTGTGAAGAACTTCCATTCGTTTTTCCTGATTAATTCTTCATTTTAATGTGAGGGCCTTTAATTCTGTGCAGATTTGTACACTGGTACCCTCTCCTATAGCGTCAGCTCTGAAGGCAATGCTGTCAGTGCAGTGGACAGGCAGCAGGTGGCATAGCGATCAAGGAATTGTGTGCCCAGATGGACAGCGGCAGGTTGACACCCTTGGAGAGGTCCAGCTGTTGTACCGTTGGGAAAGGTACTCATTCAAGTGCCCTAAGAAGCCACTGCAAAACAGGACATATGACTGGAAGGTTCTATTTAGATGGAACATAACCGTGTGACACTGGGTTTGGTGGGACAGAATGGGAATTTTATTGTATTTGGGTGGGTAAAAAGGGAAAAAACGAAAGAGAGACCGATCCTCAGAAAAGGGGAAAAACAAAGACTCGGTACAGGCACCGGGTGTGGACTGGGAACAGATAAGGACGTGCCATGCCAGGAAGTGAATTCCACCTCAAGCAGTAGCCAGCGTCAGGTGAGGGCCGATGTGCCCTGTCACATAAACCAGCAGAATGTACTTAACACCGCTAAGGACAGAAGTTTCAGGGCAGAGTCCAGCCTTTCACACTCACAAAGTGTTAATGAGGCTCTGTCGGAGGGCAGGCTCCAAGTTGCCAGGGGCACAGTTAGGAGTAGCCCTCACCTCACACTTCCAGGGTAGCAGGTCCCCACTGCCACCCTCCACATTGAACCCATGACCCACCATCCCAGGAAATGTGCAGAATCCCCACAACCCAACTAAACAGAAACTGAAAATGACAGCCAACCATTGCAGGCCAAGCAGGTCTTCAGAAAAGCACTCTGGGCTGAATGTGCTGTCATAGCATCACAAGTCTTAGCCCTGCAAATAACACGTGTGATATTACTGCTCACTAAGACAGAGATTACCGGGAATTACAGTGTCAGGAGAAAAACTGCAAGTGGGGACACGGCGTCTCTGGGAACTGGACAGCGCTCCCAAACTCCATTCCTGAGCCTCTTGCTCGGGGGGGGGGTGTAGGGTTAATGATGACACCTCACCTCAACAAACCCAGAAAGTTCAGTCAAACAACATTCCCCAACCCACACAATGTAGAATGTTTGGGCATGCCTTCCATCCTGCCGCGAAGGCCGGGTGGTTATGAATCTTGATAATGACGGATGCTGCGCTTAATCGGTGGTTAGACCACAGTCAGCAGCCCGCTCCAGATATGTGGGGTTACAGGCCTGGTGACTGAGATCGAGAAGTTTCCCCATCTATACAGGAGCTTACATAAGGGCCAGATTGAGATGATTTATATTCCACACATGCGGCAGATTGCTTGTTAAGACTGACAGTAATTCGACCTGTTCGGTGAAAATTACAATTCTGCTGACAGGCCTTATTCGTTCATAATGGCTGCTGGCGGAACCTCTGTCTCTCTTCTTTGGTTTCTCTGGCTGAAGGTGTTAACGCCCATGTAATCAGGTACACGCAGGGGCATCTGTCTCGCATCAGTCGTCTAGACAAATCTGGTATGCTCTGGAACGTGAGTGATAACTCAGCTGTACAAGAACATAAGACCTTTTTGAAAGAGTCCCTCTCTTCCTTACCCTGCCATTATCTCCCTTCCCCACTTCTGGGGGTCCTGGGCATACCTACATCTAACTAGGAGCCCAGACTCTGAATGGATAGCAAAAATCCACATGAAGCTGGGGGGGCATTGCAAAAGCAGCCAATCATTATTTATTACCTTTAAACCGCCCCAGAGAGGGAAACATGTGACCACACTCCACTGAGTAGACACACATCTCAATTCCCCAAGCCCCCCATCAGCATACTGACCTGCCGTAAGTCCAGCAGGGGCTTTTGTTGGGCAGCAGCCAGCGTGGGTGGGTCGATTTGACTGACAGCACCCAAAAAGGGACAATGACGTACAACGTAAAAATCGCATGGGTGACCGGGACACCCAGGAGTGACAGACTTGCTGCTGAACATGAAATGTGTAGCCAGAGTCAGCTGGATGTATTTCTGTGAGGGTGGGGGGTCCCGGCTGACACTGACCTAGCTGCACAATCACAGGTCTAGGCAGTCACCTCAGGGCTAACACGAATGCAGCAGGGATGGTGGAGAGACGCTCACGTTAAACCTGATTAACATGAAGTCAGGCCTGTAAACTGTGTTTCACATGGTGAAGTCAACACTAGACAGAACGTGGGGCGGTGGCAAAGCAGCACATGCCTCTGCCCGCTGCTCCACCCACCACTCCAATGCCTGACCTGCTTTAATCTCTCTCCACTCCCGTACTCCCCTCATTTTCATTATATGGCGTTAATCCCCGAGGAGGGGCTCCACGGTCCCTTCTTTGGGTTTAAATCCACCGGCAGATGACAGCAGATGGATCAGAGGGAAGGCGTAGGGCTTCCTCACCGACCTGGGGGGACAGCTGAATTAGCCAGTACGTGTGGCCTATAAGTGATGGAGGACAGAAACCACTCCCCTCTTAAACATTTCATCCGGCGGCCGACCATCAACGTTGCTATTATGACTGACAGCTACTCTCCCATTTGGCCTGCAGAGCAGCTACCAATCACTTTGGTGAACATCTTGCACTAAGCCAAACCCAGGTGCTCAGAACCAATCAAAGTTCAGCCTGCTACTGGTTCTTTGCTCTCCAATCTGACCCTGGACAGCTCTGGGTTCCTTTAACCAGCACACGTTGGTTTGTTTCTCTGGCTGAGAGGTGTGGTCTTCGCTTTTAAGATGAGTTACCCTCCCTTGTCAGACTGATTCACTCCCACCTACCCCATCACTGTGCTTTCAAACACTTTCAGACAGGAACTCCAGAGTAAGCAGAGCAGAATTAGACAGGAAGGGGCCGGTGAGGATCCGTGACCTACCGGACCTTAGCGAGGCACCGTCACCTCGAAGAGACATGTTCCCCCTAGGCATGAGCTCCCTCCCGTTTCTCCTCCAGAATCAGTCTGAACTGGCCCAAACCTGCCTGAATTCCAGCCTGTGGAGGTTGGCTGTGAAGCCTCTCCAACACTTATCCACAAAAGCTCCCCAGGCAGCCCCCTACCCACCGCCAAGCCCAGGCCAACAGCCGACCAGTACTTAGTGCTACTACGGCAACAAGAGCCCATCAGCAAGAGAATGGTGAATGCACGCCCTGGCGTGCAGGTAAGCTGAAATCGTGAGCTTCTTCGGCTTGTCTGGCAGCTGGGGGGTGGGGCATATATTTATCTACACACACACACACACACACACACACACCTCAGGCCTGAGAAATCTTACATGAGGCACTGAAATAATGTTTTTGGCTTTAGTGTGACTGTACACCAGCTTGTAACGACTCCCTTCATGTGTAAACTTTACATCTAAAAGGTACTGACACACCCCTGCAGCCCTTACATACAGCTGGGAGCACCCCAGGACTCAAACCAACAACCTTTATCTGCGGGTCCAGTCCCCAGGCCAGAAGAGGAAGGTGTTTAAACATAGCATATCCAGATCACATCAGGGAGGGTTGAGCTTTGCTATCTGCAGTACCAGCTGAATTTAAGTACAACTTACAGGTATGATACGAGTCTCAGTGGGGTGATCAAAGACACAGAGACCTTCTAACAGTGCAGTGACTGGGTCTGAAACCCATTACAGCTTCTCCTCGCTCTCCAAGCCCCCTCTGCCCTGGTAAATGATCATTAACACACAGCCAAACAATAATTAGGGCACGCCTATGCAATGTTTTGTGTCACTTAGTGAGCTTGCCCATATTCCATGCAACACCCCCCGGCCTGCATGAAGAGCCCCCCGTGTGACTTAACTCCCGCCCCTGTCATCAGCGGTCGACACAACCGGCGCACCCTGGTGGAGAGAGAATTACTACAGAATTTATTAGAAAAGTGCTAGAAAGGAGAAATAAAGAAGAGAATGGCGTGGAGACAGGATGTGACCCCCACTAAGGCCAGACCCTGGGAGACTGGTAAAGAGAAAGAGAATGAGCTCAGAGCTGGAGGCAGGACCTTGCTGGGCCAGTTAAGCTGCACAGGGAACTCAAACTCCCCTCGCCATCTGGGGTTCGTGGGTTCATGTGTTCACGTGTTCACAAGTGACCCCCCTTTTCATATCAGAAGGATCTGCAGAGCTCATCTCTGCAGGTGAGGAGAAGAGCTGAGGGTCTACCCAGGTGCCTTTAAAGGCTGACAGGCCTAGCGATAGGAAGGACAGGACTTAACCAGAAGCAAGACAGACTGACAGCCGACAGGCAGCAGCCTCCATTTTTAACAAACCGTGTAACTATGTCTTCTCCCATCCTCTGGGGGGCATCAGACTTTTTATTTCATTCTCTTACTTTTTGAAGCAGGAAGTAGTATGTGGCATGGGGGGGGGGGGGGCAAGGAGAAAATTACTGTCAGGGATGGGACAAATAGCTGAGTCCCACCCCCACACCATACAGAAGGAGCTTGGGGTGGCTATGGTGGCATGATGGGGATCAGTAGATGAGGGGGGGAGTGGGCCCAGGTACTTCCCAGCATTACCAGCGCCCAGACAGGCAACCTTTTGGCTTCTGTTCAAAACTTCACAGGCTGCCCGCACTGCTATCAGCCAGCTCGTTAAGAAAAGCTCGTTATACTCCTGCCATTAACAAATTACACTTCTATACTAATAAAATATTGACACAAGCTGGCAGAGCAAGAGTTTTTCATAACAGTAAAAGTGTCGTCTCCACCTCCTCCGTGTCCCGCAATCGGAAAAGTCATTTTTCAGGTTTCTAACTCGGCGATTGCACATCTGAAGCTCCAACGTGCTAAAGACAGGTCGCAACACGCATGTAACAGGCTGCAATAACACCAGAAATGAGTGTAGCCTCTGTATTACGTTGTTTGGAAGTGGTTGGCTCCTCCTCTCAGCAAGAGACTTTCATGGAAGGACTCTGGCAATCTGCCATTTGGGAGGACATATGGCAATCGAGATGTCCACCTTTCTTATTACTCGATAAAACTAAAGCCCAAAATTTAAATAAAGGTCCACCCATTAGTGTTCTATAGATTTGCACCTCAGCATTTCACACAAGACTGAAATGCTTGCTGGTCAGAAACAGGGAAGAGAAACATTCCAAAAAATATAAAACAAGAAATGGAGTATATTCATCACAACCTAGCCCTGCCTCTCGCACCTGACTGACAGGTGTGCAGGCCAGCTGCAGGCAGAGACTGACAAAAACAACACAAGCTGATCTTCAGTTTGTTAGTATGCAGGATAAACAGTTTAAGATATGATCTCTAAGGCCGTGTTTAGGCGAACGGCTTGTTAACATTCCTAGTCTCTGTAACACATTCTCCTTCATCACAGTGGTCTGGATTTCTATCATCAGCCTGGTCATGTGGCACAGTCACAGGACCTCGGAAGGAACCCCCTCCTACAGGCTGTCTTCCTGGATGATGAGCGGCAGCTAAAAAAAAAACACTACTCACACCAAACACACAAACAACAGAATTCATAACAAGGATACAATTTACCCTCAGGAAATAACAGCCTTTTCTTCATATACCGGAATACTGAGCAAAATACAACCTCAAAAAAAAAAAAAAAAAAACCAAAAACAGAATTTTAAAAACTCATTAAAAGGCTTCTTAAATAGCAGGATGCTGAATCATATCTGCTTGCCAGCGTCAGACAGCCCAAGATACCATCTTGAACACACAGGGCGACGTGATTCGCAGACGCTCTTTGCTCACTGACGCACCTCAAGTGCCGGGTGGCACATCATTAGACGGGGGGGAGACTGTTTACCGTCACGTTCGTTATGGGCCCAGAACGGTGCAACGTTAGCAAGTCTTGATGGATAATTCTGCAGCATCCGATTAGCAAAACGTAATTAACGGTGCCACCGTCGTGTCAGCTGGAGGTGCACGATGACCCTCCACGCACGCATCCATGTACCTGTGCTCCTGTCACGCGGAAGGTAGCTACTGTCCTCTAGCCTCTTGACAGAAAGTGTGAGGCAGAGAGGGGGTTAAAACACAGGGATTCTGGTCCAGACAAAAAGAGTCAGGTAACAGTCGGGGGGGGGGGGGGGTTCGAGCGAAAAAGAGCAACAAGTCAAAAGAGAGAGAACAAGCCTAGCTTCCCAGGATCCCTGCCAGCAGGTCAAAATGCTTCAACAAGGGCATCAAATACAGATCGCATCTCCACGAGTCGGTTTACCCCGGATTAAATAATGAAACACAGCATCCGATTTCACACCTGGCTCACTGTGAAGAACGTCATGGCCATTTCCCAACTATGCAAAATAACCCGGCAACCAGGCTAAAAGCACTGTATTGCCAAATGTGCATTAAAGAAAGAATTTAACTGCAAGAAAACAAAAAAAAAAAAAAACTGCTTATCGGATTAGTGATACTGGCAGAGCAGAGCTGTCTTCTCCACGGGGTTTTGAAAGCGCAAATGTTTTCAAAGGTTCAGGGGGTGCAGCGGAATCAAAGCTGGTGTACGCTCCACCAGACTTGCTCAGCTCTTAATTGTGTCCCTGTGATAACGGGCCAATTAAATGATAAACGCCGATGGTTGCCGACAAGACAGGCGACCTCTAACCCCACATGGGTCACTGCCATCGCCGCTTTCCACGTGCTTCCAGTGATCACACTCACTGACCACAGAGAGTGACTTTGTGAAGTTTTTCCACTGCAGTGCTGACAGTTACCCAACCATGGGGGCAGACTCCAGGGGCAGCTCACAAGGCAGACCCCGGGGGGTAAACCCAGAATGCTGTTATGCTGTAGCTCAGAATCTTCCTGATCCACAACCTGCCACATTTTGCCCCCAAATGAGCTGCTCTGGATCAAGCTAAACTCGACTAGCACACACACACACACACACACACCTGCTCCACGTTCCAAATGCTTTAACATTTAAGAAATCATTAATAATTTGAGATAACACATGCAAATCATTTAGGGGACATCTTATCTTTCCTGCAGGAAACATTCAACGCACAAATGCTGCTCAGAGCTAACAAGGAAGTAGAGCGAGGTTGCCAACTCCTTCGGTTTAACGTGATTTGAATCATGTGACATCCACTCAGTGCCGGTATCAGGACTAATTAGCTGAGAACAGAGCTGGAACAAATGACAATGTACAAATCAGGCCCCTGGGACAAGGTGTTTAAAAAAATATTTTAAGTTATATGCTTTCACTTATTACGTGGACTTCACAAGTCCTACTAAGACTAAGACTGTCTAACCCGTTTGGCATCCTCTTTGGATCGATGAGCCAGCCACAAACCACAAACCCAGGAGCCGATGTGCACTTAGGCGATAACTCTGTCTAATTAGCTTTCCTTCTTTTGAATTTGCAGAAACAGTGTGGATTCCATCAAACAGCAGCGGCATTCTGATAATAAAGCGTCACGTCCTTCCAATGTTTCCTGAAGGTATAAGACCCCGGACTTATTTTCTTCTGGCGAGGGAGGGGATTTCAAAATGCAATTCAAAGAGAGAAAGGTCAGACCCATCATCAATCTGATCCAAAAACGTTATAAGACGGCAGGGCAGAGAGTTGGTCTGAGGTGCTTACCCCGTCTGCCCCATCCTCATTAAAACCTGACCCGACTTTCAGGAACATTATTCAGACCATCGGTGTGGCTCGTGGAATCGGATGGGCAAAAACCAGCAATTCTCTACTGGGCTCAGAACACCCCACCCTTCAACACGATCCAATTATGTCCAATACTGTCTCGAGTTGTCAAGGCTGTCTACAGCAAGCAGGAAAACGTGCAAGCAGACCGGCATCCCGAGGGAAAGCACAATATCACGACAGAAGGAGGGCCTACATTCTGTTTGGTTTCTAAACTGAACATTGCAGCAGAGGAAAATTTACCCATTGAAGGATCAGACTGCTCAGCGGTGCTGGGTAACAGACTGAAGAGCCACGTTCAACTATTACAGCAGTTGTGTTTGGGAGATCCATAGAGTAAGACAAGGAGATTACTTCAACCCTCAACCCCCACCCAAGGGATCAGCCCACCAGCCCAGTAGACCCACCCACTACATGACGTCACTCACCAAACATGCTCCCCGAGTGTCCATTCCTGGTCAGGGGCTGAAGCTCGTTCTTGCCCCAGGCATACCGCTTGTAGTTGTCCCAGGCGAACTTCATCATCTGGAAGACACGGAGAAACAAAGGTGACTGCTTAGCCAAAGATCGACCATCGGTCCCTGACCCCAAACGGCACTGTGAAGGTGCAGCCCCCGCACTTAGACATAGGTCAGAATCTCCAATGGACTTGCTAGAAGTGGATTCCTCCATGCAGCATTAATGAAGTCATTAGTCGATGCCACAGGGTAACCAGTTCCTCCATAGTTCTGCAAGCAGACTTTAATGATTTACAAAACAAGATGGCGATCTGAGTCAACTCAGGCATAAGAGCTGCACAGACACAGCAGTAAACTTGGTAGAAATTAAACAAACATGACACTGACAGAAGCTCTTCTGAAAGAAATTTTGGCTTCAGCCAAGAGCAATGATCTCATTTCACCTATAAGTGCTGGAATATTTCATATTAATCATCCAGTCTTAGATCTGCCTTCCACTTCAGGTTGATGCTGCAGTGAAAATGATGGAGTCCCTTTGTGAGGAAAGTTGAGAAAGACGCTAGAAGCAGACAGCAGCACAAAAGCTCCTTGAACCTCGACGACTGTTTCGCAGACCCTCAAGACTGATGCAAGGAACAGCAACATTCCTGAATTCCCCCCGCCAGGTGCTTTAAACACAAAATAACCAAGAGGACTAGACCAGGGTCTTAACGGTGGGAACAGGTAACAGAGGACTAGACAGAGCATGGGTCCTACAGCAGGCCCACACCACTGTACCTTAACTATCTTCCTGATCCAACTCAATGCGGGAACCCTCTTTGGTCTTGTAATGACAGTTAAGATAATTTCACCAACGATGCACCTGTCCATTTTGACTATCCCCCCCAAAGCAGACGAAAGACAGAAACACCACTGGAGGGGGCACACTCATCAACTCCACCCAAAACCCTCCAACCTGAATTACCATGAAGTAGTGTGGCCAGCAGCAGCGCCCCCTGGTGGGCATAAAACAGGCATGACAAGCTCACACCTTCTTCAATTTAAGTCACAAATCTCACAGTGTTTCCAGCAGCTGTGACTGATTCAGGACAACACTGAGAAAAACACCTGACGCATAACCAGGAACACGTGCTTGACTTCCGCAGACATTGGTGGGGGGGGGCATGCAGTGAGATGCTCACATCAGACTGAGCCGGCAGAATGCAAGCACTGCATTTTAAAGACTGCCATTCATTTGAATTCAGGCAGGGAAACCCGTACCATCCTTTGTAGTTAAGAAAAAAAAAAAAAAAACAGCAAACAGGATTTTTTGTAAGCATCCACTTCATCTCAACAAGGAAATCAACTGACCATTCAGCGTTAACTGACATGATACAGATACTCAGGACACTGTCACCAAGGGGAGACAAATTTAAAGTAAGACAAACATGATGATGTGAACAAAAAGATCAACTGTAGAGGGCGCCAGTGAGCACACACCGCTCACAGTGGGGTGTCCTGAGGCCAGCTGACACAGATGCTGGGTGCGAACTAAAAATTCCCACATTTCCCTAGGTGTTGTGCTCTGGTAAATCTCCTGCTTTGGCGTAGAGGAGCCTGAAAAAAAAAAATCCAATTATCATTTGGTCAGATCAGTGGGAACTCATCAGATTCGAGAAGAGCTAAGACACCGTTGCCTGTCAGAGAAGGAGTGCAGGCCAGTAGGAGGCGGTGTAGGACTGGGGAGAACCGTGTTCCGTTTCAGGGATGAATACATGAAAAAAGAGCGTTGTTTCAGTTTGGGGGCTGGCGTGGGCTCTCTCGTACGATGGGGGTCTCTCCATACAGAAAAAAATGCAAGGAATCATCATGTGTTACATAGGGACAGAAAAGACACAAGGGACATTAGGGAAATGGCACAGCATCCCCTCAGGTGGTAGACAGGTGATGAACACAGGAAACTGCAGTCTCTGGGGGGGGGGGGGCAGTCAGCAGCCTCAGAGCTGGGGAAATCTACCAGCTCCCAGGCTACCCTGTGAGGCCCATCTAAACCACCCTGATCTCCATGACAACAGAGGACTGACCCAAAGCCCAGGTTCCAACTTCACGGCCTTTCGAAGTAGTACACCGTAATTATCACAGACCCCTAGTTTTCCACATGGCGAGGGGTCCTTCGCTCTGCCCGCCTCACAATTAATAACGGACACGGCACGGAACGCCTTTTAATCACCATGGTCTCAGCGGGAAAAGAGCCGCGGGGGTGGCGGCACACAGCTTTCGGCCTTTCTGCCGGGGGCCACTCCACCGCAATCTGCAATGCTCTCAGGCTGAGGGTGGGGGGGTGAAATAACGCAGTAACGCAAATTAGGAAGGCGGGGAAACGGGCATGGGGTAGCAGCAATAAGGATCCTTGGCCTTTCACGACTTGCAGCTGCATGTGACACTTAGGGCAAGCCGGTTTGGGGGGCAGAGCAATGGGTTAGGGCAGAAAGCCAGCGTCATGGATGAGAGGCAACTGGGTCCAGATGGGAGGGCACCAGTGCCAATAGGACAGCAAACGGGTGGGTCTGGGGAGCCATGACAGATAGCTGCCTTACGTCAGCGGAGATGTGGAGTGGATGTCGGTGAGGTTAGCATCTTCACACTGGCCTGTTATGACTTTCCGGAAGGTTCTGAGACGAACCAAACCAAGCTGGCAAAGCCAAGAGCTCAGCCCAGGACCGTGACAGGAGAGTCGTTTGCTCTGATAAGCCCACCTTCCTGGGACTCGTCCCAGTGCGACATCAGCAAGCCGTTAACCTGTCAGCAGTTGTAGCAGCTTCAGTGCAATGTGAAGTACGCAAGGCTGCAGCCAGGGCACAGAAAGATCCAGAACCAGACCTAGCTCCTTGAACCCTTGGGGGTAAGGTTATAACAGTATGGTCTATCCAGGACATGAACCACACAACTAAGTTGGAAACTGAACCATACAGTATAAACGAGACCTGAAATACATGGTCTACGCAGGACCTGAACTGTGTGGTTCACGCAACAGCTGAACCATAGTCCATAATTAATAACACCTGTGCATCAAGGACGGTGTGCCTAAATGCATCCTGACAACACATACAGAAGATAAAAAAACCCAGAAATTCTTGGTAAACACACACACTGACAGACACATTCGGGCGGGCAGGAACAGGCCCTCGTATGCTTGTTGTGTTTATACCACACGGGCGTGACATCAATTTGAGTTTGGGACGGCCGAGCAAGCAGCGAGAGATAAATCACCTCCCCCATAAGCAGCTGAGACGCTAATGAGCTCTGCCGTGTCATCAGAGGAGCCGGGGGGGGTGTTGGGCGCTACCGGCCTTAAAAACAGAGCACCCCAAATCTTCTTGGAGCTGGCCTGCACATCATCATCCGAGCTCGTTGTGATGTGGGGGGGGGTCTACTCCTGTCAATTGATTTAGACTTAACATCTGGCTCATCCACCACCTTCTTTTCAGCGCGTCCTGCTTGTTTACACAAGCAACCAAGACTGGAATTTTCCGCCAAGCCGCCCACAACAAGATCCATGCAGTCAGCAGTCTCTCTGTTGGTAGAGAAACTGTCGGCACCCCAGTGCAGACTCGTGCCATTGCTATAGCGACGGTTTGACTTCTCTGGATTCTGGATACGAGTTGCGATGTTCCTCTGACTTGTTTACGCCTTGTTCTGTCTTCTTCGTGTCAAAGTAGCCAAACGGAGAGTTGTCTGGAGAGTAGGATTTTATCGGCCGCTGCCTTTCCGGGGGTACTGGGTCCAAAGGCAGCATCCAGCTCCCACATCCTGGTCAAATTCACATGCTACCTGAGCCACCCTGCCCCTGGCTCCCTGGGGGGCTGACAGCGCCTCCTACACGTTGATAACACACGCAGGTGTCGACCGTCGGCCTCACCCACTGCCAGAGACTCGGGACGATGAGGGCTCCTGCTTTCTCTATGCTAGCCTGCACTTCTTAATGGTCCCCCATTGGACACCTGGCCTAGTTGCACTCATACCTAAAGCGGCTCTTTAAAAGCTGCATGCTTGCCTTTGATTCACCTCGCTGTATGCCTGCCAAGTAAATAAATGTAACCAAGAACGACATCCCAGGGATCCTCTGCGAAGAGACGGTCAGGACTGGTGGACATGCGAGGGGCAGAGTGGGCCCACCTCTCTCCTGGCCACTTCCAGCAAACAGACAGTCTGTATCAAAGGCCCCCACGGTGACTGATAGTCCAGTGTAAGTGGGCCACGGATATGCCCGCCAAAATTGATCCAGTAAACGATAATGAATTACCGAAAACACTAGGAATTACTGAATGCATGTCCCATTAATCAACAATATGAGATTTTACCTTATATTTCATAACCTTCAAGTATAACTATACATACATATAATACCAGAAGAAAATGAAAGCTATTTTATCCTCCCCAGAGCTGTACCTCTCTGTGAGATCGGCCCCAGACCACTAGAGGCCAATCGGTCAGGAGATCCCAAGGGAGTGGACTGAGTGATGCCAGGTCTCCGGCAAGAAATCATGGGTATGTAACCCAGGCAGTGACGAGCAGCATAAAATAAAGGGCCCAAGATGAAGATTAAGGAGCCACTCTGAGAATTACAAGCCCCGTTAGCCCAGGACAGGGGAATGAGAAGATACCCGAGCATGTGGACATAAGAGAAGTCTGGGGAAGGGGTATCCCACACGGGATAATGAAAAAAGGCACTGGTACTTTAACTGCACTTGGGGGGGGGGGGGGCAGGGTCAGAGTTGCCTCAGAGGAACAGGGATCTAATTGGCTGTTGTGCGAGGGTATGGAAAATGCTGCAGAAGCAGAGCTTTAAAAAGTCATTAAATGTTTCATCTTAACCAGGGCTGCGTAAGCAGGGAGCTGTTTCTCAGATGGAATTCATTACTGTGAAAATTCTGAAGCACCGCCCCCCAGCGAGAGACACACACACACACACACACACACACACACACACACACACACACACACACACACACACACACACACACCACTAACCCCTGGGTAAGAACATCCCAGGAAAAGGGCTTGGGGTTAGGGGTAGGGGTACAGCTGCCTGCTAGTACAAAGTCTGAATAGCCAGAGGAAGGACAGAGGAAGGGGCCTGGTCTGTGAGGAACAGGTGCATCTATAGAGAGAAACAATCCAGATTTGAAGGCACTAAAATAGACAAAAAGCAGACCCAGACTCACAAAGGGTTTGGCTGTACGTGACAGAGAACCCACAGGAGCATGGGACACGGGACCTTGGGGTGGGGAAGGAATGGAAACAGGGTGTGCCGGAATGAAGGACTGGGGACCAAGCAGAGGGTTATACAGATGTGAGGGCTATGACACCATTCAGGCTTTGGGGGCAATAAATAAATAAAACCCCCAAAAGCGAGTCTGGGGAACGGGGGTTAATCAGCAAAGCAACACCAACAACACACTGCCCCTCCCCCCCAAAGCTGCCGCGATGCCCCTGACAGCTTGCTCAGTCACAGACAAACACTCTAGCACAGAAGCCTCAAAAGCACTGGCTCACATCAAAGCCCCTCCTCCCTCGAACCTCTGCGAGACGCGGCTTTGAACACCCCCGGGTGTCACACTGGTACGAGCAAGCGTTTACTTTCCAGTAAAAAAATACCACCATTGGATGTGTCTCAGGGAAGACGCGGCTCTGCCGTTCCTTCTTTCCCGCCTTTGCTGCGAGTCTGCAGAGCCTCATGGGCCGCATCCGGCCTCATTAACCGGGGAAACATGTGACGGCAGCAACAGAAACACCCGCTCAGTGCCAGTCATCCTCGCGGGCACGCGGCATTCATTGCGGCGATGAAAACACGTCAACACTCCCGCCCAGACAGACCAGTAAGGAGACGGTTTAACCAGCATCTTGGAGAGAGGAAAAAAAAAAAAAAAAACACAGCATTAATTACAATGGAAGCCAGCGCCTTTTGTGCTAGTGAATGCGGTAACATACCGTGGGAGAGAGCTAACCTCACATCGGGTGCATGCTTCGAACCTATGAAACGATCGTTTACTGACTACAGTTCTGAGAAGACAGGAAAGAGGCAATGATAATCAAAAAAAACCTCCAACCATGCATTTAAATGAATCAACAGGCACGGGCCCAGAGTCATTTAAGGAACTGCAGGAATAGCTTGTAACGAGTAATGAGTTAGCTTAATAGCTGTTTAACACGGTCCTCTGTGCTGCAGAACAAACACAGAGTAAGGGGAAAAATGGAGGGGAACAGAGAGGGGGAGAAAGAATTAGAGACAGGCAGACAGAGGTAAAGAGAGCAGGTGAGAAAGAGAGGGAAAGGGGAGAGAAACGTGAAGAGGTTTATGTACAGTCAAGGCAAACATTTTCTTAATGAAATTGTGTGTGAAATGAATTGCCTGCAAAATGTGTCAATAAATTTCACAGCCCATTTAAAATGGACACGGCTGCCTCCACCGGTATCCGCTAGCCTCCGTCAGCCTCCATCAGCCTGAGGATCTCAATATTGCAGCTCGTCTTCTCCAGCCGACCAGCTTCATCCGCATTGAAACCAGGTGGCCACAAAACATGTAAAAGGTTCTTCTGGGAGGACCATTTGACAGGATTTTTACAGCGAGAACCTGCTGTTGTAGCCCTGAGTGACGTACTTTTCCCAAACCGATCTGGTAACGTTTCTAGCATTATCAGTAAGTGAGCAAAACTCTAAGCAGCTTTGCATAAAAGCATTAGCTACCCAGCAGCGCAGTGTTAATAACAGAAACGAGGAGATGGACGGTGTCTCTGCGGCTGAGCTGCGAGGTCATCGGCTCTTCAGGTCCCTGATATTAGCAGAGAACTGAGAGTAAACAGCTTTTCATTCTCTCCCAGCTCCTCTGCACACTACTGATAAGTCCTGAAAGGCTGCATACTGTGGAACCATGATGGCCTTTAACTGAATCGACGCTCCCGACAGAATCGCGAGGGCCTTACCCTGATGCAAAGCTGTTGATGGAACTGTGAGGGCCTCTCAACACCGTGCTCCCAATGGAACCACGAGGGCCTTGCCCTGATGCCAGGCTCCTGACGGAACCGCAGGGGCCTTGCCGTGATGCCAGGCTCCTGACGGAACCGTGAGGGACTTTCCCGGTGCCAGGTTCCTAACGGAACTGATGCCAAGCTCCTAATGGAACCATGAGGGCCCTTCCTGATGCACTCTCCTAATAGAACCACGAGGACCTTTCTTGATGCCATGGTCCTGACAGAACCACAAAGGTATTTCTTGAATTCGCACTTCCTCACAAAAAGCCAGAAGGGCTGACATTAAATATGCCAATACTTTCATAGTTACACCCTCCCAGTTAACAACACTGACAATAAATAGTCATTTATCAACCAGACCGCTGATGAGGCAGCATTTGTGGTCTGGCCCAGCCTCCCTGACCAGGCTGCAGTCAGCAACCCTGGCAGGCATAGACCCTGAAACCAATCTCTGACTCAGGAAATAATCACCTCTGTTAGTACATACTCAGTTCTTCCTCAAAGCAGGGGGTGCCAACTGGGTCCAGGAACAATGGGGGGGGCAGACTATAGTTCGGTGTTTTGAGGAGGGATGACAGAACATCAGTGCTCTGCCCCATCGCGTCTTTTCAGGATGCATGCGAGAAAGTTAACATTGATCCTGGGTGCCCTAATACCCAGCCTGAGGAGCATAAAATGAATTAAATCTATAATTAATGGCCTCTTCTGCAAACAATCGGTTCAACAAAAAAGAAGCAGCCATATATGGGAAGCAGCACTTTTAGCGTAAATCTCGTATGAACTCCAGACTGCCGATTTTGTTTTTGCGAGCTGGATCAAGCCTCGTGTGGGCACAGAGCGGGACAGACCCCCCGTGCAGAAAGAGCAGGGTCACATCGGTGTGACCTTGAAACGATGCCATGTGCGCAGGGTCAGAGGGAAGGCGGGGTCCGAGACACACGGCAGCCCAAGCAGAACCCTGCTCCCCCACCCCCTGACCCCCCCATGACACCGGAGCTGGGAGGTAATGCACAGTATCATGGGCGGGGCAGTGGGCGTGCTTTTCCATACGAGGTGGGGCCAGCTCAACGACACACAGAGTGTCCCCTGGAGGACGTCTTCTGGTTAAACTGAAGATGTTCTGATGGCAGAATAATGGCCAGGAGAGGAGGGTCTCCCATCAGTCAGGCAGCCTTCCCTCCATCGACCTCCTGTCTCAGAACCCAGCCACTTCGGACCACTGAGCCCCACACTGGGTCAGGATGAGCCACTACTACACAGGGATCCACAGGACCCAATTCATAACCAAAACGAAGCTCCACTGTGACAATCGAGGAGAATGTAAGCCCCCGTCAATTCCAGCTGACCAACCTGTTCGATAATGGCTTCCCATCATGACAAAGGGAATATCGGACCCTCAGATCCTGAGTTGGGGTAAATCAATACCGGTTCTCTTCATACGTTCTCAAGCATCAGTGGTTTGATTGCTCCCTTTGGTCCGCCTCAAGCCTCTACCCATTAAGGCAGTCAACGTTTCTGACACGCTCAAATAAACCGAACCGGGCATACAGGCCAGGATTCACTAGAGTGAACTTGGCGAAACACACAACATGAAAAAGCCGGAAAAATGTCAAGCAAACGTTGCTTAATTACAAAATCAATTAAACGACGACACCACTGACCTCACCGGCGCCAAAACATGGTATTCCGAGCGGCACCACGGCTCAACAGATCATACTAGCAGCAGGAACCAATGAAGACAGCAACGGGGAAGGTGGGACACTTTCTTAGCTGCACCAATGGACTCAAAGTCATGACATGGTGCACAAGCAGGTGGCGCCAGCGACTCCAGCAGTAGCTAAAAACTCGGCACACGCTTTTTCATGGGCTCATCCAGCTGCACTCATGGCCACAGCAGAGACAGCTACAAGTTTCCATTACTATGCTTCTTCCCCAAGAAATAAGTCCCCACAGTCATGACTCTTATTTGGCTTGTTTATCACCCAGGGCTCCATGGCGACTGACAACTAAGGAGGAGGAAATGGGAGGGGAGTTGAGTGGGGCAGTCCAGTAATACTGGGAGAGGGCAATGTTTTCACTGTTTATTAAATGTATAAAGAACTACAAATCTTGACAGCATCCAGAGGGCTGTTTGCCTGGCAATTAAAGGGGCTTTGTTGTTGCTGGGGGGGTGGGCATTCACCAACCTGACCAAATGACCCTCTGAGCTACAAGTCACCATCTTGTGTAAGGTTTTCCATTTTTAACATATAAACTCTACAGGACCATAATCTGGAAAACACCATAGGAAGGCATGCCTCAAACACACACACACACACACACACACACACACACACACACACACACACACACACACACACACACACACAGAAGAGAAAAAAAAAAAAAAAAAAAAATTATCAACCCCCACGAACACCCCCCCCTCCTTCTGGGGGAGGGG
>JAACJT020000012.1:8148-28453 GCA_009936485.2 Gymnarchus niloticus
GGACAGGGCGGCCTGGTGTGCTGTGGTCCATGGAGTCGCGAAGAGTCGGACACGACTGCGTGACTAAACAACAACAAAGCGTGTGTGACTGTGCCCTGTAATGGGTTGGCGCCCTGTCCCCATCTTGTGCCCCAGGCTGTCTGGGATAGGCTCCAAGTCCTCACATTTTATTGCACTATAAATTACTGTGAATCCCCCCCCTAACATTTTCTGTCTGTGTTGTACTGCAGCCCTGGGGACATGGTATCTCATGCCACTGTGTACTTATACATGGAAAGCCTGACAATAAAGCCCATTTGAACTTAAACAATCCAATAGTGTGTCCTGAATATTTAAGTTTTGTGGTACAGTTACATATGTTAACAATATAACCTGCATTTGAGTCACACACAGCCATTTTAATTTAATAGAATAATAATTAAAACTCAAAGCATACTAACAGGTGTTAGCTTCTACACTCACAGTTATTACTTCAGCACAGCCTGTGTAGGTAATATAATCTGTACCGTGTTTTCACCAGGCCCCAGTAAGCCTTAAATCAGGCCTGTTGTTCAGAAGGCCTCAGCACTGATGAAGCCCAGGCTGAAAGCTGTGGGATCCAGAACTGTCACAATACAAATCGTCTCCACAGGGAAACCCTGTTTGCTGAGCACTGGAATAAATGAGCTGGCAGTCAGAGGCTTGAGGTTAATAATTAATGAGCACTAATGACAGACTGAGATCGGTGTACCATTGGGACATGTCCTGGACCACCGCAGTCAGGCACCCACCCCCCCTTCAGAGCATGGCTTCAGATGGTAAAGGCTGATTTTGACTGGAGAGAGGCCTTAGTTTGAGGCCTTCATATCCATTCATATGCATTAAAAAACTGCTTTGGTCCGACTGCTTCTTCAGAAAACCAGACGACAACACAGAAGTTATCAGGACCGCAGATTGGGACTGATGGAGTGAGCTAGTACACGAGTGTTTATGTACTGAGTACCACACTGCCTTGGACTGGCATTGACCCGTTAGTTAATCAACACCAGATAAAACTCAAAGAATGTGCTTACATCTAGCCTGCTTAACTAAAACAGGTGAAGTAACACAGGATCACTGGGGAGTCCTTAGCCTGAGCGGAGGCCTTGCTGAATGGAGGCCTGTGTGTCACTGACGCTGCCTGTAGTCATTAAAGTATCTGACTGTCTTTGTTCTGTATGTGTTCATCAAAGCAGACACTGACTGGCTGTTCACAAGAAAGTAGGATTTAAAAACACTCCATCATGTTAGACCTATCCCATTCAGTGACTGGATAGAAATATCACCTCCCCTCAGACTGGAGAGAGGCTCAGTCAGTAGCTAGTTATAATTATTTTAATAGAATTTTGAATTTCATTTAGGGATGCTTAACTGCTCCTTGAGGGTTGCAACCTGTGCTCTCATTAACTCAGCTCATAATGATTTTATTAAATGAATTCAACAAACAGAGAATCAGCTCACCCTGTGTGCCCAGTGGAGACAAATTAAAATGCCTTCTCCTGTGGCTTTGCACTTCATCCATAGTAGATCACAGCTGTCCAGCTTACAGTGGAACAGAGAGCTCAATCCTGGTAACTCAGTTGCACAGCGGCATATTTACTAATAGGGTTTATGGGCACAGAGCTGCTGGATGGACCTGGTGCATACAGAAACAAGCACATATAAGCACATTTGTGTGTTTTCTGACACATATGTATACATCCACCATGATATTCATAACAAGGATCTAATGTGGTTTGTGAGGCAGCAGTCAGTGAGTTGATTAAAGAGCAGCATTAGGTTTAAATCAGGATATATTGTGATAAAAGAGTAATTTGGAGGAAGCTGGAAGTGCCTTAGTTCCTGCAGGAATGAACATCTGGACAGCATATCATGTGTTATGATGTCCTCATGCTGATAATATTGGACTGTACGATTTGTTTTACTCAAGTCAACTTCAGCAAACTGCAGCTCTCAGTCTGAAAACCAAAATTGCTAATACTGTGAATTAATCTGTTTATAGACTAGCTTCAGAAAAAAGTGAAAGTATAAGACAATAGAAATAAATCTGTCTTGGACTTCAGACCTAAGGACCAATGCCACTCTCAGGTTAGTAGAACATCAGGGTTTCCCTGCTGAACTGTCAAGTGTGTGATGATTAGATAAGTTGAACCCACCCCCTGCCACGGGGATCAGCCTCTGTCACGTGGGTGACACACCTCCCATGTGCTGTCATTAATGGTCATTAATTATTAACACGAGGCCTCTGATTGCCAGCTTGTTTATTCTGCTGCAGAGTAAACAGAGCTTCCATGTGGACACGAGCTGTCTTGTATTAATGCTGAACCCCAGAGCTCACAGGCTGTCCACCTGGACCTCTTCAGTGCTGAAGCCTTCTGAACAAGAGGCCTGATTTTAGCCTTATTGTGGACTAATGAAAACATCATATACACTGCATAACATGAATCACTGATGTGTAGCTTTTGTGTTATAAAGTCTGAATAGATTTAGCAGAAGCATGCAATGTGTTTATTGAGGGATTCTGTTCTCCAGATGAGCAAAAGGTAGAAGGATCCAAGACAAGAAAATATATTGCTCAAAAAAATTAAGGGAACACTTAAAAATCACAGTCTAACACCAAGTCAATTAAACTCCTCCTGGGATATCAATCTGTCCAGTTAGGAAGCCCAAGTGATTGTAAATCAACATCACCTGCTTTGGTGCAAATGAAAGTGACAACAGGTGCATTGGACAGGCAACAGCAAGACAAGCCCTGAAAAGCAACTGGTTTTGCAGGTTGTAGCCACAGACAATTGCTCTCACCTCATTCTTCCTGGCTGATTGTGTTTTGCTAGTGTCCCTGTCACTACTGGTAGCCTGAGGCAGTACCTGCAGCCCATTCAGGTTGCACAGGTAGTCCAGCTCCTCCAGGATGGCACATCCATACGTGCTGTTGAAAGGTTTGCTGTGGCTCCCAGCACAGTCTCAAGAGCACGGAGGAGATACCAGGAGACGGGCCATTACATGAGGAGAGCTGGACAGGGCCATATAAGGGCAACACCACAGCAGCAGGATGAATATCTGCTCCTTTGTGCAAGGAGGAACAGGAGGAGCACTGCCAGAGCCCTACAAAATGACCTCCAGGTGGCTACTGGTGTGCATGTTTCTGACCAGATTGTCAGGAACAGACTCCATGAGGGTGGCATGAGGGCCTGACGTCCTGTAGTGGGACCTGTGCTCACAGCCCATCGCCATGTAGCTTGATTGGCGTTCGCCAGAGAATACCACAATTGGCAGCTCCACCATTGGTGCCCTGTTCTCTTCACAGATGAGAGTAGGTTCACACTGCGCACATGTGACAGATGTGAAAGAGTCTGGAGACGCTGTGGTGAACGTTATGCAGCCAGCAACATCATCCAGCACGACCAGTTTGGCGGTGGGTCAGCGATGGGCTGGGGAGGCATATCCTTGGAAGGTCGCACAAACCTCCACGTGCTAGGCAACAGTACCCTGACTGCTGTTAGGTACCGAGATGAAATCCTCAGAGCCACTGTCAGACCTTATGCTGGTGCAGTAGGTCCTGGGTTCTCCTGGTACAGGACAATGCCCAGCCTCATGTAGCCAGAGTGTAGGCAGTTCCTGGATGACGAAGGCATTGATGCCATTGACTGGCCCGCACGTTCTCCAGACCTGAATCCAATTGAGAACCTCTGGGACGTTATGTATCGGTGCATCTGACACCGCCAGTTAGCAACACAGAGTGTCTAGGAGCTCACTGATGGCCTGATCCAGGTCTGGGAGGAGATCCCCCAGGACACCATCCGCTGTCTCATCAGGAGCATGCCCAGATGTTGTCGGGAGAGCATACAGGCATGTGAGGGCCATTCACACTATTGAGTCATATTATGAGTCACCGTAATGAAATTCATGTAAGTTGGATCAGCCTGTGATTTAAATTTTTTACTTTGATTTTTGGTGTGATTTTGAATCCAGCCCTCAGTGGGTTGGTGATTTTTGTTTCTATTGACCGTTCTTATGTTATTTTGTTCTCAACAAATTAGACAGTACTACTCAGAAAAGAGTTTTCCACTTGAACATTTTGTTCATCGAGATCCAAAGTGTGATTTAAGTGATCCCTTAATTTTTTCGAACAGTGTACATTGGCCTTTTGGTAAGGAAGATTAACAGTTCATAATGACATGAATTTCATAAAGACATTGTAGCATGAATGCTTAGATCATAATGGAGTTGTGGTTCATTACTGTCAAAACAAAAGTGATTGGAAGTAGTATGTGAAGACACTGAAAATGAAGAACTGGAGAAATAAATCAATGTGAACAGGGGTGGCCACGTGACCCCTGAAGTGAATGATGCAGTATCCACCTACAGTATCTAATGGCGTTCATAAGAGAAAAAGTCAGCCAATTAGAAGCCGTGAATCACAATGCCAGACCCACCTCCACGTACTTCAACGCAGCCCTGCAAATAATAACCTAGCACTTGACACAACTGTACTGTCACTGTTATCATTGGTCACAGACACTGAATACTAACATCAGCTCCACAATGGCTGTTTTGCCTTCATTGTCCTCTGATGATGAAATGAAGATTTTTTTTTCTCACTGTCTGATGGGCTCTGTATGTCTCTATGGGAGGAGAGGCCGTTTGATAACTGAAGAATTTGGCAATGATACTAAATAATACGACAATGCAGGCTCCAAGTATAGAAATTCAGGTTCATTGACGAGGCACGTATGTAGAACGAAGGGTTTGAAGGACAGCCATAGGGTCATACCAGAAGATTCAAAACCGAGTAACAGGGCAACGCGAGAACCAGGAAGCAAGGTGGGAAAACAGGGAGGAGGCCCAAAAATCCAGAGGAATCAGAACAACTAAATCCAAAACACAGTCAGGAAAGCAAAGGGAGGTCAGGTACATAGGACATACTCGAGAACACTCACATATGGGGGGAGAAACAAATCACAATACCTCACAATGAGCTGACTGCTAGACTGAGGTTAAATGGAGTCTCTAACTGAGTCACAAGTGTTCATATTCTGGGGAAGCAGAGCTGGAGTAGGTTGGGTGTGGCTGATCCAGTGTGGGTGTGACAAGTTTTTAACTCCAGAAGTCATATGGTGACATGGAGGACCTAGGTCTGTGAATAGTGAGTCACGTCTGGAAGAGAATCTGGTGAAGCTTTTGGCTCTCACTCCTTGGGAATCACCACAAACATTGAAGTAAAAGCCCAGTTCTTCATATTTAACATTTCACATTATTCAACAGTAAATCTAAGAAGTTAAACCAGTAAACAGCAGGCAAAACACTGTACCTTTCCAAAGGTTATGAACTGCCAGTCTCAAATATCAAGTGCTTATCAGGGGGTGTTCAGGAACTGTTTATTATTGAGCAGCATGTTAATGACCCAGGAAGACCCTGGTGGATCTGTACAGCTGGGCTGTACTTCAGCCTGTGGTGTAAAATATTATTTCTGTTTTTGCAAAATGTTCTGATTACAGTTCATAATCGAAGGAATTCAAAGATATTTGAAGGAATGTAACTAAGCGAAATAAAGATGAGCGTGGTCATATTTTTTAATGGGATTTGGACTATTACAGTGGAAGCTGCTTTTTTGAGATGGATGAAGTCAATAGGCAGACGTGTGAATACGAAATACTGATGAAGCTAATGCGTTTAAAAATTCAGCAAAATTGTGTGATCGGCCCACTAATTTGGATTTGTGACCAAGTGAAAAATCGTCCCACTCCACTTTGTAAACTAGCTTTCAGCACCATCTTGTGGAAAAAGAGGAACATTACATGACTTCTGAGAGGTACTGATTTTCCGTGGCACCTTATAAAGTCATGTTTCTCCAACACTGGAAAAAATTAATTATTGGGCTAATTAATATAGTCCTTGTAATTTTCTAACAGCAGTAAGTAAAGTAAGTAGATACCTACTATCTTTGATCAAGCCCACTCTCCCATCCACACCCCCCCTAAGTGAAGGTGTTTACGCACTTGAGCCGTCACGTCACAAGAGTTCTTAGATCGAACAGGACTTTGAACGGATATTTTATTATGGGGGTTTTGTTGTTATGTTTTTTTGTCCCTGACCTCTACCCTCCTGAAGCCTTTAGAAGACGTAACAAAAGCTGTCACATTAATATAGAACAGAACACTAAAAATGTGTTTAATAGAATAGAGAAGTTATTCGGGCATCCCTCAGAAAGTACAGAAAACAGTGCAACGTATTTCAACGTGTAGAAATATTAACAAGACTCGCTTCATAAACATTCGTATCGACTGGATCTATTTTATGGGTTTTGGAAACAAAAACAGAGATGTGATTTTGAGTGGACTACGAGGCCTTCCCGATCGATTTTGGGGGTCGGCGAAGTTCAACTCGGTGCATAAATACACGCCGGAAAGGCGGTCGTACTGCATTTAGGGAGAATTTCACATTAAGAAATATTAATATCGCTGTTATCTCCTGACACCCTCCGCGTAAAGCTCCTGCAGTCCGTACTCAATGTAAGCTTCTCTAAGTTAGACTAGTATGAGTGGCGGTAGAATTTTTCTTTATTTTTCATAACACTAATACTGTCATAAATTCTGACTTCATCGCCTTGAATGGATGCATACTCTCTTCTTAAGGGTGCCGCACGTATAACACACACCCCGACCGTTCATATCGGAATCGTCGCGGAGGAGTGGCCCATAGCCGACCCCCGCCGCGCACCATGCGGCTCCCGGGCCGGTTGTGGACGCGGAGCCCGTCGCTCGGCAGCGCCGATTTCCTGCTGCTCCACACCGACATGGCGGCGTTCAGGCGGGGCTTCGCCGTGCTGGGCTTCCTCAGGTTGTCGAAGCGTTTCATGTGGACGTTCTTGCATGTCGTCTTTTATGGCAGTCGTACGCGGGTTAGACGGGGCGTCTGTTTCTGTGTGCTTGTCGGATGTCTGTGAAACGAAAGGGAAAGCGCGACTGCGGGGGGTTCGTGTGGCTTCACCGCAGTCTAATGACACATGCATGAAACGAAGTGAAGCCGAGTGCATACGGACTGATAAACGGTACAATGTGAAGCGAAAGGAGGAAAAATAGCAACGGTGTGGAGTGTCCGTGTGACTGTCGCTCCAGGTGCGCCGTCGGGCTGAAAGTCGGCGGCGGCGGCGGCGGCTCGCCACCACGGCGTCTTGTGGGTCTGCCCGCGGCGGTGCGGAGGACCGCTCTGTCCCTGTGTGCGGCTGGCGGTCTGTCTGCGATACCCCTCTCACAGGTAAATTCACAATTAGCTGCCTTTAGGTTTCTCAACAAACCTTACGTGGCTGCTGAGTAGCTCAAGTGATCTACATTGCCTACCAGTACGTGGTACGGGCTCCAGTATGGCACAGATTCAGTTTGGCACCATGTATTTCTACAGCTGCCAAGTTCAGAGAGCAGTTTGGACCGGCTATGGGCTGTGCTTATGTTAACACTGGACTGTAAACTAGACTGAGGTGACTTTGCTGCTGTGAGATTTCAAGATGAAGTCATCTGTTAATGGATCCAGCTTGTTCCTGATTCCCTTACCAGGACGCGTGGTTCAAACATGGTTTCTTCTCCTGTGCATCAGTGTGGGTTGATCAATCAGTTGGTTTGGTGAGGCTGACCCCATTCACTCTACCCCAGAAAGAGGTGGCACCGCTGTCCCATGAGGCCCTGATTCGTCGGGCCTCTTCCCTGGTGACTGACAGTGCGAATGCCTACCTGTCCCAGACCACGCTAGCCCTGGTGGACTCCCTTACACAGTATGTACAGGTGAGATCCCCATTACACTCACAAGCACAGTGGTTTTATACCTCTTTCGTGTCTAAGTGAATTACTTCAACACCTAACTACACAGTAGCAGGTTTTTACATCACATCCAATCAGCAAATTGAAGAGAAAAGTGATACTATTGCCCCATGAGGGTGTATATTTTTGTATATCCCATCTCACTCTCCACAGCATGTTTTTGGGTCAGGGTGTAGGGTCGGTCAGCCAGCATCCGGTGATCCTGGAGAATTTGGGGTTTGCGCCTTGTTCAAGTGCCTAACGGTAATATGGCCACTAAGCCAGCAGCGAGATTCAAACTCGCAAACTCTTCACCCACATTTGCACCCCAAATGTGTGAGATCTCATGATTACATAGGTGTCTGAGTCTGTCACTGAGCTAGCAGACCGCCAGCTGTTAAAGTGGTAAAAATCACAGTGGAGTTTTGAATGGAGGAAGCCATTCATCCAATCCCAGGAAACACAAAGCAGGGGACACTTAACCATGAATGCACTTAAAGTATGGGCTAATGAGTGATTCCAGTTCACCTAGCTGCAACTTATTGGCTGTGGAAGGAATCCTGGGTGACACAGGGCACAGTCTTCACATATACAGAGAAGAGACTCAGACTCTCCAGTGCCTGGAGGTCTGAGACTACACCACTATAACCACTGAGGCAGCATCATTTTTATTTATTTTCTTTAACCTAGATTATTCTGTATTTCGTTTTCTAACCAACATGTCATTCTAACACCAAAATAAAATCTCATGTTATTTGCTGGGATTTCATTTCCTTCGTGCTCTAGTGACATTGTCTAGTTAGTGATAGACACACACACACACACGTGTGAGCGGATGTTTTTCCAGCCAGTTTAACTTCTTAGATTAGATTAGTTGTTGTCCTGACTGGGAAAATGACTGGTCAGGACGAGTCAGTGTTGGTACCGTACGTATGACCATTGAACTTGCCGTATATCCCCCCCCCCCCCAGGCGATGCACACACTCCTGGCTCTTCAGCAGCGCTATGTGAACTCTGTCGGCAGTCTGAACCCCATGGAAGAGGATGCCGTTTGGCAAGTGATCCTTCACCAGCGCCAGGAGGTGAGTGGGTGCCGTCCCTGTTGCCAGGGCAGCACAAGAGTCAGGAGGGCTTGGGGCTCTGCTCCCATGTTGGTGTTTCAGCTTGTGACAGCAGATATCAGTTGTGCTTCTCTATGGTACATTATACATCATAAATGATCTCTGCTTCCCTGATAACACTGTAAAGCATGTCATAAGTAATAAAGTGTGAATTTCTATGTCTGGGACCTGAACTGAGGAAAATGGTTCACCTGATCACTGGAATGTCCCTTAAAACTTGAAAATTTCACAGGATTTACATATCCGATTTAATATTAATATTTGTATTGTCAGCGTGTCGATGTCCACAAGTACTAGCCATTGCAGAAAGGAACTTTTAGAAATCTCCGTCTCTCTGGGTCTCTGTCCCATTCTGTAGGTGAAGAGCAAGCGGGACGAGAGCAAGCAGTTCGAGTCAAACTGGATGCACGCAATCAATCTCTCTGAGCTGGTGGCTGAGGCAGCGTTTACAGCCGGTGAGTCTTGCTTTATTTGGCTCCTCTCGGCCGTGAAGGTGCGGAGTTGTTGGTATGTGCTGTTTGCACACATCAGCATCCCGTTTTTGTAACTGACGCTTTTGTACTGCTATGAATGAATGGAAGTCGAGGGCAGGTGGGGCAGGCTGTAGAAACTGCTGTGTGCTCTTTAGGTGTGTGTGTTTGTATGTGGCACACTGCATTACCTGGGTAACGTCGCTTGCCTACCTACTAGTGGTCGACTAATATGGATTTTTCAGTGGTCAGTGCCGATATTTATAGGGTACCAAGGCCAATGGCTGATTACTTTTGTTTTTCTTAAAAACAAGAAACAGCACTGCTTAACCTTTGAACATTTATTTAATAAGAAAAACACTCGGGAAAAGGAAGATTAGAAGTCATCTTTTTACTGCATGATGTTATCCCACTAAAGGAGAGAAGTAAAACTTAGAAAAGCTACATTAAGACTGCATTGGTCATCAATGGTGGCTGGTAAAGTCAACTTGAGAGGTGGGAATCCACTCTGACCGTTTGTTCTATCACTTTTGTTAATTTGGCATGCTTATTGGCCAGTTGATCACTGCTGGTGTGAATGAGCCTGTAGACCAGCTTCACATTGGAATTGGTGGTGTTGTGACTAGAGGAGTTGAACGACAGACCGGCGAGGACAGGTGCAAACAGATTTACTTTGTCTTCGAGCAGCTTAGACTCTCATGTCTTATCTGTCTGAGTCCAGGGAACTGGGCACCATATTGCTGAGGCGTCTTGCGTATCCCCGTTACTCTGAGAAAAATGTCTTCTGTTAAAATCAGCCGATTTTGCTGCATCTTTATCCTCACCACTGTAATATTAGTCTTTATGGATTCCAGATTGTTTGATCAAAATGGGCAAAGGTGAACACAGGTCACGTGAAGAAATATCTTTCTGAGTCCTGAGGTTGTCAACAGTTAGCATTATGTCCGTCCAGGGGCAGACCATGCATCCGTCACGGCACGGACGAACCTGCAGGTGGCGCAGGAGCACGTGGAGCAGGTGCGGCAGCTGTCGCTGGAGACCGAGCGGAAGCTGGCAGACGCCAAGGCCGAAAATATGGAGAGGATGTCTGCTGGCGGGACTGAGGAAGAGGAGGATATTCCTGAGGCCTACCTGCGGGAAGACTAGGTGCTGCTGCCCATACCCAGACTCACCACCACGCAACACCTTAAAGTGCAATAATCGCATTCTTTGTCCTACAAAACAACCCCTCCTCCCAGCGAGGCTGGGATCTTATCCAGAACCCTGTAGAGGGGCTGGGGTCCTCAACTGACCTCTGACCCTATATGTGCCCTTTAGTTTGCCTGTCAGTGTGAAAACACAAAGTGCCCTGCAGTGTGAAGGCCAGGGGGGAAGGGGGAATGTCTAGAGAACTACCCGCTATCACAACTGCTGTTCCATGTTCTTAGGTTGCACATCTAAACTGTGATCGCTCTCCAGTGTTGTTTCTTTTTCCTCATTTTTAAGGCCCCATTTCACTCTATCGATTCCTAAAACAGCACCTCCCCGCCACAAGTCCTCAGATCAGAAACAAGTTGCACGGCTGGCGTTTGTAACACAAGAGGGGAGCCTTGTTCTCATGGAATTATGAGGCATTGTGGGAGCAAATGCGTAACTATAGATATACTATGCAGTAAGAGCTCTGTTTCACAGCCACATACAGAGTCTAAGCTGGAGTGTAGCATTTTGCTGGCCTGTACATGTATGTGACGTGTGCTGTAGTTTAGGTACTTTCTGATCCTGCAGACCGTAGTGAAGATGAGTGCAGTGTGTTATCATCGTTCATTTAGTATATGATTTTTTTTCATGCTCGAATATCGGCTGTAGTTTTAAAATGTAAAAGTGTAACTGAATGAGTCAGATTATCTAAGCCAGTCTGTGATTACTGATTTTCAAGTCTTTTTTTCCTCAGTATTGATATGTATACTTAATAAAGTCTTGGAACTTAAACATTTTTATGTGAGATTAATAACACAAAGGCCTTAGCGTGGGATACAAAGGAATTTGTGTAATTTGCTTGGATTTTTATTGAACATGGGGCATTTAAAATAGTTTGAGTGTATTAGGGCATGGTGGCTCAGTAGTTAGCACTGTTGCCTTGTACTTCAGGGTGGGGGGTTTGAATCCCACTTTGTGTGTGTAGTTTGTATTTTCTTTCTGTGTGTCACAAGTTTCTGCCGAATACTTTAGCTTCCTCCTGCAGTGCGAAGACGTGCAGTTAGGCTAACTGGCATCTTGAAGTTGCCCACAGTGTATGATATCCCATCCTTATCTGCACTGCCTGGATTTGGCTACAGGCCCCTTCCCCATGACCCTGACCAGAATAAAGGGTTAGAAGATAAGTGGATGGATATTTCTTTGGTTAAACAGTCTTTGTTCAGTGTCATTTACACACATATTGTTTTAACTGATTTACAGTTTAAACATTGAATACTCATGCCGTCAATGTGGACCGTGTAATTTCAGAGTGGATTTGAAGTGAATCTAGAGTGAATGGAGACACAAACGAGCATTTTTAAAAGCAGGTTCTGCATGGAGACGGGCTGTCTGATTTAACCAGCAGTCTGGCTCCGTTTCCCAGGACAGGTGTCAGCACTCGATGGAAGCAGGATGTGTCACATGGTGTCATGGACGTGTGCGGAGCACGGTTTCAGTCGCGGACTGTTAATTTGGAAGAGTCAGCAAAACTGACCTGACATCTGAGAACTCGTTTTGGATTCCTTTGGAGACACTGATGACTGACAGTCATCTGAGAGGTCACAGACATGCCTCATTTCTCTCTGGTCGATTTTTGTATGACGTTCTGTGACATAGAGCAGAGTTTCCTATTCGAATCGAAAATGGCTTTCAGTGGTCAGACTAAATATCACATCTGGCAGCAGATGGCGCTGTAAGCACATTAAAAAAACATCAAGACAAGGACGTCTAGAGTAGGGAAGATATTTGGGTTGGTTGGCCCATTGAAAAGATGCTTAAAAAAATCACCTAGAAACAAACACGAATGATAGTATGTGTGAATTAAAAATGAAATTCATTGTTATTTTTTTTAAATTGCCACATGAATAGTTAATCGTGAAATGAGCTGACAGATTACTGGAGGGTAAACACCAGGTTTTAAGAATGCAAAGCGTTGTATTTAAGTGAGCAAGTTGTTTACAATTATCCTCTCCTCAGTGTCTCTTTAAGACTCATACATCCTCTTTCATGCACCACAGGAAAAGGGTGAACTAAACATACCAAGAACCACCATTAATGGAATCTAAATGGAGAAGCGTATTAATATCTCTGGTCAGACAGACACACGCTGTTTTTAAAAAGCCGCAATTTATGAAGTAAGGGGGTTTTGTCCCTGTGTAAGATGGTGAACTAAAAAATCACCGAGGAAGTGCATAAAGACTGCAGGCACAAGGTCGAGGACTTCTTCAGCAGGAAGGACCGCCCCCCCCATCCTCTGATTGACCAATTAATTGTGCGATTAGTGCTGCGCAGCGCACACTGCAGGACTCAGTCTAACGGCCAATTAGCATCACACAGGGAGGAGACGAAGGCAGGAGAAGCGGCGATTAGCGGTGCCCTAAGGGTTTGATTTTCCCGTTGCCCAGCAGCGACAGAGTGCCTCCCTTCCCAAGCACCATTTACAGTGTATTTGCAGGTCTTTGGGTTTGTGTGTGTTCAGCGACAAGTGTGCTAAAACAACTGGCCCATGTTCTCATCCAGTCACGTGTAAACAGTCCGTGTGTGTGTGTTTTACCATACCATCGTGAGGCACCGTGCTCTGTTGGAAACCTGGCTTTGGAACCAAACACTTTTGAAAACCAGACGACACGTGCCGGTGTTTTTTTTTAATGTACATTGTGGTGTTAAGTAAAGGAGTGCCTGGAAGGGGGGAGGGGAACACTGTGTAGCCCCTGACCCACACTGGGGCCAGCATCTCTCGCAGTACAATTCCATTTACGGACCTGAGGATAATGGCAGAGAGGAGCCGTCTGGCTAATAACTGGACCTAATCCAGGCGCTTCTTGAAGAGAGGAGAGTGAAGTAAGAGAGAAAAAGAGGAGGGATATGTGGACTCGACAGCAGAGGAGGGGTAGTGCACAGCAGGGTGAAGTTCGGTTCTAATTTAGATATTTTACAGAAGGGATTCCCTATGTTATCACAATGAATTTACTACCTCAATTGAGTCTGAGACACAGTCAAGGTGCTTGAACTCAGCTTTCGCGGGACATGCCTCGGTCCACTGTCACCTGCAGGTGTGTCACCTTGCATCATGCTGTAGGCTAGCATGCCCAAGGTGGTGGGGGAGGATCAGGGCAGGGTCATTTTGCCAGTCCAGCACGCAATCTCAGCTCAGGTACAGTCGCTTGGTGTGTTTGGACAAGGAAGTTTCGTAAAATGTTCCCGAAGTGTTCGGCACCCCCAATGCACCCCATGCTCCCTATGAAATGAACCACTCGTACACTCCAGCTGCTTGTACACTGTCACAAACAACTCCTTTACTAGCCCTCTCAGAACCATACAATCAGTCTCTTCACCCCCTCCAAGCATCCTGCGTCTGAAGAGCACTCGAGGCTCCTCATGGCAGCTTAAGGCATTCCTGCGTGTGATCAAAATCCCAATGACAACAGTGCCGATGACGACAATCTTTACAGGCATGTTACCACAGGCGTGGCTTCTACAAATGCCCTTTTCTCACAGTAGTTTTTAATTTCTCTGTATCCTTTAACAAAATGGAGGATTCTGGAGCATCATTCGATGAAAACGTGGTGGGGAATGGACAGTCTGGATCAAGATTTCAGAGCAGAGGGATGGAGGGGTAGGATACAGGGCCACAATGTCTCAGGCCACAAAGCTATCAGCGCCCCCCCCCCCCCAACTTCACTATATATTTGATCACTTCAGAAAATGCTAAGCATCCTGTTCATGTGTCTGGTCCTACTCCTGTCTCTTGATGGTTCTGAGGTAGGTTCGCTCTCTTCTACAGATCACACAAACATCTGACGTGGTACTTGAGTTTGCCAGAAGTTTTCCACCATTTGGCTTTGGGCACATTCAGTCTTTTGCAGTCTTTTGTTAAGATGCATGGTGCTTGTCTCAATTTTGGATACTGGAGCTTCTTTTTCACAGAGGAAGGACACAGACTCTTGAACTTCATGGTTGGTTCTTCTCAGCTTAGTGCAGCCTTCTACTGTCTTAGTACTCCGTGCAACAACTCTTCTCTTTCAAGTTTGTTGTTGATCAGAAGGCGGCTTCATGGCTTGCAAAGACAGATCACAACACTTACAGTATATGTACACTATTGTGTCTAGAATTTTTTTGTGAAAATTATGTAAATAACATTGAAAATGTAGAAAATCTTAGTGTGTGCAAAAACTTTTGACTGGTAGTGTACGTATACCCATGTGTGTGCACAGTGCTTTAATGCTGGGTTCCGTTAAATGGCCCGTGTGGGGGAGACGGGATTCCTGGACACCGACATGGACGGTTCTGCCTGTGGTAGCAGGGATGAACGATGCATTAACTCACCGCAGGTCCATCAGCATTCATCAATCCACTGATCTGGCAGATGCTGTGTGGTTAGCGTGTCACCTCTTTGGCACTGACATCATGGGAAAAGGCCCAGAAATCCTCCCGGCCACATACACAAGCACACACAAACAGACATGGATGAATACTATATATACCAATGGCTCTCCTGCAGTTTCCCTGTGAAAAAGGTTGGCATTCACATCCTCAAATCTGCTGACCATCCCAAAGGTGAGAAGGGTGAAGAAACCATGGTACCTCGATCTCAATGTTTATGGGATCACCAGCCTATTCAGCTGGGTATTTCTGCAAGAACCCTTCAGGAAAATGAAACAACAACCTTCGGTCAGCTTCACTTAGGGCCTCCCTATCTACTTCTCACAGTCAGCAGGACCACTATGGAGAATCACAGAACTGTTCTCTAACGCTATGACACATACATAAACAGTCACCTTTTCCTTCTTTAAACTAACAGTAGTATTACTGAAGGTGACTGCACCAGGCAAGAAGCAGTGAAGAGGGTGGAGTGGGCTTTCAGATCGAAGACGATAGACAGGGATAAAAAAACACAGGGAGACGAGACAGACTGTGAATGACAACAACAGAGAATGGGGACAGACTAGAGAATGGCCAACAAGAATACGATAGGAATGATGTGAATTTTGTGGAAAAACGATATGAAGAGACACAGAGGGATAGTGCCCCCCCCCCCCCCCCCACAAAAAAAAAACAAAAAAAAAAAAAATGGTTTCTTTGCCTGGGCAGACGTTTTTTTTTGTTCTGTTTTTTCTAAGATTGTTCACAGACTTTTTTTCCTAAATGCTTGTCATGACAATGGGGAGACTGAATTTAATGAAATTCAAAGAAGACAATTGAAAGTAACAAAGGATGACAGGAAAGCTTATTGTGGGGGGTGGGGGTGTAGTTAAGCCCACAGTAAGTGAGGGCATACCTTAACTGGCGGAACGGCAGAAGGGGTCACTGGGCTAGTGCATGAGCATGCCGTTGACAGGTGACCACTGCTCCATGCTGGGGGACTCACAAGAAATGGACTGCTTTTGTTTCACTTCTGGGAAAACACCCCTCCCCCTTCCCCATCACCTCCCCCACCCATCCAGATGGGGGGATGGCAGGAACCAGGAAGGGAAGACAATCTAACACACGTTCCTGCAGACAATGGGTGACACTGATGTGATGGGAATCCACAGTTCAGGGACTGAGCTTTTTTCACTGGGGGGGTGGGGGGTGGTGTTCACCTTGTATGTCCTGCAACTTCAAATGAACAGCTGTTTCTCTGTGCCCTATGGTCTTAAACAGGTACAGATTTCCAGGGCCAATATTAAGGGGGAGGTCTTTTGCTTGTACCAATATGTTATATTTTGGTTGCTTACGATCTCTTCACTAAGCCTCTAGCTATTTGTCACTCTGGTTAGTCTAAAAATGCCAAACACAATGCCCCTCCCCCAATCCAACAATCCATGTCTTTGTCCGATGTTTTTCCTACATTAAAAGGTGAACTGTTGATTCCACACCTGTGTGAAACCTGGTGCCCCCCCCCTCCCCAGCTACTTGCTCAGATGTCAATTTTCAACCCCCCTCCCCTCGAAACCCCCAGAGTATGGTTGAGGGTCAATAACTCAGCATGCAGATTGGCTCTTGAAGATTAGATGGTTTCACAAAGTGTTATGCGTTAGGATTAGGAGGGGAAAAGCAGGGATTACATTTACACTGACCTGAAACACAAACCCCTCCAGAAACTGCACCCCAACCAAAACACGACGATGATCATGATACTGCCAACATGTGCATCTGTTGCACAAACTACTGGAGCCAAAGTCAGTTTAGACACAAAAAGATGCATGATCCTTGAGCCTTATCTCAGGAAAGATCTTCAAAATAATGGTTTTATAAAAAAATGATACATATGATCCAGGTCCAATAATTCCTAATTCCCCTTCTTTAACCTGCATTGGTTAAAACAATTTACTCTGCATGGACCGCTAGTTTATAGTTTTGGACTCCTGGGCACAGAAAAATCTAGAAGTAGCGATTTACCTCTCTTGGAGTTGACATAAGGAATCTGATAAAGACAACTAGTTTAGCCTGAGTGACAAACGTTGCCTTTTGCTTTTGGTAGAAGCCAAGGACATGTAAACCCAGTGCTTTAAAATGCATTCATTTATTCAGCAAAAAATGGTTGCATTTCATTAGCCCCCTGTAAAAGGACTGTTACCACTATTGGTGAACCAGGAGAGCTGGGGCAGTGAATGCAGAGTAACCTAGCAACCCATGTGTACAATGTGAGACTTGGCTGCGAGGGGGTACTACTGATGTTGTATAGTCACCTATCCCGCTGGTCCCCATTGTCAAAAGAGAGCTGTAAAACAGGCCAACCACAGCGAACTTTTACTTTGGCAAAGCATTGTATCAATGCTGGACATCTTGAAACTTCACCTTTAAGTCAGCCCGGGAAAGAGTCAGGGCTGAATCACATAAAACTGTGGCACTCCAGGGTTCAGTGACCCCACTCCTCAGTAATGAGACTAAATAAATCATTTTCTCTCTTTGGGTTCATTTACATGTTACATCACTTTCCCTTGGCTCACACGCAAATTCAGCTGGACATGTATGTGGCTGTCACTGCATTGCAGTGTGAGCAGTTCACGCTGTAGCGTGTCAGGGGTAGCATGTGGGTATTGGAAGCATAAAGAAATTGCATACAAGAAATAAATCTAAAAATACATAAGCTATACTCCAAGCCAATTCAACCTTCATTTTACTTGAGCTTAAGCAGTTAGTTTACCCAACCAGGGCAGATCACATGCAAGAGACCTTTCCTCTTTGATGTGTGCAGTGAATTTGCGGCCTTTGGCATTTTAAGTCTGTTTAAAAAACCATTTTAAATACCCACAAAAATACTTTTCCTCCATTGTTTTCCCGTACGATTAGGTTATCACGAAATCATTTTTACTAGATATCGGTTACACAAAGCAGGAATGATATCATAATTACTTCCGTATTTGGAATGCATTATTACTATTATCTTAATATTAAGTGACCCACATCCATGGCATTTGGTGTAGACAGCAGTCCTTGCATAATGGGTTTTTAGCAGGCCAACACCCTTTACCACTGTCAAAAACCCGTGACAAATTGTCAAGAATGTGTACACAACTGCAGTCGCTCATTACTGATATTGAGATATTTCAAATTCCATGCATTCTATAGTGACAGATTTGAATGATCCGTTTGCCTAACATTTCAACAAAAGCATTATAGAACTATAAAGGACGCAGGAAAAAAGACGGAAAACCGCCTGATAAGCGGAGTTTTTTTCATTAAAGAGTGAGCATGACCCTTGTGTGTTATTAAAAAACACCTCCAGATTCCCCGTGCGCCTTTATGTCTCACCCCATACCGACTCTATTCTTATAGGGAATAACGCTACGAGGGATCTTAGCATCCCACACTGGTTTATAATATTTGTAATGAATGACAGACATCTCGTCCTCTCCGTGTTCCCCGTCATCTGAGGTTAGATTTCAGAGAAGCCAACTTCAAAATCTGCACCGCTGGCTCTTTGAATCAGGCGAAATGCCACCTCGCTAAGGACGTGACTACAACACCCTTAACAGGAGCCTAGGACGAGGCCGACGCGGTCGTACAGAAAAACGTTGCGTTTAAGAATTCTGATTCATTTTTGACAACAGCTAGAAGTCAGATGCGGCCTCAAGCGCACCCCCGATGTTGGTACAGTCCACACGCTCGATCCTTATGGAGAAGTCAGGTGTGGCCTCGCACCCCCCCCGTTTCAGCGCCGATGTTGGTACGGCCCAGACGCTCGGTCCTTGTGGAGAAGTCAGGTGTGGCCTCGCACCCCCCCGTCCCCGCGCCGATGTTGGTACGACCCAGACGCTCGGTCCTTATGGAGTGGCTACCGAGGACGCTCCAGAGTTTGGTAGGAGCGCTGCGGTGAGTTTCCATCGCGAAGTCATGGCGGGGAGAGGATCCCTCTGTGGCTCGGGGATTAGTCCGTCGCCGAAGCTCGCCTTTCTCCTCCTGCTCTGCATGCTAACAGGTAGGCTGCGCCGCAGTCGTGCACAGTCGGAGTTGGCGGCGGCGCGGGTCGCGATCCGGGGGCGTCGGGAGGCGTGCGGTCTTGATGCGGAGCTCAAGACTGTGACCGGGGGGCGGCGGATGTCCCGATGCAAAGCCGGGAAAAGTTTTGCGCAAACTCAGGGCAGCGGTTAAAAGTTTCCCCCGAAACCGCTCGGCCCCACGCTGAAGCCGCTCCTGTATTTATTACGGTCGGCGGGGCTGTAAGGGCTTTGCACCGGGCTCCGTGTCATCACCGTCGCCGGTGACGAGCTCCGATCCCCCCCTCCTCGCTGGTGGGGCGACCTGCGGCAGCCATGGTAACCTTACTGGTGCAGAAGGCGTGTGGAGGGCACCGGGACGGCGCTGCACACGTGTGATCGCTGTGATTCGCCCATGTGCTCCGGGTTATCAATTAAGCAATTAAGCTCAGCAGCAGAGATCACCGATTACTAACTGGTCTCGTCGTAGATCACCTGGTAGGACAGCTCCCTGCTAGTAAAAATTTATATTAATAACTCATCTGTACATTAGAAATCTGAGAAGTGGTCAATCAGTGGTTCTGAATTGGCTGCTTTTCTTATTCTGTCTTGATTTTTCCAGTTTAATTTCTGATCTTTCCGCCTTAATGCTTCCTAATTAGCGGTTCATTATCTCTGCATTCCCCTGCTCCGTCGGCAGCTCATTTTCTTTCTGATGTGGGCCATTAATATAACTTTTCAATTATGGGGCTTCGATAGCCTAAATTAGAATCAATTACGTCTGCCTTGGGTAGAGGGGGTAGCAGTCCTGAGGCTGTGTATAGGGGGAACGACCCTGTGATTCTTACACCCCCCCACGCATCTATGATATCAAGAGTCTGGCAGTGTAGCAGATGTCAAATTAATGTTTTCAAAGAGGAAATATGAAACTGTAGATCTCTGGTATTTTGATCTTTGTTTGCTTCTCCTGTTTGACTGGAGTCGGGAGGGGGATTGGTTCCCAGCCCTCATTTCTTGAAGATGACCCATAACCCTCTCTCTCTGGCATTTCTCAGACTTGCGGCAGTGTGTCTGGTGTGTATCATGTAATCTTAGTCCGATGTCCTCTACTGCTTCAAGAAGACTTTGCCCAACTATTTGGCATGGTTCACCTTCCTCGCTGCAGAGCAGTTATTTGGATAAGTTTTTTTTTTTTTTTTTTTTTCCTCCTCTCCCTCCCCACCATCTTTTACTTACTTCTCTTTCCTCAACTCCTAATTTAGATTCTTCCAACACTCACCTTCCTA
>JAACJT020000012.1:31316-62890 GCA_009936485.2 Gymnarchus niloticus
CTTCTCCTCTTCAAAGGGCGCTTGACTTTTTCCTGGGCCTTTTTGGGGCCGCAGGCAGTTCTAAAAAAAACCAAGAGCCTGGTCTTCCTTTAACGGGACCACCCCCCCCCCCCCCCCCCCCGTATTTACAGATAAACTTCATATTGTTGTTTATTCTAATTTAAATCTGCGTAACCCAACATACATATTACTTTTGGACTGGCATACCAACAGAAAAGCGACTATGAACATAACGCGTAAATAAGGTAAATAACCTTTTTTGCATGGTTCGTTAAAAGGAGATCATTTCGTAACACATATCGGGTCATCTGCCTTACACTGGAGTGTACAACACACTGAGATCCATGCATCCTCGACGGTCGGTCCTATATGAGTCAGTTTTAATAACGTATAGATATTTCATGCTACAAAGCAAAATAGGCCGCATTTAATTTATATTTCCATCGCTGACTTTCACAGGTCGAAGCGAACATGCCGTTCCATACAACAGGGAGGACTTCAGGTTGGTTAATATCCTTTAAATTGCCTTATGTATATAGACTATTGTACAACATCTCACTGTATGGTTCACCTAACCTAGACCCGTTTCCGTGTGGACAGGCGATATCAGGAGCCTGTTGTGTACAGGGGATTTGATGATACACGTCATCAAATAAAATTGCATGACATTTCTAGGGCCGTGTGTGTACGTGTGTGTGGGCGGGGGTGCGTGCGACCATTATCTCAGTAAACAACATCTGTGTGATTTCTTCTTTTTTTGGGTTTGACAGTATCGAGGGCAGGAACCTCCAAGACAACGCTATCTATGGCAATATCAACACAGACGGGCCAAGTGAGATAAACTCTATTCTTTAATACTGTATTTTTTTTATTATTATTTTAAAACGACTTCTTTTCTCTGTTATTATTAATCGAACTGCGCCAAAGCATAGTTTAACTTTTAAATATTCAAATGTGCACTAAAATGGTATAATGAATAGATACTATTATATAAATGCATGTTGTTTGTTTTGTAATGTAATTCTAATTGTAATGTACTCAGTACCTCGTAAATCAGGTAAAGTTTTAATTGAAATATCCTTATTGCACAATACCTTAAGCAAACCAGCTCGACCGAATAAGCCGGTAATTAAATATAGTTTACTCATATTTAGAAAACATCAAAAATCACAAATGCTAGTTAAACGTGCTGATTTCTGCAGGTGGCTCTCACACCGAAATGTTGTATGAACAGATGACTACACGCGTGACAAGGGACCCTAAGGTACCGTGAGCTCCTTACATGAATGCTTACACCTCCCTATAATCACAATCAGTGAAGACACGATGCACAGGTTTCGAAAGACAGACTTTTAAAAGAATTCTCTCCTTAAATTTATACTGATGTCGCACCAACAGTCATATTATATAATTACAAATAATTGCAAATGACACTTTGGTGCTAATTTGCATTCTTTAATCGGCGTTCGCTTTAACCTGTAGATTAAACATACCATGATAATGAGTCTAAAGTATTGTGTAATTATTTTTCGTGTAAGCACACAGAGAACTCATAAAGGTATTCAGACAGATGTTGCCTACGCATTTAGCTTCATACTGGCTCTCTGAAAGACGACGGTCGTTCATGCAGTACTTAAGCGGTCACTTACCAAAAACCACATCGTGTACATTCAGAGAAGAAGGACATTCGCCGGTCTATAAATAGTATGTCTTCAGTACACCCTTTAGCTGCCCTTGTGGTAATATAATGTACACTTCTGTTTTTTATGTCGTTACTTCGTAAAGCCCCCGCGCAGCGCATCACAAAGCATAAAACGTAGAGTGAACTCGTAATATGGGACATCTTTTTTCAGTTTTGACTTGATTTATTTTGTACTTTAGAACAACACATTTTGGCTTTTGTAAATCCCCAACGTGTTATATAACCATATCAAAAAGAAGATCACGTTTGAAGGAGACATGACACCTTTTTTTTCATTCTTTGTCCAGAACAATTGTTTTCCTGCTCCGATTTGTTAAGCTTGACAGCTAACTCTGTAATATGGGACAATCATGTAGTATTTGCAGTATTTCAGCAATTTATGCGGGGGAAAAAACGACCAAAATCTTAACGCGAATATACCTAAAGTAAAGTGTGTATGTAAAATATGCGTTTTATTTAACATGAAGAGCTGGCTCACAGATGGTGGTGGAACTGTCCATAATTTACCCCTTGAACATCCAATGGTCTTGTATCTTTCCCTGCTCTGTATAATGGTAGCATTTCCCTTAGACGGTGGGCAGCCAGTTGACCTTGGATTCCCCGAAAGTTTATTTTCTCCTTGAGGAGGAGTTTTTGGTTCCTCTCATCTGTGGTGTTCTGGCCTTTTCCCATTTTTCATTTAACTCTAAGTACATTGTAACTACCACACACTCCTGTTAAGAAACAAATGGAATTGAATTTTTTTCCCCATATTAATTATACATCCCTTAAAACAAACACAATTTTGGAACCCATCAAATCAGAATTTTGTCTTCAGACATATTTGAAACAATACAGATTCCAGTTAAATCACACCAATAGCGAAGTTGATACACAAATAAAGTAAATCTAGTAAAACAAATCCATTAAAATGAATTTAACATCATTATTTTTGTTAGAGCCTCTTTTGGCCAGGCTTTTGATATGAGGTCAGCCAATTTGGACCCATCTTCTGGATTGATGTAGGGCTTTCTGCTAAGGGTATGCTGTCATTTCATGGTGACCTTAACACACCAGTGTACAGCTGATTTTGGCTTATTCATGGCCCTTACAAAAACCTCAACTGAGGGACCTCACTGCCTTAACCTGGTCTTTCTGTTCAGCTAATGCTCCATCATCCTCTTCTCATCCCACTGGTTAAGCATCCAAGCAGTTTCTTCGCTCTCTGTTCTCTGGCTCTTTCTCTAGATGTTTGTCTCGTTGGGTTGGACAGTATGTACAATGAAGTTTAGGTGTCCCGCATTACCTGAGTTCATTTATTGTATCTAAGTTAAGTGTTTTTTTTTTTCATAATGATATCCTCTCTTGCTTTGTCTATACCAATTCTTGTTACATGACTTTGTGAACGCTCATAAGTTTGATCTGGACCTGTGCTGTACTTAGTTCGTTGCACACACAGTGTGTTAGCTCCGTTCATGTTTGTGTCAGTGGCCTCGCTGGAAAGTTTGATTCTGTTCAGTTTGGTTTTATTGAGCCTCACTAAAGCCAAGTATAACTCAGAACAAAATTATATTAGCAAGTGAATTACATATAAAGCATAGGCATGTTTAACGACGGCTATTAAAGTCAGCTGGGAAAATTCTAAATTTACACACGAGTAAGTAAAATTGCACGATATTTCACCCCTGTGTTTTGAAACCTTAACAGATGTAACCTTATCATTCATCTGATGATTTTGCAATTCCATTGTTTTTAGCCAACACTCCCTACAAACCCAGAGGTGTCCTACGCCTCACTGGACCTTATAGGAGGCAACAAGAACAGGAAGAAGCGAAAAGGAAATCAGGCCCAACCCAAACGCCTAGCCCACGCCCATTCCCAACAGGAGTTCCGGGAGCTGGATTTTGACTGTGGCCTGCCGCCCCGGCAGAGCAGCCCCATGGCGTCGCGTAATAGCATCTACCTCAATAGTCACCAGGTGGCACTACAGAGCCAGGAGCAAGAGTGGGAGAGGCAGCAGGAGAGACAGGAGATGGAGATGGAGGTGGATATAGAGGCGATCCATGAAGACCCTGCTCGCTTTAAAACCAGGGCCAATCAAAGTCAAGCCTTCGAGGTTGAGAGCTAGTGACTGTACGCCATTGTTAGTGAGGTTGGTTTTGCAGTTGGAGGCCAGTTTATCTCCCTGAGAAGTCACCGCCACTTGTATCACTGCACTCATAGAAAGACGTCCAAGGGTGAGATTTAGTTTTATCCACTTTATCATTTTCAGTTAACATTTTGGTGAATATATCACAGAGCCGCTCGGACTGTTCAAACATTATTTTTTGTCTTCGGTTGAAAATGTTCTGTCATGTACGGCATGTTCATGTATAATCTGATCTGCAGCGCAGCCAAACTTTTACTTGAAGGCCTTCATGCGACGACTGTTCTGTTGTCATTTTACTGTTTTGTTTTACTGCCTCATCAGAGGCCATTTGTTCCTTCTAATGAAGGAACCTGAGTGAGTGAACGGACAATTTTCAGTGCAAGTCTAACTGTCCATTAAAATTTCAAGAAACCTGACTAGTACTATGAAAATGTTTGAACACGTGATAAATATGTTAAATGTAGAAATATGGATTGTGTGCAAGGACAGTTGCTTCCCATGTGTATTTTTATTCATACGTGGTCAAGTGTTTTTTTTTATGCAAAGTATATGCATGACCTTGAATACCTGAATTGTTAAGACACATGGAATGGGGAGATTTACTTCGCGTAAGGGTACACTTTTAAGTCACATACACCTTCGGGTTACCTTCGACGCAGCATTCAGTTGCAGACCACGTCAGAACGGGAGATCAGGGTTTATGGACTGATCCCTATGGAAGCAGGCTCACGAAGGCGTAAGAATGTTAGACGCCTGACAGCTTCCCGTGTTGTATCTATAAACGGGGGAGCTGAAGGCACAAAAGAGACGCCATTCGTCATAATACTGGTAGTTTGGTGACAAATTCATACATTTTAAAATACTGTTTCTGATGAGACCGAGAGGTAATTAGAAGAATCATTAGAAATATCCAGAATATTTCTGTGCATTTTCTGCACGGAAAGGTAAACCTGCACTTGTTCCTGAGACTAGCCTGAATAGGTGGCCGGAAGATTCGTAACTGAAAATCTAATCATTTTAATCTTGCAGTATTAGAGTCTAATAATAGTTTACTGTGCCGAATATTTTGAGGATTTTAAAAATGAAACCTGTATACGTACGTTTGCCGCTTTTAATTCTGTTGTTTTACGCTGCTGTGCTGATCTCAAGTATTGTATTTATTTGTGGGATCTGAGTCTAATGTGTTTTATTTACGTGTGTTTTTAATGTAACTGAATGTAAAACTTTTCAAAATGTTTTTATTTTCCAATAAAACGTTTAGTTTTTCTGTAGCGCTCCTATCTGCGATCTTACACATGAGACATACGGAACCAGCCGAGAGGACTTGTGAGGGGGCGTTTCGTTCTGATTAGTTTAGAGGCGTTCTTAGCCAATTAGGTTAGAGGCGTTCTTAGCCAATGAAAAGGCAGAGCGTTGATGTGCGTCATTTTCTACGTCGAGAACAGTGGTTTTTGTGCTCAGCCAATGAAAAGACAGAGCGTTAGTGTGCGTCATTTTTTTTTTTTTTTATACTTACAATGAGTGTCGTATAAACATGGCTTCCTGCATGTGAAAGTCGTGTTGGTCGTCTGTTGCCTATGGGCTCATCTTACGCGCGATCGGGTTTTAAAAATGTATTTAACGTAAATAGTTTTCATCGTTTTATTTTTTCACTTTTGAGTCTTATTTATGTTAAACCAGCCGGCGGTTAAGTAGAACAAGCCACACGACGATACTATTTGATCATGGACCACGACCAGCAGTTAAGAAATGTAAGTTGTGTTGCTATACACATGGGTTAGAACTTTCGGTTTTGTACGGTGTTGAAATTTCTTTGGATTGCAGCTACGGGATTTTCTACTGGTTTACAATCGGATGACGGAGATCTGCTTCATGAGGTGCACCAGCAACCTGAACTACCGGAATCTTACAGTGGACGAGGTGAATGAATCGGTCATCTTCAGCTAAGATGTTAAAGCTTACATGTTGATTGATCGGTGGCTGTGTTGGGAAGGCTGCACCGAACACTCCGCTCCCGGGAGGACTGTGATGTCGAAGTGCATTGTTTTCTTCGTTAGACAAACCTGACATTTGAATTTCGAATTTCATTGAGGCCTTCGCGGTCATACAGAGGATAAACACAAGCTACTAGTTTTAATGAGCGTTTTCGGCAAAAACTAACTTGGCAGTGGTGCTGCTTCTGTAGCATGTACTGTGTACCGGACACATGCTTAATTCACGTTAGTATAGGTTCCTGAGGCCATGGGTACAACAGAAGTGACTGGGCCCCAATAGATGACAAGTCTAGTGTATGCTGGCTAGCCGCTGCTTGTTTGCTGATTCCTTTCCTTCTCACTTGTGCCATATTTCATATACTTACATTTATTAAAGAGAAATTCTGTCAAGATTTAGTATTTTGATAAATGCATTTGCATGAACCTGGATACAGTACATATGCTACTTGATGGTGATACAATATGTCCCTCAAGCAGGACTGGTCTCTGGGACTAGAACCTACAATGTTTTGTACATGAGTGCCACCTGCTGGCCACGCTGATGTCTTTGTCCATGCAGGAGCATTGCGTGGACAGCTGTGCGGGCAAACTGATTCGCTCCAACCACAGGCTGATGGGCACCTATGTGCAGCTAATGCCGCGCATCATGCAGAAGCGGCTCGACGAGATGGAGAGCAAGGCATCCAAGGCTGGTGTGGGTGGGGAGTCTGGAGGAGCCACTGCAGAGAGTGCTCCGGTGGGGGCATTGCCAGAGGTTTCACCCATATCGGGTGGAGCCCAGTCCTCTGCTACCTTGGCTGCTTCTCTGAGCTCTGACGCAGCCTCAGGAGGAAGTGGAGCCCCTCTTGCTGCACCGCAGGAACCGGCCACTGCTGCAGGAGTGTCAATGTCGACCGTAACAGAAATGGTACCGCCAGGTGTGGTCCGTGCAACAACACGTGAGCCAGTACCTCCCAGTGTTGCTGGTAAAAGTAATATCCCTGCATCTGGCCTGGGACCTTCTACTCAGATGGGGCAGCAGCCTCTGACTCCACCCTTATTAAAGACAATTGGGTGAATGACATGACATGCACATTTTTGTGTTGGAATCAGATAATTTCTTTTAAAATCCTTGGGGGAAAAATGTCAGGTGGTGCAGCTGTCTGAACAAAAGAGCAGACTCAGAAAACTATTAACGTTGGTAGATTAATGATTTAAAAATATAAAATAGCTTGGCATAATTATGTTTGGAACCTTCATAAGTTACAGAAGGCTGTGGTTATAAAAATATTAAGATAATTGAAAAACTTTTGTGTGGGGCTTTGCCTTACCTCACTTCTCAGGTGGTACATCTGTAATGAAAGTCCTTTTGTTCTAAAATCCTTTTAGAAAGCAGTGGACAAGATATTACATCAAAACTGAGACCACAAGTGACTCTCGGGGGCAGTGATTCGATTCACCTAAAAAAACAAAAATAGCAATTTTCACCTTATGGATTGGCTTTAACAATTTCCATGTCGGGTGGTACAACCCATGGAAAACTGTGGAAATGTTGAAATACTACTATAAAACTCTCCAGTTGTTTTTAAAATACATCCATCCATTTCCTATACCACTTATCTGTTAGGGTTGCGGGGAAGCTGGAGCCAATCCCAGCTGACTTTGGGCAAAAGGCGGTGTACACCCTGGGCAGGTTGCTAATCCACCATAGGGCCAACACAGAGACAAACACCCAGACACACTCACACCTACGGGCACTTTAGAGTAGCCAAGTAACATAACCTGTGTGTCTTTGGAATGTCCTCCCACAGACATGCAGGTTAGGTTAATTGTTTTTAAAATTGTATCCATTCATTTCATAAAGGGTTATGAGCTACAACTGGAACATCCATTCTACTGCTCACATGCTTTAATACACTGTATTTATGATATTTCTTTCAGTCTTGGAATGTAAAGTTCAGTGTTAAGGAGAATGAAACCTTGGGATAAAATCAAATGCAAAAACAAATAGGAATTTATGGTGACTGATGCATCATAGATACTAAAATCGGTGCTTATAAAGTTTTTCACCTGAAAAACAATTATAAAATATAACTTTTTATTAAAATTACCATTTTGAACGCCTTATGTCATTCATCCAAATGTGATGTCATATTATGATTTGTGTATATATACACCCTTCTCCTGTTTGCATGTAATTACAATTTAAAATGAATTACTTCATGGAAATAAAGGTTGGTTCCAAAGGAGTTGTTTCCTAGGCTACAGTGAAGCAGGACAAACTGACCAGCAGCTTGCTGACAAGATGGGTCTCCTGGCATCTCATGAATGGCTGCACAGGTCAGCATGACCAGCATCCGTGGGACTCATCTAATATTTGAATTCCTTGTGTAATTGTTATAGTCTTATATTTATGTTATATGTTGTAGCCTTAAAATTGGTAATATTTTACATTTTATTAGGAGATGATCGAAAGGTTACACATAGAAAAATTAAACGTATAAGTTGTATTGTGGACAGTTTTGCCCAATGCAAAACTGGTTTCTCGGCCCATCATCCCTCCCTTGTGTGTGACATTAGTTACCACACTGGCTACAGATTTGCGACACTGCTTGAAAACTTAAAGTGCTTCTGTTGAAGTTGAAATGGAATTGCCCATTCTGTGAGCAGCCTTTTGATATGCAGTTGAACCGGGGGTTTAACAACCTCAAAATTGACTAAAAATTTGCCAGTGGAAATGACAGATTTCTTACAGATTGTAAGTGTAGGTTTCAGAAGTGTAATTCGATTGTATCTTATATTTTGACCTTAAGTACCTGACCTATGTTTCTGAGCAACTGAGACATTTTGAATTTTTTGTTTTTCCTCTCATATAAAAACTGAAATAGCAAATTAAAATTAAACCACCATCATTAATCTTTGCTGTTACGTCGTAAATCCTCTTAAAATAACATAACACCTCAAGCCTCTGATGTAACTGCTTAAGTGTTCCATTGTTAGTTATTTTATTTAGGATCCCATGTTTTCTCTTTTTTTGTCTTGACTTGTGGAATGTGTGTCCTGCTGCACTTGGAGTGGCGGAAGTTATTTGCAGTTGTGCAAATAAAACCCCTGTAAAACTATAACCACCATTTGAGCCAATTCAAATTTCGTCTAGACCTAAGATTTTTTTTTTATTGTGCTTTTTAAACAGAATTTATACATTGTCCTGCGCTACAATATCGTTAGTCGGTGTTACTGGCCAATATATATTATTATTTTTTCTTGCAATATGTATTGTGTAAATGAGTTGTGTGAAATGCTTTAAAATGTAACCATAGGGGGAGGAAAATTCTCTCCGCAAGGTTTCAAATTGCATTAATATAATTTACGGTTTGCGGCAAAAAGAGGGGGGCGTGGTGCGGCATAGTAAAAGGCACCAGTAGGGGGCGATCTGGTAGCGGGGGCGTACAGAACAATATTCTGTCAGCAGGGGGCGCTCTGGTAGAAGCTCTTACAGGCAGGCAAAAATACAACATTCACCAACCGCAAGTCTGGAGTTTTTTGTTTTTTTTTTTTGTCAGAGAGAAGAGGGTGTGGACATAGGCTAAACGTTATTATTCTTTGCCTGAATCTTTTAGTGGGAATTTAAAGAAAAAGAGACGCCATCCAGCAGGTAAAAAGGCGATTCTGTCGCCCTCCGTCCTGTTGAATGCTTGACGTTTTCATAGATGAACTTGCGTGGTCCTGGGCGTCCGATGAAGAGCAGCAAAGACCAGAGATCGGATAGGACGGGGTAGATCAAGCAAGTCCGATACCCTCATGCAAGAAAGGACGAACCCTGGGTCAAAAATCTCACCAGAGATACTCGCACAGATTGGCATCAGCCAAAGCAATGACACCTGGTTCATTTTGATTCAAGGTTCTATGTTGTTATTTAAAATGGGGGAAAAATAAAAAATAAAAATCTGTCATTCTAAAAATATCAGTCGTTGTGGAGCCAGGCAGCACCCACCAGCCACTTGTCGGAGTTTGCACGTTTTTGCCTATTCTGAGAAAGTTGCCATACAACAGGATCACATCTGATATTTTAACCCCGGGTTAAAGCGACGCTGTTGTTCTTCTCAGACTTATTAGTTCAACTGATCGCTAACTTAATTGGGGAAAAAATGAATACTGTATAATACCCAGAGCTTCTATTCGGCATCAAGCACGACTTTTACAACGAGATATTAATTGTGCTTTCAATTTGTTTGTGCGTCTTCTTGATTTCAGGTTTACTATGCTTAATTTTAAGCGATTTCAATTCTAGGCTTTTCCACTAGTTTAGAATTGCATGTGTTTGGTAGATTCTTGAAAGTCACTTGGAGCTGGAAAATGAATCAGTCCATGGCCATTAAGCGCCCACTGTAGTTATATTTGTCTCAGAATGTAGTTAAAATTACTCACAAGTGTAAATTAACCACAGCTACAACGGAAGGTATCCATTTTTTTGCGGTCAGTTTGGCACATTTTGAAGATATCACTTCGAATTGTATTCATCTTTTTATCACGTCATTATGGTTGCTAGCACGTGGTAAATTTGGCTGGAGAGCCTTACAGAGCGTGTATGCCACTTGTGTTAATGTATTTTCTGCTGTTTTTTTGGCCGTGATAGACTGGATTACTGACTTAATGTGAAGTTACTTGACCTTATCTTTGAAACTCAAGTTTTTGTTGCGCTGTATGAATTGAGTCCAGTTATTTAAAGACAGGACATGCATTAAGTACTGCTATTCAGTTTTGTACCCTCAAGTGAAGCATTTGCACTAGGACTCCTCCTAAGACTTAATCCTCCTACCTGGATGTCTTAAAATTTGAGTAAGGGCTGTGGGTGTGGGGGAGTGGGAGGGGCTGAACTCTGGCCAGTGGTGGTAGAGGGGTGGAGTCACATAGCAGCCAGTTCCTGCTGAGGCCCATAGACCCTCTCACCCTGGGCAACAGTTTCAAGAAGGCTGCTTCTTAGGGCGACATTGGCTTTGGTTCTCTTGCCTTTCTTGGGTGTTACTGAGCCCCCGTGACCTGCGTGTTCTCGCCAGGGCTGCCCTGGCAGCTCTGGAGCTGCGGAATGTGCCTGTTTGTGCCTGCTGCATGGCTTCCCGCATGCTGAAGAAACAGGGCAGAGGGTCAGTGGGGTGTAGGGGGCTGTCCAAGGCTCTGAACGGCCCTGATTCTGTTTACTCATGTCATGACTGTCTGCTGTTGCTCCACCGTTGTCTGTGTTGCAGGAGTGTGACCGGATTGGGATAGTTTATCCTGGTCCCTTTGACCGTGACACTCAGCTGTGTCCTCCAGCCTAGCTGCCTCGCTTCGCCTCGCCTCACCCAGCCCACCTCCTCCTGAGGACGGATGCCCCCTTGAGAACCCCTGTGGGTTCTTGTAGTTCAGTCCTGTAGCTCCTTCTACTCTCATTCATTCACTCCCACCTGCTACCGGGACATTGGGGCACATCAGGTTAGAAGGTGAAGAAGAAAGATCAGCGGTTTGGGCGAAGGCATGGATGACATCTTCACCCAGTGCCGTGAGGGCAACGCCGTGGCTGTTCGCCTCTGGCTCGACAACACGGAGAATGACCTTAATCAGGGGTGAGTGGGCTTTGGGGGGGGGCATTGATCCTGGTTGAGATGGAAGCTGTGGTCAGGGATGTGTGGGTGTCATTTAATCAGTGGTCCTGAATCAGCATGACTGTGTGCTGAATTGGGGAGGGTGGGAGATCATCTGGGACGGGGGAAGAAAGACCTGTAAGTTTGAGAAACTAGTCACTGAAACACTGGAGGAGTGTGGGGAGAGGAACGTGTATTTATCAACAGTTTCCAGAGCTGTGCCTTACAAGAAGGGAAGAGAAGTTGAAGTAGATGATTCAGGTTCTGGTGAACTGAGCTGAGTCGAGTCTGTGATGCTATTATTGTACGAGTTACATCATTCCTCCCAGGTGACTAAGGCTTCTGCAATGGGGGCTTGGTGCCGCTGGCGGTGTAGGGGCTGCATCGGTGAAAGATGTGCGGTGTTTAGGAAAGGTTTGCCATCTGGATCGGAGAGCATTAAGGGGCGTATTGTGGTTCCACTGAGGGTGTGTGCTGCTATAGGATTGCACTTCCCTCTGGATCTCGCAGGAGTCGTCCTTCAGGCTGGTAGAGACGTGTGTCACTGGGGTTTGGCCTTGTAGGGGGATCGGAATTAAAATGGGCTGCTTTCAGTCAGCCAGCATGATGACCTCATGCGCAGAATGTTTCCAGAGTTTCCTGCTGATGACCGCCAAGCTGTTGTGCCCTGCAGGCGTCCTGGGCTGATTGGGCCCAGACAGACAGCCAGCCCTCCCTTAGACAAGACATCCCAGAGTTACTCGAACCGTTGACCCAAGTGCATTCCCATGTTAGAGGCCCAGTGTTAGGAGCTCTCAGGATGACGGCTCAGCACTTAGACCACATCTGCCACCCTTCACCGGTTGTGGTCATGTGACACAGGAAAAAGACTCAGGATTGGGTGAATACTGCCGAGGGCAGGACCCCAGTGCTGGCAGATGGTGGAACCACCTGGACGAGTGACACATTAAGAAACATCTGTCTCCTCGCTGTGGGAATAATGGTTCTTAGTGTGTTGTCCCAAAACAGATGAAGTTAAGCCTTCTGTGCAGGAAGGTGCTGATAGGCCAAGGGTCTTGTTCCTTTTTCCAGCGTCTGGATAGCTTTTACTACAGATTACCGGCTGGCGGTGAGTGGCCCAGCCAAACCGCCTCATGCCCTTGGATTTCTTCGTCCGGTTGGGCTGGGCTGGCCAAGTGGCCGCAAGGAAATGATCTGACCATTGGCTCCCTGTCTTCACACTGCGATGGACCTGGGAGCTGCCTTATCTTAGCAGACATGCGTTAGATTGAGAATAATCGCCCCCCTCTGCATGTAAAGCTGTCTGATCGTCTGTGTCTGTCTCACCGGGACAACTAGCAGCATCACCGAATGACAGGCTTTGCTTATGGGATTAAAGAGCCCTAATTGGTTCTGCTTTTATGAAGGGAACAATGGGCTCACTTGGTGCCTGCTTGGCCCACCCCCAAGGATCGTGCCCTCATTAAAAGTGGAGTCTTTTCCAGTATGCACTTATGTCTTTCAGGCAGCACAGATAACTGACCTTTCTTTGGTCGGTTGTGGGTTGTGAAAATCCGATGAAATGTTAGAACTGACACAAGCCTTGCTGGGAGCTTTCAGTGTGTAGGCGGTGGATGAGTATGGAAGCCTAGTATGTGTGTTTAAGTTTGACCGTCAGCTTGGGCAGCTTGCAGTAACCCTAAAACCTTCTTAAAATGGCCTCCCACAACTGCAGTTTGTATCATACCTCAAACGTAAGAAAAATGACAGAGTGAGCGACTGTGAATGAGCAAGGTCTGGGGCAGAAATGAGTTTGTGTTCAGCTCTCTCCCACAGGACTGAGCAGGGTTTGAGGGAGTGTGTGTGGGCTTCTTCTGCTTGCTCTCGCTGTTTGACTTGGCTTCCATTGGTCGCCTCCCTGGCTCTTGCTCCCGTTTGTAGTCATGCCAGAGATAGGGAGGCTAATAGTAGCTTGACTAGAAAGGAAACTTGTGGCTCTCAAATCCTGAATCTGCCCTCTGGGAAACAGGAGCTCAGAAGTGGTGAGAATCTCGGAGAGCCTCCTCTCGGAAGACGGGGATAGACGTCTGTGTTTTTTCTTTTTTATTATTATTAAATGTTCTCTGAGAAGCTGAAGTCTTCATGGTGATTTCCTCGTCCTCCTCCCCCCGTCCTGTTTACGTCTCTCTAGTCATCCCCTCAAATGGTCGTTCTCAGACCTGTAGGGAGTGGGCATGGCTTCTGTGTGTGTGTGTGTGTGTGTGTGTGTGTGTGTGTGGTCCTGACTGCTTGTGTGGAATCGGATCAGCGTGACGAAGACCACATGGTGTCCATGCTGGTTCATCTGCTGATCATAATAGGGATGAAGAGAATCGTTAGCAACTTTACTGATGTTGCGCCTCGTTAGCCACATTTACCCTGGGGTGGACACATTAGCTGCAGCCGCGTTAGCAGAGTGGAAACAGAGGCATGGTGAAATCACAGAGATGATGATGATGATGATGATGATGTGCTGTGAGACGGTGAGGGGGTCATTCAGGGGCCACTGCTTGTTTGGTGAGAGCAGCATGCTGTTTATATTTAACCTCCACGGAGTACGGCCTCCACCCACAGCAGGCCCATAAGCAGAGAGCGACATGTAGGGCTGTAGAGCAGAGCTCTTCAACTATTGTGTTATGGGGGCCAGATTCTCCAAACGTAAATTGTATGGGGACCAAACATTTTTCAGAGATGTGATCAGCTTTAAGTACCTGTGAACGTGAAAAGCAACACGAAAACAGTTAATACTGTGTATCAAAGTTCCTTCATGAACATTCGTAACATTACCTCCACTTTTCTTCATTTCTCCAAAAGACTTTGGAAACCGTACACTGAGAGTGCCTCCACTTTTATTGTGTTTGTTGTGTTAGACACTGGTATTTTCTGAATAATTGAAATGAGGTTTTTCCTTACTTCAACTGTCACCACCTGCTCTAAAGCAGCTATCATGCGGTCTTTACAGTCTGTCTGTGAATGGCTTTTTCTTTTTTGCAAGAATTCATGCAACATGGAGGGATGCTATTGTAGCCCTCTCTTGGTCAAAACAAGACTGGACTGATTGTCCCGGCTCATGTTCCAGTGTTAGGTCCTGCACTTTGTTAATGTGTGTCCAAGTTTGCTGGAAATTTTTCTTTTTTTTTTTTTTTTCTTTTCCCTAAGTTTGGGTGCCTGGTCTTAAAGTTCCTTCTTAAATTGTATTCCTTAATCACAGCGAGTGATTCGCTGCAGCACAAACATATTGACTTTGTTCCAACATTTACAAACAGATATTTCTTAGTCCAGTCATCATTGTACTGTCTGTTTTCAACGTTGAATTCTCTTCTTTTTTTTTTTTTTTTTTTGAAGTAGAGAGAGACAGTGTTTATTTTTTTAAAGCACACTGAAAATTTAGCTGAGTAGCAGTGAGCAGTTCAGGCAGAATCTGACAGAGGAGTAAAAATAATGGAAGCCTTATAATAATGGACCCTTTTTTTTTTTTTTTTTTTTTTTTTTTTTATATAAAGAAAAAGGGGTTCCATATCAAATTTAATGTTAAATCTATCAAGGAGAATAAAATATACTCAGGGGCCCGATTACCTTGTGGACCGCCAGTTGAAGATGTATGGTGTAGGGATTAAACATTCTAGGAAATGTTGCCCCCTGCTGGGGGTCCTCCAGCATCACTCAGGTGTTACACAAGATGTGTAAAATAGAGACTGTGGGTGAGAGAACAGCAGAGAGACACAGAGGCTAGTTTTCTGTTTTTCTTCTGGAACCCTGCATGTGTGTGAAGGACTGTAGCACAGGATGATTTCGCAAGCTGCCCCTACGCTGCTCGTCCTCAGCAGTGCTACCCAGGTCAGCCCCTCCCACACTCACTTGTGTTGTGAAATGGCCCCATCAAATGGGCCCCTTGTTCTCAGAATCAGCCAGAGAAGATGGTGAGGTTAACAAGTCACAGCAGAGTACTGGCAAAGACACTCTGTCCTATAGCACAGGCGGGAGCCCAGAGAAAGACTAGACTTCATCACATAATGGGGGGTGTTAGAAGGGGTCTCACACACAGAGCATGTATGTGAAGGACTATAAATTAGAATTGTGCATGACTGCGACCCTTGTTCTGTCCTCTCATTGGCCAGGGCTGGATGACATCATCAGCGGCGTGGTTTCGAGATTCTCTGGTTGTCCTGCATGGGGCCCAGCCTGCACTGGGGGAAAAGAGAGGAGGGGCAGGATGAATTAAGACCCCATACAAATCCCCAAGTGCCCCAATAGAGTGCTTGGGAGTGTGGGAACTGAGGGCAATTTCACAGAAGCTTCTGGAAGTTTGGATAGGCAGATGAGTAGAAAAGACTGGGTGTGTACTTAGTAGCATACCGCTTTTTAAAAAAAAAAAATTGTTGAAATTGTTTTGCTAATGCATACTTTAGCAGTAGGTCTTTCAAAGCTCGTGAGGAATCTTAAGTAGATGTAGGGAATGAGAGAGGAAGCTGGAAGAAGCAGATGAGATTAACAGCTGGGAGCTGAACTGTGGGAGGGCAGGAAGTGTGTCCAGTCCTTATAAAGCCTGTTCTCAACACTCGGTTGCAAACCGAGTGGGAAAACCCCCCCCCCGGTGACCAAGGGCTGAAAAACAGACGGCTTCATGCTTGAACCCAGTCGGAGGTGGGCGGGTCCCAAGCAGAAATGGAAACGGCTTCTTGTATTCTTTTAATTTGTAAACCTCCCCATCCCAACAGGGATGACCATGGCTTCAGCCCACTCCACTGGGCGTGCCGCGAAGGCCGCTCTGGCATTGTGGACATGCTCATCATGCGTGGGGCGCGCATCAACGTCATGAACCGTGGCGACGACACCCCCCTGCATCTGGCCGCAAGCCACGGGCACCGCGACATCGTGGTCAAGGTGGGCACGCCGGCGTGAATGCGGCCGCGTGCAGCGTGATGTTTGTGCACGAGCACGTTATACATGCATGCACATGGTGAAAGTACACACACATGTATGTATGCATGCTGTCATCAGAGTATTGTTGTACCACAGGTAAGGCATGGTGGTATCCTTGGACATCTAAGCTATTTAGATGCGTGAATCACCAAGCTGTTGTGTGAAGTCTCTCGTGCACCTCTCCGTATCCTCCAGCTGATCCAGTGCAAGGCAGACACCAATGCGGCCAACGAGCATGGGAACACGCCACTGCACTATGCCTGCTTCTGGGGGCAGGACCAGGTGGCTGAGGTTAGGCACCCTCTGCTAGTAGCTGCATCTCATGGCAGCTACACCTAATCACAGCCTAGCTTAGTCTGTCCTTGGGGCAGTTTCTGATGTTTATGGAACACACCTTTAAAAGGTGGAATGTTGAGCATCCGGTGTTGTGTGATTAAAAAGTTATTTGGCAGAGGAATTTTCCATAGGTAAGAAGTGTCTCTGGTCCCCCTCTCTCATCAGGACCTAGTAACTAATGGTGCCCAGGTGAGCATCTGCAACAAGTATGGGGAGACTCCTCTGGAAAAGGCCAAACCACATCTACGGGATTTCCTGAAAGGTGTCTGTCTGCATCAGCGTGTGCGTGTGTGTGCGTGTGTCTGCATGTGTTGGAGAGCTGTTGGGGAAAGAGAAGGAGAGACATCCATCGCTCACTTCCTGTGTGAGTCTACTTTCTGTCTGGGTTCACGTCGGGGTCAGCTGTATCCGAACAACATTTAAGAGCATTCAGCATCTGAGCAGATGGTTCATTATCATCTTTTATCTTGTATGAGCTCCTTCTGTCTTTCTCTAGTGCCCCTCTCTGGCTTTAATGCATACAGTAGAGTGCAGTACCAATATGTCTGAGCAAGAGGCCCTGCCTGCGTCTGAATATTAAGCCTTTAGGTTACACTGGCCCTTTAATGTTAACCACTATTTTTTTTTCTTGTGTTTCTGTCAGAGCGGGCTGAGAAGATGGGACAGAGCCTCACTAAAGTCCCATTCAAGGATTCCTTCTGGAAGGGCACCACTCGAACCCGGCCCCGTGAGTAGAACCCGCCCACATACATCTTCTGATTGAGTTCTGGTGGGTCTGTGCTGGGCTGGTGCGTTAGGTTTTCTCTGTAGATGAAATCCCACACTGACCATGGAGAGAGTATCGCTTTGGTGTCTCCAGGTAATGGGACCCTCAACAAACATGCAGGCATCGATTTCAAGCAGTTGTCCCTTTTGGTCAAGATAAATGAGAACCACTCCGGAGAGGCAAGTCAAACCGTAGTGTGCCTGAACGGCTCCCACTGAGTGCACTCTGATTAACATGTGACCGCTTCACTCCCCCATCTTTCCCACCCCCAGCTGTGGCAGGGGCGTTGGCAGGGCACGGAGATCGTGGTAAAAGTGCTGCACGTTCGGGACTGGACCACCAGGAAGAGCCGTGACTTTAACGAGGAGTACCCCAAACTCAGGTCAGCCGCTACAGCCCCTAATAATGGGAGCGGTTTCCTGGGTTAACACTCTTTTTTAATATTCAAGTATCTGCTTTCTGCTAAGTTTAGAGACTGGAGTTCATTATTTGAGAAGTCCTCCCCCCTCCCCCCCCCACGCTCTCCTTCCAGAATCTTCTCCCACCCCAGTGTCTTGCCTGTGTTAGGCGCCTGCCAGTCCCCACCTGCCACTCACCCTATCATCATCACCCACTTGATGCCCTACGGCTCACTGTACAACATGCTCCACGAGGGCACCAGTAAGTAGATCTGGGACCCTTCATTGCCATCATTATCAAGCCGTGTCATTGACTTCGGAGCAACTTGGGCCTGCTCCTTCCTGTAAGGCGCCTATGGCTTCTGCAGGAAGTGAGTATGCGGCGTTACACAAGTTTCCCTGACAGTACAGCTTGGAGTGCTGGGGGTCAGCGTAAAACATATAAACAGCAGTGTGACAACTTCCTGCGCTGGGGGGAGGGCTGATCCAAACATTCTCCGAACTATCCTGCACATGGCGTGAAACACGGCTTTGGCATTTCGGGGTGGAACACAAAATCCCTTTGACCGTGTTATGTAGCAGTATATGTGTCACATGTCAAGTTCAAGTTTTATTGTCGTGTATTCAGGGAATACTAGGAAATCCTTGTCCTTCAGACTTATGGATGTCCTTGACCAAACAAGGCTGTGTGGTGAATGAATGTTAAGCATAACCATTACTGCTTGGCCCTCTCCCCAGATTTTGTGGTGGACCAGACGCAAGCGGTAAAATTCGCCCTGGATATTGCGAGCGGCATGGCATTTTTGCACACGCTGGAGCCTATGATCCCAAGGCACTCTCTTAACAGCAGGAGTGTCATGGTGGGTGAAATGCGAGGGGGCGCACTTGGTACTCAAGACCCTGAAACGACAGCGTTAAAAATGAACAACAAGGACTGAAACGATTAGCTTGCTTAGACGTAAACAGAAAAGTGTCTCTACTTCATGGTGGGGCGGCTTGCCGTACTTGTTTCAGTGAGCCCTCCAGTGGCTCACAGGTGTAATGATAGTTTAATGTCACCTCCCAATGAGCTTCACACACCCTGCCAATGACCACATATCTTACACACAGTAATCACAACAGGACTATGTTCACACCCACCCAAAACTGCCATCACACACCATACTTCTCAGATCCTGGTTTTAGAGCATCTTAAAATGACCTGTCAACTGCCAACCCGATGATTTTGTGAAACTGAAGTATTGCAACAGAATTAACCTTGAGTTAACTTTAACGGTCACTGTATGTATTCCCTGACTGGCCAACTGACAGATTGATGAAGACATAACGGCCAGGATCAGCATGGCAGACGTGAAATTCTCTTTCCAGTGCCCTGGCAGGATGTATGCCCCTGCATGGGTTGCACCAGAAGGTAATCTACCTGCCCTTTTGTCCTTTCTCTTTATTATATGGGTAGAACAGTCACTTTACACATGCACCAGTGTCCGGATCTATAACATCCCTTTCAACTTATTTTGGCTCCCCTCCTCCCTTTCTGTCCTCCTCTTCAACTCCTCCCAGCTCTGCAGAAGAAGCCAGAGGACATTAACCGGCGTTCAGCGGACATGTGGAGCTTCGCCGTGCTCCTGTGGGAGCTGGTGACGCGGGAAGTGCCGTTTGCCGACCTGTCCAACATGGAGATCGGCATGAAGGTGGGTGGGAAAGGCAAAGGTCGGGGGGGTGGACAGGATGGGACGCGCCCACATCACAGCCACAAATGCTCAACCTAGGTACACATTAACGCAAATATGGCTTCACTACGTTGTGTTTTTTTTCCATGTGAAGCGTTGTACAGCCAAGGCTGTTTATAAAGATTACCTCATTGCCAGGAATTTAGTGACTGCTTTGTATTCGAGGTCTAAAGCAGGAATATATTTTCTCACTTGCATTCACGATGCCCCTGTTTCCCACAGGTTGCCCTCGAGGGCCTCCGCCCTACAATCCCCCCTGGCATCTCACCCCACATCTGCAAGCTAATGAGGATCTGCATGAACGAAGACCCGGCCAAGAGGCCAAAGTTTGACATGATCGTCCCCATCCTGGAGAAGATGCAGGACAAGTGAAGCCTACTTAGCCTTCCGGCCCCTGAGACGCCATCCATCATCACTGTCCTGTATCCCACCCCCACGTGTCTGTCTTTCCTTCTGATATCTCTGCCCATTGCTGTTAATTTTAGTATTGACTGATGCGTTTTCCTTTTACATAAAATGTTCTTTTTCTGGTCGTTCATCATGATGTTTTGGATACCGTTTAAAACCCAGAAAAATCTGCAAATTTGGCTCAGATTAAAATCCAAAATGATCTAGTGAAAGTGGTCGTCGACCTCAGTCCCAGCAAAGTATGAGAGGCCAATAACATAATTTACACTTTCCGTTAATTCGTTTGGCAGGTGCACTCTTCAGAAGCAAATTTTCTAGTTTGGCTAACATTGGGCATGTTACTGTTTTACTGCCACCCAGTGGCACGGTGGAGTATTTCCATTTTGGCTCATTTGCTTTATAGCGATCTAAAGTGAGAAAATGACAACTTAAACAGTTATCACCAGTAATTTTGCCATCAGTGAGGGAGCTGGATGCTAAGATAATTATGTCCATTAAGTACAGTTCCTATTATTTGTTCCTCTTTGTGGTTTTCCGCTCTGAGCAAGAAGTAGGCGGACTCCGTTTCACTTTTTTTCTTTTTTTTTTTTTTGTGGTTTTGATTAGCTGAGTAGTAGCCTTACATGTAACTGAGTTTCAGGGCTGTGCACGCTGCATAACAAGCCATTTTAATAATCTCTCTGAAGACATGCTGCCATAAATTGTGTATAAATGTCTATTAAATGTGTTTTTCATTATGAAACAGCCATATTGTTTAAGTAGATTTCTCTGAAATGTTATGTTTGCATACTCATGGCAAATTAAATAATTGTCCTGAGATCTACAAAGTCTGACTAAGGTGCTGAACATTTTTATTGCTGCAACACAAACACATTGGATTTATCCAGACTGATAATAGTCATGACTACGACCGCTTGAGTTGTCAGTGTCAAGCTAGAACAGATCTCTGGGACCAACAGAAAATTTCTTTTTTTTTTTTTTTCCACCTTTCCACAGCTTCAGTTTACTGCCTTGCTTGTACTTGTTGAATTGCTTGCAAAGAGGAAACAAAGCATGTCATATGTTGTATGTAATTTATAAATATGTATAATAAAAAGGGTTTCAAGTGTTTCCCCCCCCCTCACAGTTAAACGACATAGCAAGGTTGAAAACTAAACTTCATGATTGTAAATTTAGGGTGAAATGGACAGGTCTCAGTAGCGGGACTGTGATGGGTTTTGCAGAATGCCTATTGATAATCTATGTATGCATAATTATTCCTCTAGGTGACTTTTTTTAACCAGTCTGGGCACAAAATCTAGAAGTGTTATGCATTTATAATTGTAGGAGCCTAAAAACGCTTAATTGTCCATTGTTGAGCGTATTCTCGATTCTGTACGACCTTGGTGGCGTAATGGATAAGCTGTAAATTAATATTGTGGCATTTCTCGTCATCTCGACGATGGAACTCTAACTTTATAACTTTAGTGGTTTAAAGTCATTCAAGACCGCCTAAGACAATTGCATTTTGATCTGTACTTGTGATGCAAACGACCTACAAGAAAGAGAGTCACGCGGTCTTTTGACCTTCGGCTCTCTTGTATTCCGAGTATAAAGATCCTTAATAAAACATAAGCGGTCTCCTGGATTAATTCCGAGCGGAGGGAAGAGAGTGAAGCGTCAACCATACGACTTCCTCAGAAGGACCTACAATAATGATTAGCCTTCCTGTGAAATGTGTTCGTGTTGCATTGTCTATTTGTTTAAAGAAGTCGTAGGTTATTCTGTGTCTCTCATTTTTCGCAACGAGGGCTGAGCAGACAGGTCAGCATTTTAAACCGCTGCGCGAGTTTGCAGCTTTCCGATGCACGTCGCCGGTCACGTGAGATGTCATGTGACCTGCCCGTAAACGTGTCGCTGCGTTTTTGGTCAGGTGACCTGTTTTCTGAGCCACAGCCGAACGGGTTTCCTTTTAAACCGAGCTGATAATCGCTGCGCTCCTTAGCGCAGGAAGCTATACGCGGTGTTGCTTTAGGGGAAGGCGGACGCTTCTATTGCACCGGCTCAGTGCGGCGAGTGTCCGTGACTGTAAGGACGGAGGCCGACCTGGAACCGAAACTTATTACCCGCACCTGCAGTTTGTCGCCTTCTCTGTAAGCCGACCCGCTGTACTGGCACTCGAGTCTCGAGGCAGTCGCGATCTGGCTTCATACGCCTCGCCGTTTCTCTGGGTCGAAGCGCAGCCACGCCTCACCTTCCCCCCGGGACACTCACTAAAGCCTGGGGACCTCGGCGCCGGCACCTGCCTTACACCTGCCTTACACCGCCATGGAAGGAACGGCGTCCAAGTGGTGCGCGTGGTGTCTCTTGATCTGGGTCTGCGTGTGGTCGCCCTACCCGTCGGGGACCGCACACCCGCTTCCAGATAAAGACCCGAGAGCCCACGTCAAGTTCGTGGACGCGATGTCCGAGTTCCGTGTCGGGGTCACCTGGGGCAACGTCAGCTGCTGGCTGTGCCAAGCCGTCTTTGTCGCTGTAGACATAGCCCTGATGGTGAGGACGCACCGGACCTTCGGTTCATTGTCGATTACTCAAATATCCGCACCTCTGTTGTTCATTATGTCACCCTGATAACATAGACCGGGGTTTCGGCCACGCCTGGTTTTAATCTGGAAATCTGGAAATCTGGGGGGTATGTCCCTCATTTCCGGAAGGGTCAGTAAATTCCACCATCTTAACACACATAGAAAACGACATGACTCGTGTGAAGTATTGTAAAAGTTTAATGTCAAAGACCTGCACCTTTATGTGTTTTAGCTGAGTTTTTATAGCAGTTTAATGGAAGTTCAAGGAACTCACGGTACCCGTTTTATTGTGGCATAAAATGACATAAAGTAGTAAAACTATATGGTAAATGCCTCAGCAAGAAATGTCATTTTAGGCTTTATAAAGTGGAGTAGTGAGTGTGGGGGGGCTAAAGGGTCTGATTTATTTATTTTTTTTTTACTGGTGGTTTTCTGCTGGCTGCGGGGCGATGCTGTATCTGTTTTGCCATGGGACAAAGGTGAATGGTATTGATAGAAGGTCCTTTACCACTGTGGTGTATGGATAAAATGAGCCAATGACCTCCAGGGTCTGCTTCAGGTACTCCGTGTACAGTATAAGCATGTTTGTTCTGCTTGTGGGGAGACACAGCTTGGTAATGTTTAAAGTAGATCTTTACTCAGGTTCCCTGATAGAGCCGGCTTAGTATTTCCGCTTATGGTTCTTTGGTCCAGCACCACAAACACCACTGCGAGCTTCCCACTCGCACGCAAACTGGAAACATTTTTGATGACTTGGTTGTTTTGCTGCCGAGGGCTATCAGTGGTTCCATATGTCATAATGAGGCTGCAGCATCTCCTGCGCCTGCATGGAAACTTCGGGTGGCATTTGAGGGCTGTGGGTGTTCGTTGCTGACTTGCCATCTCTGTTGGTTTTGGTGAACTGATCCCTCTGGCTGTTGAGATGCAGGTTGTGTGGTAGGCAGGTTCTGAGAACTTGACAGTACCGTTGGGTGTGGACATGGTATGATCGGGGTTAGCTGGACAGATGCTTCAGTTAGAGTTTCACTTCCTCCACTGGGTCTGCTCTGTCTTGCACAAACCAGTGGGGGCTGCTTGCAGGGGTCTTTTGTGAGTGTGTCACTGTGAAAACCACACGTTCTGCTTTTTGGCCTTCAGTCTGACAGAACTGCAAGTAATGGCTACCTTCCTGCTTGTCTGTGCAGAACGAGGCCAACATGGAGCGCGTGGCACATGCGGCGGGCGAGGCCTGCGTGCGCCTCCACCTGGCAGAAGAGCATGTCTGCTGGCAGATCACGGCGCTGTTCCGTGACGATGTTATACGTGTGCTGGAGGAGTCCGTGCTGTCACCGTCTGAGGCCTGTGCCGTACTGGTGGGGCGTACCTGTGGCCATTTCGATATCTACGCCCCCTGGAATGTCACCCTGCCACCTACACCCAAGCCCCCCGTGATCCCCCCATCACCACCGCGGCCGGGATCCCCCCAGAACAGGGTGCTTTTTCTCACAGATGTGCACTTGGACCAGGAATACACAGTGGGAAGCCCTGCCGACTGCAAGGAACCACTCTGCTGCCGGAACAGTTCTTTGGAGCCATTGTGGTCCCATCATCGCACTGCTGGCTTTTGGGGGACCTACAGCAAATGCGACCTCCCTCTGCACACCGTGGAGAATCTCCTGGAGAATGTAGCCCGGAACGGGCCCTGGGACTGGGCCTACTGGACTGGTGACATCCCAGCCCACAACATTTGGGCCCAGACGAGGAACCAGCAGCTGCATGAGCTCAGCGTCGTGTCCCGGCTTCTCCGCAAATACTTGGGCCCCAACATGACTGTGTACCCGGCCGTGGGGAACCACGAGAGCACCCCTGTGAACAGCTTCCCCCCGCCGTTCATCCACGGGAACCAGTCATCCAGCTGGCTCTACAGCACCATGGCTGAGGAGTGGGCCCCCTGGCTGCCACCAGAGGCACTGCAGACTCTGAGGTAGTACTGGGCTCAGCTGGGCTGGAGGGTGGCCTGACTCCACCAGCCTCTGAACATGCTAGCTCCCAATCCACCTGCAGTCATCCTTAGTTACCCTTAATTAACGCAACTTGAAGGGAATTTAAATCACTGAAACTTACTATAATTTAGTGCTACAATGAATAGAGAAAACGTATCCTAGTTACATGTTAGTACCACATGGTCGTAGATTCCTGGTTTTCAGCCTGGTGGCCTGAGTTTGTGGATCATGTGTTGCTCTGCAAGTTTAGCGTCAGTGACCCTGTGTGGGACGTTGCTGGTAGGAATCCCACGGCTGAGAAAGTGACCACATTGCTGTTGGGCTCTTGGGCAAGGCTCTTAATCTCACAAAGTGTTCCTGGGCTGCCTGATAAATGGCTGACCCTGCCCTTTGACCCCAAGCTTTGCTCTTGCGTGTGTGTCTGTGCTTCATGGAGAGCAATAGGGGATGTGGAAAGACTAAAGAACTACTTTGTACTTGTACAGATGGCCGAATACGTGTAGTTTAATTTTTGCGAGCATTGATTAGTTAGTTCAGGTTACTCCCACCCACCACAGGTTTGTAAATCTCATTTTGTGCCAGCATTGATTGGTTAGTTCAGGATACTCCCACTCACCACAGGTTTGGAAAGCTCATTTTGCGCCAGCATTGATTGGTTAGTTCAGGATACTCCCACCCACCAGAGGTTTGGAAAGCTCATTTGTTCCATCGCTACGTAAATGTATTAAGTATTCCTACAGAACATCCTCTGGTGTGTACCACATGGTCACCTTTCTCCTTGTTGCCCCACTGGTGTCCAGGCGGGCCGGGTTCTACACGGCGCTGATTCAGGATGGCCTCCGGGTTGTCTCCCTCAACATGAACTTCTGCGCCAAGGAGAACTTCTGGTTGATGGTGAACTCCACTGACCCGGCCGACCAGCTGAAGTGGCTTGTCAGTGTCCTGCAGCAGGCCGAAAACAAAGGGGAGAAGGTGAGGAGGGGGCGGGTCTGCAGTGCAGGTACACAGGTGGTATGTCTGCAGCCCAACAGATGGAGTCATTCAGGTCTGTTCAGTCGGATACCAAAAGTCATTTCAGCAGAAAGCAGTACCCCCAAAGACACTATTGATATCATTCCATCTGATATGGGTCTTGAATGGCTTTTTTTTTTATGGTGGTTACTGCCTTAATTTGTACATGAACTCTTCACCTGGAGTAAATGAGCTGATTTAAGATTTCGATGTTTTCTAACAGAAAGGTATCCTACTGAGGTTACACTTCTGTCTTTTAGTTTGTTTGGTGCCTGGTTTTAATTCAGGTTACTTTGGGTATATGTACTGTGGTCTGATTACCTCCTGCTGTGTCTAGGTGCACATCATTGGTCACATCCCACCAGGAATGTGTCTGAAAAGCTGGAGCTGGAACTACTACCACATTGTCAACAGGTTGGTGGAGCTTGACTGGGTGTTTGGCTGGGTGGCCTGCCCCCCCCCCCAGTGGATACTTTAGTAAAATTTAATGTGACTGCTTCCCTTTGTTGTCCAGGTATGAGAGTACTATCACCGGGCAGTTTTTTGGCCACATCCACCTAGATTCTTTTCAGATGTTTTATGATGAGGAGACATTGACACGCCCACTGGGTGTGGCCTTCATTGCTCCCAGTGCCACCACCTACATCAACCTTAACCCAGGTAATTCCACCCTAACCTGTGCTTCAACCCATGTAATTATCACCCACCACAATTCTCAAATGTCCCACCCCCCACCTGATGTAGATGGATAGATTGGATCTTAGTATAAAAAATAATGCAATGACACGAAACACCAGAAGTCAGAGAGCTGCTGTAAAAAGCAGCTACCTCATGCTGTGCTGGCAGTACTCAGGTATTCTGCTGTTTGTTGGAATGAGGCATGTAATGCTGAATATGCCATAATGAGTTCTTGGATGGATGGACAGTATTACTGGAGAAATAACATGCTTGTCAATTTCCTGGTGACCAGGTTACCGCGTATACTATGTGGATGGACATTATCCCGGAAGTTCACGGTTTGTTCTGGACCACGAGACGTACATCCTCAACCTGACTGAGGTCAATGGCCATTTCCACGGTCTGGTTCCCGGCCCCAAATGGACCCTGCTCTACCGGGCCTCCGAAGCATACGGCCTAAAGACCCTCTTCCCAGCAGACTGGGATAAACTAATTGGGAGGTTCCTGGCCGAAGACAGGGTATTCCAGCAATTCTGGTACCTGTCCCATAAGGGCCACGGGTCGGAGCCTTGTGTGAACACCTGCAAGACCAACAAGGTGTGCTTCCTGCTCAGCGGACGGTCTGACGACCCACTGCAGTGCCGGCATTTGGGCGTGGACCTCAGGGAAATGGGCAGGTTCATGAAGAAAATGACTCTGTGCTGAAACTGGTCACGGCTGAGAGGGCATTCCACTGAGTAGATGCCTTCATAATGGGTGTGCTAGGGTTTTTAGATAAGGGTGGGTAATATAAAATGTAAAAACCTGGAATATCTTCACTTGACACCTTTGATGCTGTACAAAATTAGGCTTTCCCTCCCATAAGTGGTTTTATCTTTATTTAATAGATGGGGAATCATGAGACCTTGAAGGCAATGGTGTTCATTTGGTTCCATCCTCTGTGTGCTACGTTCTAATGTGTTATTTGCCATGAGATACCGTGACAATTTCGAGCTTATCTTTAGCCTTCAAACCCATGCACATAGCCATGTGGCCTTAGTCATCCTACCGGTTTTAATCTACCGCTTTCTGAGCGTGCTCCTATGACACTGGGTATGTGATGTATACAGATACGACTTCTGCCTCAGCCGGTTATGTGTGTGATGTCAGCATTAACAAAAAAATAGCTGTTCTTCGCAGGCTTGTAATGCTAAACAACTGCATGATGGGAAGAATCTATTCAACTTGTAGGAAGACTCAAATGCATATTTAATAGTTAAGAGGACAGATATGTAAGGGGAATGCTAAATCCACGTTACACTTAATCACACCTCGATGTACTGATGAGAAGACAGGAGTCACTGGAGAAGACGCTAATGTGGGGAAGGGTTGAAGGCAAAAGGAAGAGGGGACAGCAGAAGATGAGATGGATAGACAGTGTAGTGGAAGCAATGAACATGAGTTTGGGCAGGCTTTGAGAGGCGGTGGAGGACAGGGCGGCCTGGCGTGTTGTGGCCCATGGAGTCGCGAAGAGTCGGACACGACTACGTGGCTAAACAAACAGGATGTACTGAATGATACAGTAAAGGTATTTTGTATATGAACACATTCAGTAGGCCCTAGTTGGCATGTAATGAATGTTATGGTCTTCTCATCTGAAGAAGTTGCAGATCTTTCTATTTGGATTGCACCTTTGGGATGGAGTGGTGTCATTTGCGGGCATAATTTTTGTTTCCACAGGGGCTGAAGGTGGCAGTTTACAGAATTATAACATTTCCCTGGCCCTTAACTGTGTCTGAATTAAGCCTCAGTCACTGTACCATCTGTACAGTTTCCTGATTATTTGTTCAGTAGGCCCTTTTTTAAAAAAAAAAAAAAGGTCCCGCATTGCTGTGCGCTATACAAGGATAAACATTAACCAGATCCACCGAGTAACTTGTGCCAAATTACAAATGGCTGCCTCAGTGCAGATTTACAGAAGGATTAGTGATTAAGATGACTGGTACGAAGAGTGACATTTGCCAAACCTGAGCATCGTTTTAATTCAGTGTGTGCTAGTAACTTGCCCCTTGGTCAGTTCCACCTTGTGATGGTGGGTTGAGCACTTCAAATTGAAACCAAGTTCTCAACCAGTGCCAGTCACAACATTACACAAAAGTTCTCTTGGTTGATTGTTATTTTTTTGCTGTGTCACAAGCATTAAATTGAGATACTTGTACAGAGTGCAAAAATGCAATCTCGTGTTTCATTGCTAGCATTAAATAGGGAGTAATGTTTTTTTCATCCTCTGTTTTTCATGGTCGTATCAGTTTAACAACTTCTGACACACGTGACAAATAATTCATCTTTATTGTTGTTTTTATTTAACTGATGTAGTTCAGAAGTCGTGTGGTTCGGTCTACGTAACATTGACCACATTCAGGGGAATGGGGACCCTGCATGTGAGAAGATCCATTACTATGGTAGTAATTTAGTTGAATTTAATTTTCTCATCTGAACAACATTTTTATCCTGTTTAGTCCAGCTGAAAATCAAATGGATAATTTAGAATTAAGTGCTTAGTTGAAGTATACTACAGTGATCCCCTCCTGGGACAAACCATCAAACCATCGTCATCATTTTCTTTCGGCTGCTCTCATCAGGGGCCGCCACAGCAGCTCAACGGTCTCCATCTCTGTCTGTCCTCCACATCTCGCTCTGTCACACCAACCACCGGCATGTCCTCTCTCACCACATCCATAAACCTCCTCTTCGGCCTTTCTCTTTTCCTCTTGCCTGGCAGCTCCATCCTTAGCATCCTGCTCCCAGTATACCCAGCATCTCTCCTTTACACATGTCCAAACCAACGTAATCTCGCCTCTCTGGCTTTGTCCCCAAAAAAGTTTCTAACCACATTGATAAATATTAACAAAAAGGTTATTTATATTGGTCAGCTAATAATCAAGGACATCTGAGGCAGCCAAAAAGCACAAAACCTTTTTGTTAATAATAGGCCATTATTGTTATTTCAAAGTAATAGTTGGTGAAATACAAATTCCCACACTGCGTTTCGTTTCTTATTGTATTTCCCAAATTATATCCATACCAAATGTAAGTATGGCACCTAAGAAATAACTGGCCGTTTGTGAATCATCACTATTGTACGGAGGAGCTGGAGAGCAAATGTCGCACAGATGCCCTTTTCGGGAAAGGAAGCGGCAGGTCGCCTCCTCCCGCAGCGCCATCCCTGCTCTCTCCTCCGCAGCCGACGTGAGCGGCTCGGCTACTCCCGGCCTGCCGAGTGACGTCAGCCGCCTTCTGCGGTTCGTCGGACGGACCAGCGATTCAGCGGGTGACGACGTCGCTGGAGCCGCGCTCGCCGCTGAATGTTCCTCGCGCTTATTTTCGTCGGAGGAAATAACGGACAGAGCGCGAGAGGAGAAGCAGTCGAACGGACCGGTACGTGGAGCTCGGCGGCCCGTCGGCCTCGTAGCCATGGGTGTGTTTGTGTTGGGACCCGAGGGGGGGTGGATGAAGACGCTGGCTGCGCGGTGACCAGGCGTTGTTCCTGTTCTCGGTGTGGCTCGACGGCTAGTTAACATGCGTACGGTCGACATTTCCATAAACGGTGGTTTCCATCCCGTTAGCCGTGATTCTGCCGTGCGGGGTGGTGCGCCGTCCGCTGCGTAGCCATCTACAGGCAGCCATCCGTGTCCTGCTGCGGTCTGTGTCCGTGGCCGAGGGGCCTACCTCCTTTTGCCTGTGTCATATATATATATATATATTGCGAAAGAGGGTAATAAAGCGAAGCTGCATCACCTGTACATGTAAAAGCATGTATGAATACACACCGACATCATACATGTATACGTACGTAAGGAGAAGGAGTCCTGGGGCCACCCGGCGCTACACGAAATCACGGCCGAGACCCATTCGAACTATGGCACCTAAAATGAAACGGGTGTGCAAAACAAGTCTAAAATGCGGTAAAGGTGAAGATAATTATACCCCCATTTTATTATTTTCATGTGATATATGGCGGACCAGTGTTATTTTCACCGAGCGCTCATCCGCTGTACAGGTCTGCCTGCTGTTTTAGATAAACCGTAAGATTATGGCTCGGATTAAACTCATTTCATCCATCAGCTTCTGTGGATTTGATGTCAGTGATGTTTTTAGTACGCTGAAATAACATGAAAGACCTGCTTTAGTTGATGTCTCATAAATCAGAGCCTTTTTTTTTCCCCAAAAAAATCCCACCACTTCAGACCTCACTGGAAATTATGTACAATTTTTTTCTTATTGTTTTTTTTGTTTTAATCTGGAAATCTAGCATGATGCACACATATCGATGTGATATTCCTGCAGTCTGCGCTGACTTGCACAGTAGATGTTCAGGATATAGGCCCAAGCCAGCTAGGCTTGTCGCGTCTATGAATATGGTGCATTGTCGTGCACCAAAGACATATTTTGCACAGCCTTTAAAATGTAATATTTAATGTAGATGTCAGATCCATACCTTACTAGACACAGCGTGTGCCTTTGACCCTGAAACCGTTGTGATTTTACTCAAGTACTTGCTTAAATAGTGCATGTAATTATGAATATTATTATTGGTTTTATATTCCCATCTGTCCTCAAAATGTTGTATACTATGGCATTGGTATTCCATATAGTTCAGTGTGTATTAATAGGGCATTATCAAGGACTATTTATAGATGTTTAAGCAGCAGTCCTAAGGTGTCTAACTCCAACCGAGCTTTGCTGTTGTATCATTGAGCTTTGTTAACCTGAAGTTATTCATTTAAATATCCAATTTGTAGGGTGAATGACAATTATCACAAAGGAAAGAATATGTATTTGTCTTTTTTCTGATTCAAATTCTAGAATGAAAAGGTTGCTAAAAATCTAGGACAAGTGTTAAGTATTTTATGTCATTGCAATACATAGGTTGTCAATGGTGATGCTGGAAATGTCCATTTTGGTTGAACTGGTCATGCAGGATGCTCAGTGCAGGGCTATGGCAACACCTGACATAATCAAATGGTTCCTGGACCATCCTTCCGGAGAAGTCTGTCTACCTTGATAGTGAGCAGACCCACTGAGATAGTCGAAAGGGCGGGCCCACAATGCAGCGTGTCGAGATGTCTTTGCCATTATCTGATTCACGTCCCATGATTGACTTTGTGTCATTGTGGAAAACAGTTAGACTGGATCGTTCTATTTATTTAACATGTAGATGTAATGGAAGTTACTAATATGTAGTGTTTTAGAGCTTTAGTAAGCAGTGGAAATGTACCGGAAGGGAAATATGACCATATAAGGAATATGTATTTCCTGAGCCTACACAGGTGGCTTAGGGTCTGAAGGACACGGAT